>JAFBJZ010000935.1:0-470000 GCA_016785225.1 Psettodes erumei
AAATGCAAAAAAAAACATCATTTCAAGGCATGTCATGAAAACGCAAAAAAACTACATACTATACTATATCCAAAAATTGCAAAAAATGTCAAAAAAAATTTTATTCCTAAAAACACCTCAAAACATCAAGTAATGGTGTTTCATAAACACTACATAGGATAAAATGTGTAAAAAATGCAAAAAAAAAAAAAAAAACATCATTTCAAGGCATGTCATGAAAACACAAAAAAAAAAACTACATACTATACTATATCCAAAAAAAAAAATTGCAAAAAAAAAAATGTCAAAAAATTTTATTCCTAAAAACACCTCAAAACATCAAGTAATGGTGTTTTATAAACACTACATAGGATAAAATGTGTAAAAAATGCAAAAAAAACATCATTTCAAGGCATGTCATGAAAACGCAAAAAAACTACATACTATACTATATCCAAAAATTGCAAAAAATGTCAAAAAAATTTTATTCCTAAAAACACCTCAAAACATCAAGTAATGGTGTTTTATAAACACTACATAGGATAAAATGTGGTAAAAATGCAAAAAAAACATCATTTCATGGCATGTCATGAAAACGCAAAAATACGACATACTATACTATATCAAAAAATTGCAAAAAATGTCAAAAAAATTTTATTCCTAAAAACACCTCAAAACATCAAGTAATGGTGTTTCATAAACACTACATAGGATAAAATGTGTTCTAGTTATTAAATTAATTATTAATCAGAGTTCCAAATTGACAATTTAGTACTAGTTATGAGATTGATTTAATAAATTGGCTATCTTTCCCTTGTAACAAGGGTGGTGCCCCGAGGTGATCTAATGTATTAGATCCAATTATTTAATAATTAATAATTATTAATCTAATAATTATTAACTATTTTGGATAGCCAAACCCCAATAATTAGTGCCCTTAGTAGGCAACCTCAACAAAGGGTGCCCCAGCAAATGGTGCCCCCGTGAGGTAAAGAACAATTGGTGACCACGTGTTATGCTGGCCCAACAGTGGTAAAAATTCAAAAAAACATAATTTCATGACATGTCATGAAAACGCAAAAATATGACATACGATGTGGAAAAAAAAAAAATGTTAAAATTTTTTTTTCCTAAAAACACCTCAAAACATCAAGTAATGGTGTTTTATAAACACTACATAGGATAAAATGTGGTCAAAATGCAAAAACCCATCATTTCAAGGCGTGTCATGAAAACGCAAAAAAACGACATACTATACTATATCCAAAAAATGAAAAAAATGAAAAAAATGTCAAAAAAATTTTATTCCTAAAAACACCTCAAAAAATCAAGTAATGGTGTTTCATAAACACTACATAGGATAAAATGTGGTCAAAATGCAAAAAAACATCATTTCAAGGCATGTCATGAAAACGCAAAAATACGGCATACAATGTCGCAAAAATGCAAAAAATGTCTAAATTTTTTTTTTCCTAAAAACACCTGAAAACATCAAGTAATGGTGTTTCATAAACACTACATAGCATAAAATGTGGAAAAAATGAAAAAAAACATAATTTCAAGGCATGTCATGAAAACGCAAAAAAAATTACATACTAAAAAATATTCTAAAAATGCAAAAAACATTTTAAAAAACGCGTCATAAAAATGCCCAAAAAAATGTCTAACGCTTTTTTTCAGAAAATACAAGACGATATCAAAAAATGTATTTCGGAGCCAACATAGCATGGCAAGGATTCAGAAATGTCATACAACTAATATAGGAAGGTATTTAAATGTCCTGAATCCACGTCAGTGTATAGTAATGTTTTGGAAGGCAATGTTATCTTAAAATGTCAGTATATAAATGCTTGTAAAAAGTTAAATGTGACAGAAAAGTCAGGTATAACAATGTAATTGAATAAGTCCTAATAGATCAAGGTATAAAAGTATCATGAACCATAGAGCACAATGGGATGGAGACTTCCCCGGCTGAACATTTCACCCAAATTTTACATTTTAGCCAACATGTCTCTTAAACTGTGCATTTCTCAACTGATAACTTAAAAAAGCCCTGTGTATCACATCATTTATTATTATGTTATTCATATTCATTTATTCTTGATATATTAATGTAGGTCATTTTCTAGAAAGAACTTGAGATTGTGTCCCCCAATTATTTTTTATGTCAAATCTTTCTGGATTAATTGAGACTCAAATTTTATGACTCAAAATGAGAAATTTTGCCCTCTTACACAATGGTGAGAAATCCTCGACTGAATCCGGATACTGATCCAACTCATTCCCATCTCTTTTTATGGGTTCAAAGGTAAACCGAGAACCAACCCTGGTCAAAACTTTGTGAAGATCTCTCCAGAATGTTTTGCATGATCCTGCTAATGAACAAAAGAAAAACATAATTACAAAATAATCTACCAAAATAAACGCTTTTCATAACAAAAACAAACAATCAAACCAAAACCCATTTCTCAAGGCTCATTGTGCTGGCTGCATAAGGGAGCATCACAGCTGCCAATTTGGCAGTGTTGCATACCTATCTGCCACACAGATCAGATTAAATCCTGATTGCGGTTGGAGATTATCACCCACCAGTCATCAAAACTGAGTGAATTCTTCCTCTGGCAAGTGAACCCCAGCTCACCATCTGCCACGCTGGCAAGAAACTGCCCTGCCATGTTCTGGTGGTGATACTCTCTTCTAGCATTCAGAAAAACAACACATTTATTGAAATAAAATCTTAAACTGAACTCAGAGAGCGTGGACCTATTTCCTCCTATCTTTTATCAAGTATATTTCTCAACTGATCATTGAAAAAATAATGTATTTAGTATATGTGGAAGTATATGCCTCGGACTGTCATGAATATAATTTAATAATTCCATTATTATTATTGTACTAATAAAATAACTCTCAATAGAAATAGTAATATAAATTATATTTTTTAGTGCCACACAAATTTTCTTCTTTCCATTTTTTTATACATTTATGGAGTTATGCTTTAAAATGTGAAATTTCTCCCAGTGATAATGAATCTTTCAAAAAATAAAAAATCTTGAGTCACATACTGATATGGATGTGAAATCTCATACATTAGTTTTGGTGTAATCCTCCTAACACACAAACAAACAAACTGAAGCAAAAACAAACTCTTTAAGATTTATTTAAGATGCATATATTCTGTACATGAAATGTCACAAATGTGTATGACATCAGTAACTCCATCAGTTGCCATCAAAATTTCTTAGGTACTTTTATCTTGTTTAGATAATTATGCACATTATTTGTAGGCAAAATAACATGATCTTACTCAAACATTAACATATAAAACTGCTTTTTTAAACAAAAATGATTTTTCACACAAGTCTTATTCCTTCAGTACAACAAGTACTCGAGCTGATAAATTCCCAGCACTTCCATCCACTCATTAAGCTCTATCTCCCAAGTGACAAAGCAATACAGTGCATATAGGAAGGAGAAACTGGCCTGGATACGGTGCTGCCGTGTTATTCTCCTTCTCTAAATCACCTGGAAAACACCCGTTTCTGTCTGGTCCTGTGGGACGCCGTGGCATGTTAGTTGGATCTGAAGTTCGAACTGGGACGTGAAGAGATATTCATTCTTAAAAGAGTTATCGTGACTAACTAGCATGCTTTCTTTATTCTGCCAGAAACACACAACTCTGCCTTGAGTCCACCCATCCTGGAACAGCATTCCCACCCAGAATCTAACAGTGTAGTGTGGGTCTTGGCTCTGTCCCAGGTTTTCATGTATACCAATAGGTAACTATTGCTCCCTGGGCAGAAGGAAAAAACATTTTAAAAATGCATGGCTATGCCAGGTGGAAATGTCAAGACTAAGAGCAGTCCGATGTCTCCCTGTGCTAACAGAAGCTATTAGTGGGCTTTTCTTGGCTTCTTTTTTATTCAGCAGGGACTGCAGAGGGCTTGGTGGTTTGCTGGAGAGGTGCTTCAGTCTGAGCTCCTCTCTGAACTCGTAGCTGAGGAGACCGGGTTCATGTGCGCAAAGAAGAGCATAGGCATCCACTAAAGCCCTGATCTGGGGTATGGCAAGTTCTGTAGGGCGCAGAGTGGGGTCCACATCTGCCTTCTGCATCATCTCCTGTGTCAGCTCAGTTCGACGCGCCTCCGGGAACAACATCCTGCAGGAGGGAAGAAGAGAAGAAGCTAAGAAATGGTAGTGCAGATTCCTACAATCAGGTCACTCTGATATCTTAACAATCATGCAAGTTTAATGACATAAAGTTCAAACAGAAAGAAATGATCCCTCAGCAATTATTTCAAATCTGTGAAATTAATTGATATCACACAAACGGCTGGAACTGCTCATGAATTGTTCATTTGTTCCACTACCGTGCAACATCAAGGGATGCTAGACACAAATCTCACACAGACACAAACTTCTCTTACATAAAGAGGGCAGCTTTAATTTCAGTTTCCAATTTTCATTTATTTTGCTGGCTCTCTCCCTAAAAAGCTCTCAAGAACATTCGGTAGAGAGAGGATGCCATTTTTTTTTAAGACACTTCCCGCCTGAGATCTTCTTCTGTATTCTCTCTCTGCAGGTTAATGAGCAGTAGCCACTTCCACACATTCTGCAGTACAGATGCTGTTTAGGCGCTTCACCGCTGGTGCCTCCTCTCCAATTTGGCGCCAACCCACTGCAGTTACATAAAATATGCTGCCTCGTCTTCCTATGCCACCTCAATGACTCATAATTGCTGCTCTCTTCCACACAGCCAGCGTTCTTTTGTTATCCGGGCCCACATACACGTTCCTTTCAGGGAGGGCGGGGGCGACGGAGCGCGCACATGCGTGTGGGCGTGTGGGTTTGTTGACGGTGGTTTTCTCAGGGTACTCGCTGTTCAGGATTTGGTCACAGGAAGCCTCAAAAGTTGTGTCTTCATTTGTCAGAGTGGCGTGTGCGAGAAAGGGGAGCGAATCAAAAACCGTCCTAATTAATGATGAAGATGAAGATGCTGCTGTCAGAATACAGAGAATGAAAACTGCAGAGGAGCGGACAGCAGATGAGGATGAGACGAGATTAAAAAGAAAAAGAAGAGAGCGGGAGGAAGGAGAGGGCGGAGCTACATCAAGTCGTATTATCGTGCTTACTCTATTCCTTTATGGCAGTGCTTCCTGCGGAACTGGAATACGTTCCTGACGACTCTCTCCACCAGCTTGAAGGGCTGCTGGATCTGGGGCTGAGCTAGAGGGGTGAAGTGAACTACTCCCACGTCCACCTACACACACACACACAAACACACAAGAGGAATACAAACAAGCAGTGTTAAAACCTAAAATGTACTCAAGGGAATGTAAAAAAAAAAAAAAAAAGCGCAGGTAGGCGTGAGGAGAAAGGAGAATACAAAGTGTGAGGAGAAAGATGCTGGAGAGAAAGGTTGCCTGACAAATGGTGAGAGCAATACAGGGGGGGGGCAACACAACAGGAAAAAAGAAAAGAGGAAAGGCAGAAAAGAAGATGACGCAGCATGGCTGGCTGGCGAGCCGGTTCCAGTTGCCACAGTAACACCTGTGTGATGGACCATAGAAACTGAACCTCTGTCTTTCTTTCACTGCATCAACACTGAGTTACTCAAACCTACGAGCCTGACTCACGCCGTCTCTGCCTCTCTGCCTCACTGAGGGCGAGACCGATGGTGCATTAACACACTGCATATAGATCTGGTGATGGGTAACGTTAGGATCCCGCATTATGGGACACTCGGTGGACAATAATATCAAGAGTTATTCCTTTATGCCTGTTGTCAACGCCTAATGAGAAGAAAAAAAACCCCAATCATTAAGAAGAGACGTGGGAAAAAGTATTAAAACCCTGACCGGATGCGAGGAACGCAGCTTTTTAAAGTCACCTTTGAAGATCTCCGGCGTACCTCGCTGAATATTTCAACTGTTAATTCTAGTTTTCACACTCAACACATGTTCAGTGTTACGGCTGACTCAGTATGTGGATATTTTTTCTGTTTAAAATCCTTTCTTTTTTATCATAATTGTAACATTATTCTATACCCCCCCCATTGCCCCTGGTTGGGTATAAGTATATGAAGTCAATGAAGTATAGAGGAGGACAGGTGGTAGAGGTGGTAGTGTATGTTGGGGGGACCCTGGCTCCAGTTTGCTCTCTAGCTGCCTCCTCCTGATCCTTGTTGTGTCAGCACTAATCTGACATGACACAGTGCTGAAGTAATCGTGCCAGATTAGCCTAGCTCTCTCGCTCTCAGATCATTCCCTCTTTTCACTTTTCACATATACGTCGGCGTGTTCTCGCCTCCGTCCTGCAAAGGGTCGTCTGCTCGCCTCTCCTCATCCTCTGAACGGGATCAAAAGAATCAAAACGCGTTAAGAAATCATTTCAGATTCTCGGAATCGGTGCGTCTGTCGCTCCCAAAAGGCAATAAATCTTTCAAGGGTGTTTCACATGACGGCGTTCAATCCCGCGAGTTGTAGCTCAAGGGGCTGCAGTACAATCCGAGTGATACTGTGCGTGGACCAATGGCACAGCCAGACAGCGGGCAGCAGAGCAGAGCGGTCGCCTGCCCGTCTTTCCATAGTTGGTAATAGCTTTACTCCCCCAGTGAGGGAGCACGGACAGCGACTGTACGCTGACTGGCTGAGCAGACTGACAATGGCACTGGAGAAGCAGCAGCGGTGTTGGTCGTGATAATAATAATTCATTTCATTGCCCTTAAGTGCTTTTTGGCTTTGAGTGCTTTTCAAGATATTCAGACTCTTTACATAGAAAGACGATAAAACAACATCTGTATAAATAGCTCCCAACTGAATGGAAAAGTATATAAAATAGAATATTCAAGCTGAGACGACACGTGACGACCGGAGAATGTGCAGGTATGTGTGTGACTGGAAACGACACGGCACGTTAACTTAACATTGAAAAACAAGACAAACACCCACAGACGTTCTCCCCTCTTACTCATACAAACACACACACACACACACACACACACACACACACACACACACACACACACACACATAAAAAAAAATAAGCCGACATCTAATTCAGCTCAACAGCCTTCCTGCTGAGACGACATGCCCTGCGGAGCTCCTCGTGCATCCTTGAAGCCTGTATTTCTGGATCGTGTGACTCACTTTCATTCACAGCTGCCTTTTGCTTTTTCTGGGCTAGGGGCTGGCGTCAATAATTAGGGGAGGAAAACTAAAGTGGTCCAAGGGTGCACAAAGGATTTCTAATGAGCTGTTTAGATTCCCCTTTTCTGTGAACTGAGGTAGCGATCCGGAGCGCTTGTAAACTGCAGCACTATCTCTGATCAGATCTATAGATCCCTGTGTAGTAAAGAGATGCCGGGCGGCTGCAGAGTTTCCTGCCGCAGTGGCGTTTCATGGGATGAAAGTGGTGGAGACACTTTGTCTCAACAGCCCCAAAGGCTGTGTGCAATAATAGTGCAGAGAACACTTCAAACTCCTGGGATCTGCTTCAGAGGGTTGGACGTGGTGGGGGGAGGCGAGGGTGTTATGAGTTGAAGCGAGTGGTAGACGTTTGATTTTAATATTGATTTTTGTCACAGTCTAACGATAGTGATGATTTCATGTTCTGTTTGTGTCTGCAATGGCCTTGGGTTTCTTCTTGATAAGTCTATTATTAATGCATTGATGCGTTTTAAATACAAAGGCCGTGCAGCAGGTGTTGTCAAGGGCACCGAGAGCTGTGGCCGCATCATTTGGACTGGAATCGCAGCTTGTACGATCAATTCCTCCACCTGTCCCATCAACATGTCGGGATCGCGTTCGAGATTTTATATCTACATTCGCAAAGCTGCTTCCATCAGTGCTTTGGTGATGCAAGATCATACCACCATCTGTTAGGAAGAAGCAATAAAAAGGAATGCATTTAATTTCACTCTCTGCAGGAATAATTAGGCCATTTATATTCCGCACTTCATGATTTAAGAGAGGAGCAAGCGGAAACGTCGATATTGGGACTATACTGGCAGCAGCATTTCAGCCATCAGCTTGTCCAAGTCACTTTGCTGTTATGATATATGTGTGGCCTTGCTACACGGTTTCACTGGGTTGCGCCACTGTAATATATCCTGCTCCCTGCCATTAATCCTCCCCCTGATAACCTCAACATGCAAGGAAACTCCATCTTAAATCACAGGTTGTCACCTGGGCCCCTCCATCGAGCTGTTATGAACATGCCGTCACCCTCCACCCCCAAATCCCTACCTAAAATACTCTGCATCTGCTGGGGGAGATCCTGAAGTGGGGTAGCAGACTGACTAATTGACCCTATGTGACAATCTTAACACCACCCCCGCCCCACCAGCACAGACTCCTATCACTCACCCCGCCTCCCCTCTTCTTTACAAGGGTGCCACTGTGGATCACACAAACAAACAGACTGAGGCTGGATATGCTCTGATGGTAAATCATTTCTCGTCGGCTCCGGCAAACCGTCGTCTTTAGCAGGGGGGGAAACGAGTGAATCATTACCACTAATTTGGTCTCTAAATTGGACAGTTATGTAAGGATCTATGCTCAAGCTCATGAAAATTCCCCTCGCTCGACTCTCTCAATCCGGCTAATTTGACCCGAGCGTTTGAAAACAAAGACTTCAAACATTTACACAGACTTTGAACTTCTCGTCTCGTGCACGGCACACTGAAGAAATGTGATGAACTGCGGCTGATGCTTCGCACTTCTACTGTAAAAAAAATAAAAGTGAGGTCTTACACTGCTCCCCTGGTAGACCATTTGAAAAGGGCAAACCGTGAAGGATCTCTATTGAAAAGTCACACATACCCTCCTTTGTCCCCAGCTCAAGACCTTTTTCTGACCCACAAGAGCAAAATAGTCACACATCTGTCTTAACACACTTGTGTATTACCATATTTCATGTGTTTGACCTTCCCAAAGCTCAGCAGGGGAACTCTATTACCCCTGCTCTGCCCTGTGGTTCTCCAGCTCCCCTTTCTTCATTTCCACCTCCGACGTCTCTTTCTTGGTGACTTCTTGCCCAGTGACGAGTGAGCAGTAATTTGTCATGTCCCTCTAAGCGTAACCAAGATGAGATGGCAGGGGCCCCGGGGGTGGGGGGGTGGGGGGGGGGGGCAGCCACTGCACTACCTGAACCACCAACACTTGTGATTACATAATGGCTGGTTCTGAGAAGAGAGCTACAGTATATGCAGCCAGGGAATACAAGAGAGAGGAGCTCCCAGAGATCCCGCAACCAAAGGGGGAAGAGTTGCATTAATTATGACAATACCTTGAGAAGACAACCTCGGTTACATCAGTTGGAGGGAGACAGCCTCTCGCAGAGGAGAAGGCAGCAGTCAATGCCACTGAAGAGCCCAGGCTGATGTTGCTCGAGGGGTTTGGGGAGGAAGGGCTCAGGCGCACTTTCCATGAAATCTCCCAAGGCGAGCAGCACAGTACATTGAGGACTGCAGCCCTGGTCTTTGACATGTTCGGCTCCACTGAGAGGCGCTTTCGTCATAGAGAAGCTTGAAAAAATGTGACATTTACTGGACCAGTGGAAAGGCAAATAATGGGAACATGGGAACAAATATTTTTGATGGGATATTTAAAAACTCATACATGCCATTCCACATTGTTCACTTGGGAGTCAGCCTTAAATAGAGTAAGCCGAAGAGACTCTTTAATCAAGCCGGTGCCGGTCACAGGAGCAGTTTTACACCTAGCATGTAGGATGAAACTGGACCTTGCTCCTCAGCAAGATTGCATTGACAGCGACATGACGACTATCAGGCGACACCTTGCATCGCCGCTGTGAACAAGCTGCCTTTGCAAGACGATCGGCACGAAAACCAATTACGCAAGGGAGAACCATAAAAGAGGAAAATGCAAATTGAACGATAAAAAGCCCCTGGTGTGGGCAAAAGAGAGCGCGGTTGGTCCGGCTGTGCAGAGCGGCTCGAGAGCTCTGCTGCGAGGTGATAAAATAAAGGGGACCACGCTTATAATAGCCTGCAATATCTTCACACATCACGGCGTCACGCATCTGCACTCACTGGGTGTATGTTAACCGCATTTTGCTCTTCTCTCCTTCCATCTTTTTTTCTCCTCCTTTCATCCATTCCCTCTATAATCTGTTTATTTATTTATCTTACTGCCATCAGAACAAACACCAGCATCAGCACTTAGGATCTCATCGGTTACAAGGAGGCAGGTCACACGCGCTCGACTGTACAGTGTGTCTGCAGAAAACTGAACAATTTCTCCTCCTGCTGCTGCTGTTGCTGCAGCGGCATCCCACAAGACGGCCAGAGAATGTGGCGACAAAGGTCGACACCGGCATCACACTGGAGCTGATGTGGTGCGCGCCATCATCTCAGCGTCGTGCTCAGATCTCATTTTAGGAAAGGGTTCTCTTAGGGGCACTTTACGGGAATGGAGGCTGAGGCTGGGGGGAGCGCTGGGCCATATTAAACAAACAGATCAATAGCTTAACAAATCAATTGCTACCAACCTATCTATGTGTAATGGCTCCCCATCACTGTGCTCAATACCTGGTCGTTACACCGTAAGTGAGGGGGGTAGGCGAAAATAATTTCCAGCAGCTGGCTTTTTTTTGTTGATGCTGATTTGCCTATGCAGCAAAATAATAGTAGCACACATCTGTGGTTTCCAAGGTTATCAGATCTATTAGACCCATCTGATCCCCACCCCCCTTCTCATTTTGTCCTCTTTGTCATTCATGAATCAAGGCCGTCCTGGCCACTCCCTCCCCTGTTTTGTATGTCCTCTACAGGGAGGAGAGGCAAGACAGGCAGGGACGGGGTAGCAGCTGTGAGTTTCAAGCCTCCCCGCTGACTGATGCCCGATGAAGACGAAGCCCCGGGGAGGGTCAGTTTTTGGCACGGTGGGTTACGCGTGGCCCTCTGGCCTCTGGACACATAAACAGAACACAGTCTGGATCTGTACCTTACGATAGCAGCTTTTCTTCTCCTGCCTTAATTAGATTACCCTTCCTGGATGTGCAGCGGGCTGTGTTTGGAAATCTTATCGAGACTCTGCATCTCAGCAATTTCTTATCTTTAAACAACTGCAGTATTGCTTTGTGATTAATGAGCAGCTCAATGCAGGAATCGGGTGGACTTACATGTGATTTTTTCACCAGTCAGTTTACATTACAGATAACTTCTCTAAAGGGGTCAAATAATGTCACTCTCCATAGAGCTAAATGTTATTTGAGCAACAAAGACCATCCTGCAAATTTCTAGGTTTATACAGGTGAAAACTGAATCCATTCTTGTCGTTTCTAATTTTATTTATTTGATAATAAATTTTGCCACGGTCTATTTTTCTGACATTGAAAATAGATTATAATGTTATTGACAGGTAGCCTAAATTCCCCGAGTTAACTCCTCATCTGTTTTTGTTTTTTTTTGTAAGTTGTGGTTGTGAGGCAGAAACCAAAACACACACACACACATCGGCGGGGGGGGAGAGAGAGAGAGAGAGAGAGTGAGTGAGAGAGAGCGCCGCCGTTATTCCTGCCAGGCTCCGGCAGAGCCTGTGTGGTCCACACACCCGGGATGCGCTCTCATGCGCTGTTGCTACGGAAATGGACGGCTTTAGCGGATCCGCGGTCCGGGCTCAAACGTCGTCCTCGCCCCGCTCGTCGGCCCAGCGCTGTCTGCCAACGTGTGACTGTGCGTGTGTTTACAGGAATCACTGCGAACAACGTGACGCGCCAGCTCTGCACCAGCCGGGGTAAGGGATTATTTCAACACCGCTTTTTTCTTTTCTTTTCTTTTTTTTTTTTTTTTTACCTCCCTCTCTCACCCCCTCTCACTCTCCTTGGACCATAAAACAACAGCAAACAATTCGAGCTTCCAGGTGATTCATCCAAAGCTGACACCGCCTTTTCAGTTGAATGAGAAAGACCAAAATGCGCCGGTAAGAAAGTCCCGACTAAAATAATAATAATGATAATAATAATAAAGAACTATACGTTCCCAAGTTAAACTCCACCGGCTGACTGGATTTATAACGAGCATCTCACCTGAAGATAACCATGTATGACCATGCATAACAGACAAGGGCTCAGTTTATTAGATGAGCAGCAGTGAAATCAAAGTGGTGGAATATACAGAGCGAGTATATGAGTGGGGTGAGGGCGCTGCAGCTTTAAGTCCACATAGCTATTGAGCATTGCAAATACCACAAACTCATTTCTCCCTCTCCAGTAACAGCTCCATGGGGCTCCGTTAAGGAAAATGGAGAAGGCAGCGCATAGAAAATGCACACATGCAAACCCCCCCTCCCTCCCCGGTGTTTTGCTTACCTACAGTTACCCGGAGCCAGCCCTTATCGCGCGCTTCATGCTGTCCTTTGTTTCCAGCCAGAAAAAGTCTGTGCTTGTGTGAGGTGAATGAGGGGGAGAAAGAAAGGAGGGGGAGTGCAAGGAGACCCACTCCAGTTCAATTTTTCCTCATTTCCCTCTATCTCTCCCTCCTCCAGTCCAGTGGAGCTGCAGCTGAGGAACTGAGGAACTGGGGATTTGACCGGCAGCTGGTATCAGCATCGAGGGGAGGGGAGAGAGAGGCGGCTGGGCAGCGGGGGTCGACGAGCCCGGCTGGCGCTGGGTGAATGCTGCCAAGCGAGGACGAGTGCTGAGGCGGCAGCAGCGGCACTGACTTTAAAAAGGAGCATGGCATCCACGGGCATGCAGATATTTGGATTTGTCTTAGCGCTGCTGGGCATCATGGGTGCGATGGTGGCCACCGTGCTGCCCAACTGGAAGGTCAGCGCAGATGTGGGCTCCAACATCATCACGGCGATCTCTCAGATGCAGGGGCTGTGGATGGACTGCACATGGTACAGCACAGGCATGTTCAGCTGCACACTTAAGTATTCAGTGCTTTCACTGCCTGCGTACTTGCAGACTGCCCGCACCACCATGGTGCTGTGCTGCGTACTGGCTGCCATGGGTCTCTGCCTCGCATCCCTGGGACTAAAATGCACACGTTGGGGAGGTGGACGGCGCTCCAAGCGGCACGCTGCAATTGCCAGCGGCGGTTGCTTTGTCGCCGCCGGCTTCCTGTGTTTGGTGCCTGCTTCCTGGTTCACCAACGAGGTCATCACCAACTTCCTGGACTCCAGCGTGCCCGAGAGCAATAAGTTTGAGCCCGGGGGCGCCGTGTACGTTGCCTTTGTTTCGGCGGGATTTCTCTTCGTCGGGGGGTCCATCTTCTGTATGTCCTGCTCAGGGAAGAGGCATGGCCCCCAGGACCTGGTCCTGCTCCCGCCCCCTGACAAACTGCTGCTCCAGCAACAGCAGCAACAGCTGCTCCAGCAGCAGCAGGAGCTCCAGCACCAGTACTGCTCTCTCTCCCCATTAGACAATAAGACCGGCTACAGCCTGCAGGACTATGTGTAATAAAGCAGCGCTGCGTACGCTACAGCTAAAGGGAGATGAGCCTGAGGGGGACACATCGCGGCTCGTGCTACGCTCCGAGCTCCGACGGAGGTGGAGAGGAGAACGAGGAAGGAGGGCAACAACTTTGAATTCATTTTTGCCGTCTCCTCTATCGGGCTCTTCTCCTTTTTTTCTGTTTTGCAAGCACAAGCAGTGGAGGTATTCCCTAAGCAGCGCCTTGGAGCAAACATTGTGAATGTGTGAGGAGCCAGGATGAGGTGCTGCAGAATCGAAGGAAGCCGCTAACCAAATGCAGACACCCTTCATCAGTAAATCACAGAAAGAGTTCCCCGGGGAATGGATTAAGCAAATAAGGAAGGCTTCCGAGTAGATTTTTTCTTTCCCTCGCCAAAGGTTTGAATTGAAAGGAGGAAAAAAAAGCAATCATTTAGCTGCTATTTACAATCGTTCAGTACGCTCTAATTTGGCAAAAATATAGGCAATATAATGCCTGAGAGCTGTAGGTGGAAGCCCTCTCGTTGCAAGCCATTGTACTTTTTACGTATACTTAACCATTATACTGCTACACGGAACTGACTGAAATAAATGGTCACACTTTTGTTAGCTACTAGAATGATGTTGATATTTTGCCTCTAAAAGCATGCTGTGTGGAGCCTGTCTGTGTGTTAATACAGCGGAATGCCTGGTAGAAGACTGAGACATAGCCACACAATGCCTGTGCCTGAAAAGCTGTAGAAACATTACCCCGCTGTAACTGTTCAAAGAGGACTGTCAGGAGGAATACATGTGGGCTGCCGGGCTGGATGGCAGAGCCAGAGCGCAGACAAACAGATGCCTGCTTTCTCCCTGCAGGTGGAAACATGAGAGAGACGGAGAGAAAGCTGATAGAAGGATTCAGTCCTTCAGCCCGAGCGGACTATCTGATATGCACTTTTCATATTTCCATCCAGACAAAAAAAACACCAAACCATCCTGCCTGTAAGTAGCAGCTACCCATCCCAATCTGTTTCCCCCCGCGCACGCCCACACACTTACACACACCGCCGTGTGTCACCATGCACACAGCAAACACTCAGACACCCACCGCCTTTTGCATGTGCTTTTCACTCCTGTCATCCTCCTCCATGCGCCGCCATGGAAACAGAATTTGGCATTTATTGTCTGAGGGTATGTGCATGTCAGTCAGCGATTTGAAGATGTTTTTTGTTTTCTAAGGGGGGGGGGTGTCGCTGTCTTTCTCTCACCATGGCTCCATAAGCTTTAATCAGAGCACGACTTTTCTCTAATCCCGTGATTAGCCAGCAACATGAGGCGTCAGAGCGTTTTGGAAAGCGTTCGTCTCTGCTGCCCACTGCTCTGGTGTCTATACCATGCGAGCGGTCTCACAGGGGTGAGCGGGCGTCTAATGGTGCAGTGGCAGAGAGGGGGCAGACAGGCTAAAAAAAAAAAAAAAAAAAGGTTTGAGTCATTCTCCATATGTGACTTGTTTTCCAAGTGCGTCATTCACTAACACTCTGCACCTGCAGACCGTCTCCGTGTCTTCAGCCACTTGACTCTGCGTTTCATACCTGTCAGTCTCATCTTTTGTTTTTTTTTTCCACCCACTGCCTGTCCTGCTTGTATCACATGTCACATGGATGTGATCGCTGACAAGACAACGCTGATGCATGTTGAAAGCATGGCTGCCCAACACACACACACACACACCAGGCAGACGTAAACAACTGTCATGCTTTCATAACGGTCATGTTCCAGAGTGTCTTACTTTTTTTTTCTCTGAGGGAAGGGTTTTGGAGGAATATTGTTTTTGTGCTTGAGACGGGCCTTGGCAGGGACGTATAGAAGTGCACATTCCCTCCTTCTCTCTCATAAACATGCGGCTTTCCTGGGGAGAGCAGATGGCTGAGCGCAGCTCGCCACCTGCAGGCTGCTGCCGGCACGCCACGGGCATCTCTGCGGGCACCCACCGCCGGCCCTGGCAGCTCTCCTCTTGGGTCAGGTTTCTACCCCGCCCCGAGTTAGCCATCTTGTCCAGCATAGACTCGAGCCGACAGAACCGGGCCTCCTGACAATAACTCACTGCCCAGGCACCATAACCAATGCAATAAACAATGTAAAGAATGTGCCATGTCATCAACTAATACTGACACAATACGTGTTTGGAGAATGTGCCAAATTGTCTCATGATGACAGGTTTTAATACTATCTGGAGTTCTTTGTTTATTTTTTATTGCGTTGTTTGTACATGAATTATACATCAGCAAATGTTTTATGGATTTGTGATTTGTTCTGCCAGACTAAGTCTCAAGTCAACTAGATGCTTGTGTACAGTCCGGTGCAGCTTTCGAGGGTTATTTTAAATCCTCTTTATTCCTCATTTCCCAAAGCACAGCAAGACTTCACTGGGCATGGGTTTCTTCAGGGGTGTGACACGAGCGTGATATTTTATAAGCGATAAAAAGGATTTGTTTCAGGAATTCTGATTCACTGTAGGTCTGCGACAGCTGTACACAAGTATCTGAGTTTTTAGAGGTGTTTGTTTTCACTGAGGAGTGAGAATTTCCTCTGATTGTTTAAGATACAATAACCATGTTCATACCATATCTTCTTTATAAGAAGACGACCCAGTGCACCTTTACTTGTGTTATGTCTGACAGCAGTTTATTTCAAACGACTGAGCACTCAAGGCTCCCTGGACCGGTCCAAACATATAACACAACTGGCACTCTGGAGAAAAAAAGGGGGGTGGGGTGGGGGTGGGGATGATTTCTGTCTGATAGGATTGAGCAGGGAAATAGGAGCTAGAGTTTTCTTTTTTTATTGTGGCTGTGCAGCTTGATCATCAGCACGCAACTTCATTAGCTTATATAAATGGCCAGAGTGCAAAGTGACAAGGTCCTAAAAGTCTAAAGAGTAAACTAAACTCCTGCATATATTGTACCAAGACGTGGATTTATCATTTTGATAAAAACTGCAGCTTATTTTTGTGGATGCTTTAGCACTTCTTACTTTGCCGGAGCATATTTGTGATGATGAAGAGTTCACAAGTTCTGATACAGTTGTCTCAATGTGCTTGTGCAAGTAGTTCTATTTTTTACCAATAAAACTATTTTGTGAAAGCGACGTGCCCACTGTATGCGGTCTGTCTGTGTGCGGTACGTGCGGCCGATAAGGACGGGTAGCGTTCGAGAGATTGCTGGGTTGGTACAGGCCGTGCTGACAGCGGGCAGACGGCTGCTCGTGCAGTCCAGCTAAAACACACATCCATAAAACATTACAATGTGCGAATGGGTTTTGAAAAAAGGAGATTCTTTTAATAACACGTCCAAACTCTTCCTGTCTTCCCTTACTGACACGACAGCATTAGGAAATGCATTAATTAAATAGTAACTGCGCCCATGGGAGCTGAAGGGAAGAGGAGTTATCTCCTTCATCTGCTTTATCTGACACCGAGTCATGATTTAAGTGGCAACATATGGAGTAGCTGCTGATGATATGCAATTAAATGGGCGTAGAAAGGAAACAGCTGAAGGATTCCATTTGCCTTGTTTGAATAACCATTTAAATGTAATCAATGATGACCAATCAATGAATGGTATGTATGAGAATGCATAAACATTCTCAGAGGGCCAAAATAAATCAGCCTGCAATTATTCTTTAACCAACTGGACATAAACAATAGAAATGATCAAAAAGAAAATCAGCTGAAAGTTTTGATCAATAATTAATTGTTTCAGTTATTGATTTAACAAATTATCAAACACTTTTCTCTTTGTTATACATAAAACAGTAAACTAAATATGTTGCACAGATGGTGAACAAAACAAGAAATTTGGTATTTTCACTATTTTCTGACTTTTTTTTTTTTTTTACCACCAAAACAATTAATTAAGAAAATAATAGCAGCAGCTAGCCATTATTTTCATTATTGATAAATCTGATTAATTGAATGTCATCAGTCACAAGCACAACTTCTGCTCTGAATTGTCTGATGTTTATAGCTTTAACCTGAGCTGGTGTCAGATCAGAATACTGTACAGTATGTTCTTCAGCACTTTAAATGGGAGACTTTCTGAAAGAGTGTGGACCGTGGTCGACACTGGGCTGAGTGAGAATGTGCTTTCCTGAAACAAACATGGATTATTCAAGGCTCTCTTTCATTCTCCCACTCCTCTTGGTTATGCAACAAGAGTACAGATCAAATAACTACTCCTCTCAAGGGGAAACGCTAATAAGATCCGCTCCTCTGTGTATTTAACTTACATTTTCCATCAAAGGCTTTCACCCCGAGTTGCCGCTATGACAGGATCTGGAATGCGAGCTCAGATGAGGGGAGTTGAGCGCTTGTCAATTTCGAGGCCGGGGGTTAATCATGCATAAGGCTCTTCTTTGAACTCCAATGCTATTGTAAATTTGCAGATTATTGACTTTTTTCTTTTAGATCACTGACCTCCTGGAGCAGCGAGTGACCTTTCCAAATCTCAACCAATGAAAACAAATGAGAGATAGGGGATACAATCTGGCAATGACTGCTCACAAACACATCAATGCACTCCCCCAGTTACGCTGGCTAGCGAGACAGATACCCGAGCATGTTAAGGAACGGCCACGCCATCGCTCGCCAAAACTCCATCAACGATCACCACATTACTCAAAATGCAAGGGCCTGAATCGCTGTGGCATGTCAGCATGCTTGATGCGCAGCTTTTAGTTTGGGACAGCTGTTATGCTCATGAAGGTTCATTCTGAAGATATAATGCGGTCATCAACGCTGACAAAGAACGACCTTCCCTCTGTCGGAGCTGCTCTCCTCCGGTCCCGCCGCACAGGCGAGGGCTGGAGAAGAACAGCGGCGACCTTGGCTGCACAGTAAACTGCTGAGAAAGGCAGTAAAAGCCACGGAGATGACAAAAGGAGAGCTTGTAGGAAAACAATACACTCTGACAGTTCAAAGGAGGCTCCTTTTAATATTTCAGCTCGGCAGCACGGGCGGGACAAGAGGCTGGGAGGTAAGCTGAAGGTGAGGGGGGGGGCTAAATGGTTGAAAGGTGTGAGAGCTTCAGTAGAGATTATGGCCTCGTATTTGAGATGACTAAAATATATTAATGGGAATACAGAAGCACAATAAGGACAGAAATGGTTGATGCAACTAACAGTTCTTTTTAGCTGAAATAATCACAACAACTATGATTTTTTAAAATTTATTCAGACCTGTACAACAGCTAATCATCACACCCACTAAAGCCAAACCTCATCCCCTCTAAAAAGCCCAAAAAGAAGCCATGAAATCACTGTGCGTGACAATTAAATGAGAATATCTTATTTTCTGATGCCTCACATTGTTTCACTGACTCCCATTTATTATCAGCACATCATAGCAACACTAGCAATTTACTTTATTTGATTTTTGTTGATTTGAAGCTGACCTTCTTCCCCTGGAAAACAGCCAGGGATTTAAGCATCACTCCTGAAAATACTTGCATATTCTCTCTGCATGCTCCCTGAGTGAACAGAGCTGAATCTGCTAAACTGAGCGCTGACTCCGAGCGAACCCGGCACACTTTCTTGTTAGGAGGAGCAATAGATCTCTGGAGATGTTCATAAGCCAGCTCTGCCAACCTCGGCATTTTGTTTAGAGGGAGTGGAGGAGGAGGAGGAGGAGAGTATTTTTAGCCGTTCTTTACCTTGGGTCTGTGATGTATCGAGACCGAGCCTAAAGGCGTTTACCGGCGCTGGCACGAGTCATTGAAATAACTTTCCTCAATACTCTTGATACCGTGTTTGACCCCATTTTACGAGATGGGAACGGGCCTAGATGGATTGTGTTCCTCCTGAATGCACGGCGGGGAGGTGAGGAGAGAGTCGCACTTCCGAGGAGATTCTCACGCTTACTGTTGTGACAGGAGCCGGGCCACTTCAGGTCACGGTGCAGATATCCATCAACCTGCCTGCCCGGGCAGAACACCGGACTGAGGTGGGTCACACTAAACACTGAAACAGCCTCTGACCTCAGGACAGACTTACAGTGCTCAAACAGGACAGCTCAAACACCAGCTGTCACTGCTGGAGAGAAAACCCCAAAAAGACAATCACCAGGTAACGGGTCGAAACACTCCCTGACAGCTGCCGACCACAGTGGACGCTTAACACAGCACTGATGGATTCAATCTAAGCTCTGCTCATCTGGCCTGTGTGCTTGGTGGACAATCGTGCGACAAGGCAAACATCTGTAGGGCTGCCCTCCTGTGAGGCGCCGTTATTTGGTGATGCTGCCGTTACTCAGGGCGAGCTGACAACTGGTCCAGACGACCATCTGCTGGAGGTACGCCTCACTCTCCTTCCAGATCGATCTCTGTCATAAATCTGTCTTCCAGCGCTGCCGTGTTTATATACTTTTCTTTCGTTCCATGCATCGCATTCAATTCATTTTCTTTCCAGAATCCATCTCTTCTCACCTTTAACGTTTTATCTCACTGTAGCTTTAGTCGGTTCCCACGTTTCTTCTCCATCCATCCTTTATTTTTATTGTCACCTCCCACGCAGTCAGTTTTCCTCATACTCTCTGTTTCTTTCATCTGTATCATTTAATATTTTCGTTTCTCAGCACCTCCATTTCTTCACTGCCTTTTCCAATAAACATCGCAAGTGTGAGCGCCATATGGAGCCCTGCAAGAGTCGTACACAAGAAACGAGAGGGTGGAGCATCCGTTGTCTGACTTACAGTCCTGCCTGTGATGGACAGAAGTTAATCATATTCACACACCCACTTGCAGAAAAGCAGCGAGTGATGCGATGCGAGTCTTCTTTGCAAATCAGCTGTTTTCTATGTGAAGAGGCAGCGAGGATGAATGTGTATGACTGGATGTTCGTGTTGAAGATGCAGCTCTCTCTCTGAAACTCCTTGACCTCTGATCGGAATGTAAATTAGACATGTGGCAGAAAGGTTCATTTCTATTCTCAGTTTGCAGAGGCCTTTCAGACACACGTACAGCTGTGGACAACTGAGGCAATTCAAGGATCAATCTGCCCGTCTACGTGCGAATTAGCTGGAGAACAGCAACTAATAAGTGAAGGGGGGGGCAGGTGTGATCTGCAGCCGGACAGACCGAGTGCACTCTGAGCCTGGGGGGGCACCATCAAAACAACCAATTGCCTCTCACAGAAACCTTCAAGGACAATCTCAGTCACTCAATGTGACACGACAGAGGTTGAGTCCGGGGGCGAGGAGAACAAGACGGACGGATTGAGCGGTGAGGATAAGAGCCCATCTGCCCTCCCCCAACGTCAATAAGGTCCCCAGCAGCAGCTAATGTAAAATGGATTCAACATTTCCCTTCTCATTATCCTATTAGCTTGCATTACCCAGCTCCCATAGGTTCATTTCAACCGGCCAATCAGCCCGTGCCCCCCCTCGTGCTATTTTCTCACCAAAGTCATTCAGACAGGTTCAGTAATTTCATTGCTTTTCCTGTGAATCTGTGTTTGTCTGATTGCAAAACATTAAAGAACTTCAGATGTTTTTCACGCCCCACTAACTGCCATATGTGGAGTGTGGCACCTGCTGCTGTGTTGTTGGTTTGTTTTTTTTTTTTTAACTCACTATTGTGGAGGAGACTTGCCACCAGCGATGTGAGGGAAGAACATCTGAGGACATGGAGCAACCCGTGATGTTTTTTGGCAGAATGGTTCAGAATTACATGACAATTGCATCAATGTCTGATTAAAGATGACGAGATGAGGGATAGACACGACTAACACATGCACTACCCCCCCCCAAACAAATGTCCTGAGGTTCAGACATGGCAGAGACATGCCAAGAGCAGACAAAGAGAAAGCCCAGCTGTGCTTCAGTTTGAACAAATCCCTCTTCATTAACACAATCAGTGATCCCAAAGCTTCAGAGGGAACAAGATAATACCAGTAATCAGACCACTGAGCCGATTTATTGGCTATAGGTACAGGGGATGGTCTCACACACACACACACACACACACACACACACACACACACTAACCGAGAGAGAGAGATATAGAAGCTTTTGATATTTGGTACAATATCAACACCCAGTACAGAATCCACTGGGACTAACGTACTAATGCGTTGGCATTATTGTTCTGTATTTCCTCCATCACATTATGCATTCTAACAGTATCTGTCTGTTTTATAGACAACCAATTGCTGGAGCCAGAAGTCCATATTCCTGTGTGTCACAAAGTCAACCTCCCTCCCTCCCATCGGCTCTTCGACAGCATCCCCATAAATCAAGGAGGACGTTTTTATTGTTCATGCAATTCTGTGTAATTACGCTGGTGTGCACCAGTAAACAATGCAGAGCCATAGAGATTTTTTATGAATTATACCGCGTGGCAGGGTAGTAAAAAGGGGGCCAGAGCAGCGCGGGTGGGGGGGATGCTCTCTGATCTTTACAGGACAGCGGCAGCAGGAGGTCTGTTCATCAAACAGCCATCATGGATCCTAATAATATCTGTGTGACCAAGTGCCCATTAAAAGATTTAGATGGGCTGTGAAGTGCTGATTCACGGCGTGTGCAGCGGGAGTCCACTGTGTTCAAGTTTATACCACACACACACACACACACACACACACACACACGCATCTCGTGCATATTTTCCAGCTCAGACAAGCAAGCTGAAATCCATTAAGCCACACTTTGACGTACACACAAAAATAAGACTCGGGAGTAAAATGAAAATGCACGGAAAGGCAGCTGAGTGTGATGAAATAATCATTGGGAACCATCTCTTCTAAGAGAATGAACAATCAGCCCCGGTCCCGTTCACTCTGCTGCATTTGAATCCACACAGGAGATAAAATATTTACCCACAGTGGGTCTCCTAAAGAGCCACCGCATCTTCAAGGGACCGACAGTCCGTCTCTGACACCCACCTAACACCTATCCTTTAATTCAGGAAAAGAAAAACATGGTTTCATTTGTACAAGATGTAAGGGAGCTCCTGAGTCTTTAAAAGGACTTGTGTGTCTCTCAGCTGAGCTATTAGCCAAGACTGAAATATCAAATTTTGCAGCAGTACTTTCATGTTTTAACATGCCCCCCAGCCCTGCTATAAATCCTAACCCCGAAAATACAAACTCCTTCCATCTTCATGTTATGTAAGCGTGCACGCCTTTCTATCACCGCCGATACGTGCACACTGGCTCAAAGACGCAGAGAGAGAGAGAGAAATTAGGCCCAAAATAAGAACTAGGCCCTCATTACGGGGTGCAGTGTGATCGCGCCACGTTTGAAATACCCACCAGGCATCATTACAACCCAGAGAGGGTCCAAAGACGGAACAGAAACAACACTGATTCAACACAGCCCTAATGAAGCCTTAAAGCGAGAGGAGTGAGGGAGGGATGAGTGATCGTGACAGGACGAGGAAATCTGACGGGAGCATGGGACCAGATGAGGAGCTGAGATCAGACGTGAGAGGGCCCCACTGTTGTCTCGGGGTAAGAACTGTGAAATAGTAATGTGTCCATCTGCCACATTTCCAATACTAGTGCTGAAATCGACATGAAATGTTCTTAACATCGCAATTTTTTATGTGTAGGCAAACAAAAGGAAAAGAAGGTGAGCAGAAAGACAGGGATAGAATAGTTCTTTCCAGTTCATCGTAAAATGATGATCCGTACAAATCAAATTCAAGCAGCCTGACTGGTCATTAAAACAGATACCAGGTAGTGCCACCGCACAATCAAATTAAAAAAGTCAAGTCCTACCTCTGGTTTGGGGACAAAGGCCCGTCCAGGGATGGTGAAGCACTGGTGGACGGTGCAGAGATACTGAGCCATGATGGACAGGCGGCTCCTCTGTCTGCTGCTCGTGCTGGCCGTCAACCTCTGGATGGAGAGGACAACTAATCACTGATTTATGCTCTGAATGATCAGGTCATTTGTTGGGGTCAGTATGATGTTGGTAAATAAATTACATAAAAATAAAATGGAAATGGAACAGAGTATTTAGTTATATCTTAATCATGTAAGAAAATCCTGTTCTGCATAATTGTGACTGGCCTAAAGAGCAATTTAATACCATGTCTAAACTATCTACGCTTTCATATTTAGAATTAATTAAAAGTATCACACTGCTGACATGTAACAGTATTCACACACCTCTGCCACCTCCTTCTGGAAAGTGAGTGTGAGTCGGGTGCGTCCGTAGACGAAGGGCCCCGTCCTGTTGGCTATGTTCTCCAACCATTTGATGATGAGCGGGGTGGAGACGCTGAACGGGAGGTTCCCTATGATGTGGAGGTTTGGTGGATCTGTGGAGCCGCACGTTCACACATTTTAATCACATGCATTTCCTTCTCTCTGTTGGCAGTAACCACTCATACATCTTCATCTTCTCACCTTCATCCCATGGCTTAGAGATATTTGCTGGGAATCCTCGGTCCATTCTGTAGGTGAGTATGTCCCCGTGGATGATCCTCAACCTCCCTGGTGCTGCCTCAGATAACAGCTGTGGAAATTAATGTGATATTGACATTTAATGAGAAAAATGAAAAGGTAATTCATAGTCATCAGTCACTCCGCAGGCGGCTAATGATGCTACAGCTGAGAATGGATTAACTGGATTCATGTGACAGGTGACAGTGTTAAAGGCGTTGCTGCTGAACGACCTTGTGACCTTGTGCATAAGCTAGCGTCATTGTAGCTGCTCAATTTACCTTGAGCCCAGGGATGAAGCGTGAATCTTTCTCTACCACAAGCAGGTCCGCCACACCGGCATTGAGGATGGAGCGGGTCAGGCCCCCGGGACCAGGACCCACCTCACACACATGGGCACCCTTCAAACTGCCAGCCTGACGCACTATTTTGTCTGAAAGGAAGAATGTGGACAGTTATGGGAATCTGTTTGATTAATATTTTTCCATACAATCTGTGAATCATAAACTACCATAACTCAACTCATGCATCAAATAAATTACACCACACCCTGTTTTCATCTGAGACTCACGTATCTAAAGTGAGATTAATAGTGTGTGATGGTACAATACCTGTCTGCCTGTGTGTGATGAGACGTATTAATCTAACAGTCACCTTGTCCAAGGACAAGAGAGCAGATCAGTCCTTCACTGCATCACTGATAATTATATTAAGGCTTAGGCTCTGCAAGGGCTGCAAACAATTGACTCGGTCCATTCACATTATCAGGAGATCCACTCAACCTCCCCTGCACAGAAAATCCTGTCCATTTCGATGCCTTGAAACAAGGCTACGTGGAGCTGTGCAATCAAGTGTGCTGGCAAAACAGTGTTGTGTAGACACAGTCTCAAAGAACAGGAGCTTAGAGCGATTGGTGCATTGCAGAAGAGCGAAAGGAGGAAAGAGGAAAAAAGAACGAGGTAGGAGAGAGACTAACTTGTAAGCTTCAGGTCCAGCAGGAAGTTCTGGGACAGCTGTTTCTCAGCTCGCAGGTTATACAGCTTTATCAGCTCACCTACAGTAGGCAAGGGAGGCAGGCGGAAAGATGCCAGCTTCCCCGACGCAGACATCATTCAGATGAACGCTGCGAAAAACAAGTGTACACACACAAACCTTTGTTGAGAGGAAGAAACTGACTAATCAGCTTCCTCAGCAGCAATGCAGCTCAGAGGCTGAGTGCCGTAAAAAGAAGCATACAAGTATAAGAAGGGGCAACATGTGAGGAATAATGGTAATAATAGCCTGTCAGTAGTAGGTGTTTAAGTTTCAAGTCAGGCGTGACCTTTTGAATCGCAGATACGGAAAGGTCGTGCATATATTGTATTGTTATTTCAGCACGTCCCTTAACAATAGTGATTGTGCAGAGTGAGTGAGTGTGTTTCATTTTAACCTTTAAATTCAAACACACTCATGTTTTTCCACCAACATGTTGCAATATGTGGAACAACGTGCAGCCTGAAGACGTTTGTCAGTGTTAGCCAACCTTTATCAATTCCAATTACTTCTTTATCAGGTCATGGGATTGATTTCCACTGTCCAGCTTTAAGCTGAGGCCTTACTGCTGAGGAGCTGACTCTGTCAATGTTAGTCTCATAATAAGATCTTGTGCACCATCTAGTGGAGCTGTAACAGACAACTAAATGACCAAGATGAAGACAAAAATACAGGTCAACTGTTCCTTTACAGCGGATTTAGAAAACTGAAACTTAGAAAAATGTTGGATTTTCAGTGCAGCTATCGGCCAGTGTAATGAGCGGGGAAAAATAGCAACAATTTCGATTTGTTTAATTAAATACATGAGTTATATTTGCTTTCAACTGTAGTAACAACATATCAGCCCCACACCGCGACGACAGTGGCACACAATCCTGTAGTTTCAAGCTGAACAGTTCACTTTAAACTCTTGTCGACGTCAAACCGAGCTGTGACACTCACACAGTTGTTAGCATTTGCAGCTACGGTTAGCTTTTAGTCCAAATGCAGAGCTCGTTGTTAAAGGCACAGAATTCAGTCGGGACCCTTCGCAGTGTTTCTAAAACACGAGAAAACACTGAGAACAAACCACAAAACAGCCAAGTGAGAACACAAAGCTGAAAATACACAAGTTAAACCACGTTTCTCACCGGTAGCGTTTTCCACCTTTACATTTCCTTGCACGTCACTCAATGGACGCCTGAATATCCAATCAACTTCCGAGCACGTCAACTTCGGCCAATAAAATTTAAGTAGGCGGGGCCTTGCGTTTGCCCTTGAAAAGCCGTTCGGCGTTGTTGTAATAATGCACCTCGGCCAGGGTGGGGAGACATTTCAGCGATGATATTGAAAGCACCGTCGTCCCAAAGGAGCAAACCACTGCGTCATTATCGTTTACATACTGTATGTTTGTTGCCTTCGACTGACAGAAATGCTACAGACATAAATTAAATGCAGAAAATGAGCAAATATGGATCAAATCCAGAAATGTATAATTATCCTTAGAAAAAGCAGGAGGTGGCAGGGTCATTATGAAGCATAAAGTTGACTTATAAATACAGTGTCCCTTGGCTTCCACTGCCATTATTAAGCTATAAATTCAGCTTTATCACCATCACTGTCATGTTAAACTAATTGAAACCTCCCATCTTAAACAGATGGGCAGCCTACAGGCCCACAAGCCACTGCAGGGCAGAGATTCATTGTTTCAGTATTTGTCATGCGGGATGATGCACAGCTGCTGTTTGGAATGAGTGCCCCCACGCTGGGTCACGCGTGTCATAGCAAGAGATGGAAATACCCTTCTCCTCCAGGGTTTGGGAGATGAGCGGCAGCTCCGTCTCCCGCTGTGGCTGCTTTCGGAAAACACACTTTGATCCAAGAGAAGGAAAGAGCAAAGCATGGGTGGTGAAGGGCAAGGGTCATCTTGGCTCTGCCCCTATGGAGAAGGTTCTGCTTAGATTTTAATTACATTATGAATGCATTAATGTGTAATTGATATTGCAACTGGTATAGATGGGGCTAACTGTAAATACCTTATATACTGCTGGGTATGTTCACCTTTAATAATATTTCATAATTCTTAGGGTGGAATATATTTTGCTTTAATAATAAACAAAGTAATTTGTAAAAAAATAGTCAGTGTGCTGGAGTAGAAGTATAAAGTTTTCTAACATGAAACATAACATAAGTAAAGTACATGTACCTCAAAATGTTGCAGTACGGTACTTGACAAAATGTACTTCAAACAAAAACCTATGGCCCTGGGGTCAGGGACAGCAATGCAAAGCCACATCCAAGAAAACAACCCACAAGCACTTTATTATTATTATTTATAATGGCACCAATATTGTCAAAGGAAAAGGTATAGATATGCACAAAGTCCCATGTGCTTCTCTCAACAGAGGAGTCTGACTGCATGGGATTTACACTGTACATGAGCGTGTGGTGTAATTATTTTACCCTTTGAACAGAAGAGGGCGGCAGAGAGTCCCTTCCTCTGTGCAACCCTGTAGTGTGTGATCAGCAAAAACAGGAAATGAAACATAAGTAATTAACATTTCTGAGATGGTAAGTCATCACTGTTACTGAAACATCAGAAGAAAAACAAAGACTGAAATACTTAGGAGTATATAATTTCCAAGCCAATTTAGCCTTAAAAAACAGACTTACATCAATAAACACAGAAACCACACGAGATGAGACGTCTACTTTATGTGCAGCCATGAATTCTGTTGTGATGATAATTCACAGTTGAGTCAGTATTATGTCCTGGTGTTTCCTGGATGTGTTATTGATGTTGTAACAAGTTCAGTAGTGTAAACTGTGTACAATGTGAAACTTTGCATCAACTATTATTACATTGCTTCACAGCTATCTCAGCAAATGATCCTGTAAATCTATTGTATCTCTAATATTTTTCAAGCAGGCAAGGTTTTTTACATTGAAATTTTTTTTGCACAGTAGAAATTCGACACTGGAGTAAATAGTATTAAACATGGATTTTACCATAAACTCACAGTAAATGTTAAAGTTTTAATATCAGTTTCACTTAAAATGTTTTAATTTTCATGAATATTTATAAAAATTCCGGACAGGTCACTCTTACTGTGTTTGGGAGTAGAAAATCCAAACCCCAATTACTTCTCTGTCAACCTTTTAAAAACTCCTATGGCACCGCACCACATAAAAAGAGGTTGTGGTACTTCAGCATTGGCATTCCTGTGGTAATCGTTGTGTTGTGTCATTTTTGTGGTACTGTGAGATTTTCTGGTATTTTTAGGACAATTTGCTATGAAACGTTTGGTGTACTGTGCCACTGGAGTGTTATATGAGTAAAAGTCTGACGTTATACTTATTGTGAAATGAGGGATCAAAACAATCAGCAGTGTTTCATGACAAACAAAACTAAATAATAAGTCATGCCAGTGCCAATCATGTCTAAGTTTTAGTGGTAAATAATTCAGGTCATTCTGCTGTTACCACTATGGGGCTAGCTCTAACTTTCTGCAAAAAAAAAGCATTTTCTCAAAAATAATCACAAGCATGTGATTCTGTGCCGTTACTTCATGACTTTTCTTCATCATCTTTTTGTCATCCTTCATCCCTTTTGCTGAAAACCTCTGTAGTCTCTTCATGGCTTCCAACCAGGAACGCCATATTCCCTGAAGTCTTGGCCTGGTCTAATCTCTCTCTGCTTGGACAGCTCATTAGCATCTGTCAGCATGGCCAAAACTGAAAACAACACGGGGAGCCGAGTGATATTTGAGCAGTAATGGAAGTGAACTTGGTTTTAGCTAATTGTGCATGACCATTTTGACGACAGGGCCGACCGACGGTTGGATGGGACCTCAGTTGAAGCTCTGAAAATTGACGTTGGTTATGTCGTCAGTTGACAAGACTGGTAAATGTCATAGCCTGATATCGTACTGTCTTCACATGTTTCCCTGGATAAAACCTCCATCCATTTACACTGAAACCTTGTTGCAGCTGGATGACAAAAATCAAGTTCCAGAGATTTTATCACCCATCTTGTGTCAATTAAATATGAGAGCTATTCCTTCTGATCACATCACAAACTGCAAGTGTGGGAATGGCAGCTACTTCAACCAACCCACACTTCTACCATGATTCATAACAACCGCAGCCTCAATGGGCCCAGACAGGACCACTGTCCTGTGGGCATTATATATACAGAGTGCAATCATAACAAACCTCTTCCTCACTGGATCACACTACATGACTTCATTTTGGGTGTGGGAATTATGGCATTCAATCAAAATACACTTCTCATGACCTCAGTTTGGATAGATCTTCTTCTTCGATACCACATGTAGGGGGATGACTTCATATGTGGAGGAAGGGAAGGGGTCTGTCAAACAAATGGCCTTTGTCTTTTGAGTTTGTCTTTGCGCTGCCTTACTTTGAGTGTCACACACAGGAAAAAAGGTGGAAAACACCTTTGAGGTTGTTCCAGAGGATGGAGAACTTTTGGATGATCTCACATCTTAAGGTATTAAGTCAGCGAACGAGTAAAGAGTTAAAACCTGTCCAGTGTGTGTTTCTGTCTGTCCATCTGTCTATGCATTTGTGTCTGCTGAAGTGTGTTTTCATTTTGCTGAACAAAACATTACATCAGACCCACACCCTCATAATTCTGCAATGGTGATGTGTGAACAAAACTGCTCTTTGGTCAGATGTGCATAAACTGCAACAATAAGGATCTGACAAAGAGGGAGTGAGTGTGTCCGTGTCCATCTGACACAATTCCTCAGTGAGTTTATCTGTTGATCAGCCGCTGCGTCTTTTGTTTGCTTTGGTTTCCACCTAGTGATAAGAGTGTCATTATATGAAGGCGTTTCCTTGTAGTGACCAGACCAGACTTTCACTTTAAGTAAAAGAAAAATACTTAATATCTTAAATATACTTAAATAACTTATCCTGCATCGTATAAATGATCAACATGCTCAAAAGGCACAAAAATGAAAAAAATATCCACTAAAGTACTATTATTGATCAGTCATTAACCAGTAACAGTGAATAGCTTCAGGCTGCAAAACAAAGAGATTTGCCGTGTAAAGTTTTGGTTCAGTATTTGTTTAACTCTGTCAGTGTGGGCCTTTAAAAGGTCAATTGGTGCAACATGATTCCAAAATATACAAGATTAATGCTGGTCCTGAAAAGTGAGTAAACATGATACCACAAATAAAAAAGGTAGCTGAAACATGATGTGTTTACTTTCTACTGCAACCCCACATGTTGAGTTCAACAGTACCCTGGCAGCAAAGTCAACTATTCCCCTTGATACCAAGCACAATTACTGTACCCCACATTTAGCTCCCGGGCCTAATTTAGATTGTTTTCTACAAGCAGGGCCAAAGAGGCTGTCTAGCTTCCAGAGTCCTGGAGAGTTTGGCCACACTCAGCCCTCCCAAGTCAGCAATTGGTGGTTCCTTGGACCACTGTTGGGGCTTGGGTGGCTGCTGTCACTGGACTTTCCCAGCATGAGAAAATGGCATGGTAGGGTTCAGCTGTCACCAAGGGTCAGCGGGGAGAATTAGCTCTGTAGCTGGCCGGCCAAAACATCTAGCATTCAGTTAGCCTCAGCTGCTAACAGCACCCATGTTGGCAAGAGTAGAGGGGTTAAATATAGAGCTATACTTTCAGTCGCTGTGACTCTGGTCAGAAAGAGTGGAGAGGGACAATGGAGGATGCAGCTGAGTGAAAAGATCTGGCCCTGTGACAAAGGACATCACACCGCACCTCTGCCTTTCTCCTCACCGGGCAACAGTCCCTTTCAACTGCTGAGAGAGAGTAGAATAGCGCCTGCCTACCTCCTTCACCCCCCTTCTGCCTTTTATTCTCACACACTCTTCAACTGACTTTTGGAAAGGATCGGAGGGAAAGAAAATGAGAGGTGTGTTTTAGCATGCTATGCAGAGCAACACTGGATAGGCAGTGGGAGTGAAAGAGGGAGGGAGGGAGGGAGGGAGTTTGTGTGTGAGAGAGAGAGGGAAGTTAAGTCAATTCTCTCTACCATTCCCTCCCTGATATGAAGAAGTGAAGGGAGAGGAAGAGAGAGAGAGAGAGAGAGAGAGAGAGAGAGAGAGAGAGAGAGAGAGAGAGAGAGAGAGAGAGAGAGAGAGAGAGAGAGAAGGAGAGAGACCAGAGCTCGAGATGGCTCTTGGCACCACTCAGTAGCAGACACCACAAGTGGACCACACAAGCCAGAGGATACTACTGGATATTTGACTCCTTTTGTGCCTTTTTCTTGGATTACTTGCCGTGGCTACCAATTGCCTAAACCTGGGGACAACACAACAGCAGGTAAGTCGGCTAACTCCTAACTTTCTTATGATGAAAACATTCCTGCTCTCATTTCCCTGGTGTGGGAACCAGCCGGAGACAGCCATGTGCTTCTGGCAAAGCAGGACTTATCAGCTGTTCTGCTTTCAGACTGAAATACAGGAAAAGGCTCAGGTACAGGTGCCGCAGCTGAACTGTCATCAGTTTTATGAAGCAAGTAAAGAGCACTGGTTGAACGGAATCACCCTCTTATTTGACCCTCTCATTCGAGCTGTTTTAGAGCCATATGAATGAAACAACTCTTTCCCGAAGCGTAATTAATTCAGTCCACTTTTTATACTTTCAAGTAACATGGATTTCTACATTTTGCATTAATTACTCACCCATGAGAAGACAAGTGACTGTACTCTTAGTGTTGTTACTGGCCATACAGACTGTGATTATCATATTGTAATGATGCATGCGTAAAGAGGGAGTCATGAATCAAATCTTTCTCAATGAATTCCATATTATATGGCTGTATGAATAAGACCATTTAGTTTGAAGGCTTTTGTGCTTTGCATGTGAGAAGAGAAGCCCATTGCTTCCCAGACAGCGGGGGATGATGGCACACTGAGATATTAAGAATGCAGGCAAGAGAGAAGTGATTCAGCTTATACGTCAGTTTGTGTTTGAGAATGATATGCACTCATATTGCACTCTCCCACATCTGCCAACTCCAACACCTCTGCAGCACCATGGAGCTCTCACTGTCGTGCTTGCTGCCACACGCAAACACTAAATACGGTTCACAAAGTGCAAAAACACACACACACACACGCCCCTGCGTAGCATTAAGAACCTTAGGAGGCATTCACGAGCTGCAGCAGGATGACATCTTTCATCCTGAATATTTATGGACTGTAATGACGGCAAAATGAATTCCATTTCAGGTGCATGAAGTCATCGGCCTTTCAGAGGAGACACATGGCTCGCCGCCGTCCATATGTCAAGGCGAACATCACCTTGCCTCAGTAAAAAAGAACAGAAAACGTTGAAATGTATCTCACTCACAGTAGGGGAATGTAGTGCAGGTGTGGCTTAGGCTGCTGTCAGTGTCCATGGGGCTCTGTGCAACCTCACCCTTCCTCTCTCCCTGCCTCCCACCCTGTCCAGCTGAGGTGGCCTCTGTGCACTCAGTGATATCACCACTGAAACAAGACAAAGAGAACCCGTGCAGAGATATTACTCATTAACATTTTTGTGTGTGTTCCAGCTTTATCTGAGAACATCCTCTCTTGCTTGACGCTTGTCTGTGGAAGGTCTGTGGAGCTCAGTCCAGCAAATAGCCACTTAAAAAGAACGACTTGTGAATCTTGGGCAGTTATTAATCTCAGCCTGAATCAGTCTTACTGTAAATCAATATTGTAGTCAAGCTCGAGTGTTTGCCAAAGCAGCATTGATTTGAGATGCACTAAATGTCTCACTGGCTTACCTCATGACATTACTACAGCTACTATGTCACTTGACTTGTTGCTCATGCAGAAGGGGACATAGTTTTACTGTGAGGTGTGGCATTATCTCCTTGCCACAAACTTTCACTGTGTGTCTGCATGAGTTTCTTGTGGCAAGTGCAACATGTTGTCAAACAACTGCTTGCCACTGGACACACAAAACAAAGAAGATAAGTAGCTTATAAAATTATGTGAATTAAAAAATACAGTGTTCTTTTCTAAGTGTTCTGAGTAAGCAAGAATGAAGTAATCCACTGAAGGAGAGGACGCGTTCCTTAAAATGCCTTTCTTTGGTTATTCATACAGTTCATACAGCACAGTGACCCCATTCCTTTCCTACTACTGTGTGCACATGTGTGCTTGTGTGTTGCATGTGCACGTCTGCGTGTGCATATAGATTACTTGATTCACAGATATGCCTATGTATATGCACAGAAACACAATATAGAGGGAAGTGGAGCTCAGCTCTGCTGCCAGTGTAGTCGGTGTCTTCCCCATACGTCTGGTGGGCCTCAACAACAGCTGTCACTGACATATGCACAAGCTCCAGTCGTATACAGGCCTCTGGTCTTGAATTCCAGAAATGCAGTTTAGACGCGTTTGGATGTTTCGCAGAACAGTGGCACTTATAACTCATGCTCCCTTCATTTAAAAATAAGTCCTTAAACTCCATAGCAACCCAAGATCTTCCCAAGATGATGTGATATGTAGCGTGCAAGATGGCAATGCACACTCACTATAAACAGCAGATTGGTGGTTGGTTGGTACTTGACATGTGATAATATTAGACGTGGTGAGGTCGTCCATGAGGTCCACATGTACAGTAGGAATATCATGAGCGCTGCAAATGTATCAGGTTCATCAGAGGTTACTAGGCTAACAAGTATTTTCCATGTAGGCCGACAGTATGTGCCTGGACACCCCTCAGCAGAAAAACCTTTTTTGGTTTGATGTCAGAGACAGTTGAAATTCCACAGAAGGGAAATATTAGTTGAAATCATTCCCACCCACACTCTATCAAGCCCATACCTTTTCTTCTCTCATCCATGTTTTTGTTTTTCTTCTGAGGGCGAGTGACATAATCCTGACTCTTCCAGTGGATTGGTGTGTGTGGTGGTGATAGCCACCCAGACACCTCATCTAAAACAAACCAGCATGGCTGTACTGAAAGCACTGAGATAAAGATTATTGGCCTCTGTGGTTGATTGTTACTTTGTGCTGAAGACTGAACACCACACTGTAATTTCACTCAGCTCTAAGTGAGACAGAACACTTCAGCTCTCTGCCATTCTATTCTCCACTTTCTTTCTGTCCCACCTGCAACAATGCACTTCATTGTTTTTAAGATAGGGAGTTTTTGTTCTATGTGAAAAAAGGTAAACAACAGACAAAAGAGTGCATTCACAATACCAACACAACACAGAACAAGCACCCTCCAACAAAACCCAAATGGGTATGGTGGTGAAGATTTGGCACAGTGCAGTTAGCCAAGTAGTCCATTATCATTCCAAGCACACCAGAGTGTTATATGTTTACTTGCTGGCCAACATCTTACTCTAAGGCTGAATGTTCAGGGATCTAAGGTGCCAAAGAGGTCCACAATGAGCTAAAAAATATGTTTAAGACATATTCCATAACCTGTATGTGTTGAAACGCCAGAGAACAATGTGCCAAGAAATCAACGGGCCTTTCCAATCAAAACACTGCTTTTAATTGAAAAAGCTTCATTACTCACAAGCCAAAGGGTCTGACATGGGTTGATTGCAGTGCACAAAAACTGACATGAGGCAACACTGGATTTCCAGCCAACGAATTAACTTCCAGTTAGGGGAATTCTGATGTAGTAGATGTTCTGTCCAGCAAGTTCAGGCAAACGACTGACCCTGTGACATTGTACCATATCTAAGTTAACTTAAATCCAAATGTTGTCTTGCTGTTTCTATTCATAGAACACAACCTGATCTGTTCCATGATCTCCATGCTGTAAAGATGATATCCAGTCGTGCCATCAGTCAAGAGGAATCTTCATAAGTCAATTTTGGTTTATGGATGCTCCCACTAGATTGAATAACTGCTGCTGCTGTGGGAACTGCTCCCCAATTTGAGGCTACGACTTAACACATTTTACTCATGGAAATAATGAATGTGTTCATGTTTCCCATTATGTACTGTATATTAAACAAATTATGACAGATGGAGGTGAGTCATGTATTCCAGCAGCTGTAGCAATCCATATACTTGGTGACAGTATGGTGCCTTAAAGGACAATAGGGTTTGCCTGTTGTGTGACTGAGTAAAATATGCATCAAGTTCTCCTGCACTCACTCCAGTGTTTATCATGCATGACCCAAGTAAGAGCCTGTTTCAGCTCTTAGAGCTGATTTGCCCAAGTAGATTTACACGTGGAATATGGGAGTTCATTAAAGACTTAAAGTGAAAGTGAAGTGAATGGCATAATTTAGAAGTTAGTTTACAATTCAGGAACTATCTGTGCTGATGTCCCTTAGATCTAGTAAGTCATTAATGTGAGCAATTACATGCAGAGAGGTGCTGACATTCCTCTAAGTTTGCTACTTAGTGAAACCTTAACTGCTGAAGCTACATAAGGCTCAAGTGAGAGGATCAGGTTAATGTGACATCAGGAGAATACTACAAGATGAACCCAACCAAGTATGCTGACATTTTGCTCCAGTATGGCACCATTATTGTCACTTACAAGTATTTATAGAAGCCACCTTTACACTAAGGCAAGCAGGAAATGCTTGAGTTTTGTTCACAAAGACGCTGTGACAGTTCGATTTTTTATTACTGGACTAAAAGGTCCTGAAAAGTTCAATCTTGAGAGGAAGTGTCTGAGTTTTCTGTCTGAACAGAAAATGTTTGTCATCCTTTTCTGCTAGCAGCATCTTTATTTTCACAGAACATGACTGTTATGCAAAATCTGACCCCAGAAGCCACTGGCCGTCTAGGCTGGAATGTGCCGTCCATCAAAATCCTGGAACAGGCTGCGGCTTTGTACCCTTGCATGGGAAATCGGTGCTTACAAAACTTTCAATATCAGATGGATTGTCTTATAGCTCCGAATCTCATCCACAGCTACAGTTTTGATTGAAATTCCCGTAGCTTGGCCGCCTTGCATGTTTTTCTTATAAGGACGGAAGAGCTTCTCAAGCGCACCGCATTTTATCAGTGTCCTCTGGCAGAACAAGTTGTGAAAGGCTTGCATGCAAAGAACATTTCTAACTCCTTGTTTGGTCACGTTGGGTTTGTGTTGTGAATATGTTAAAACGCACGAGTCAAACTAATCATTTTTTCCTGTAGCACCTTGTTACATTTCTTGCAGCTGCCGTTCTCATCCCTCATCTCTGGCAAATTAATTTGGCGACATGCCAGACTTTTTTCTCCTGACCCTCTCCCCTTCCTCACTTTTTCTCTCCACATGCACAATCCAGACACACAGTTTGCATTTCTGCTAAGCTTGCTTACGTGAACGTCTCTCGTATTTTACAGCTGGGTACATGGAATATATGTATATGACCAGACAAACCATTTAAATTCAAATCATATGCACATTTTCTGCATTGTGCACAGCCATCTTTCATGCCATTAAAGTCTTTGTTTAAGTCTCATGTCTGATTAAACAGCTAATAATTTAATTAAAAAGCTGTGCTACCTGCCCTACCTGAGAGTTTCTACTCAAAACCCAAAGATATTCAACTCTACATAATATAAAGAGCAGTAATTTTTCAAAATTTGAGAAGCTGAAGCCAGTGAATATTTGCCATTTTTGCTTAATTAATAGTTGAATCGACCGATTATCCAAATTGGTGCCAATTAATTGTTTCAACTCCAAAAGCAGTGGCTGTCACTAATAATGTGGCACATATTACTACAGACTTGCTGACCAATGACAACATTTTAAAGCTGTTTTTTCCATCTTGGAATGGAGGCACAAGTTTGGGCCTATAAATACTCATATATGTGAGGTGACAGCTGGACTAGCCCAAACCCCGGGATAGATTTGGGGTCCTGTTTTAAATTTAGGCTTAGGCCTTGACTGGGGTCTCGCTATGCATTAGGCCACTCTTTCATATTTGATGGCATCATGGTATTAGATGCCGGGCAGTCAGTAACATCATGCTGATGGTTTAGATGCCATGAATGTGTATGGGCATTGTGGTGAGTTGGCACAGAAGTCAGAGTAAAGACTTATTGTCTGCCAGCTCTCCTTTATTTTCCATAAAGACAACTGGGAATGCTGCATGCCAGACTGGAATGCAGGCCACATGGCTCAGGAATTCCCATTTGTTGCCCTGGAGAATTCACTACAATCAAGACTGCACTGACCAGTCAAGGTGGATCAAACGGCGACAACATAGTATTGATGGCGAAGACTTGCTATCAATAGGCTTTGATGACTTGTCAGTCTTGTCAAACTAAATCTTGTCATCAATAGAGTACATGAAAGTGGAGTGATCATTATCTCCTACAGCTGTCCAGGAATTGTTTTGTATCACATGTTATCAAAATGTGAAACTTGGGAAATTTGGATCTTTTTGATGAAATTTAAAGATGTCATAGTGAATAAAGTATATATTGTATACATATTAACAATGGATTAAATGACTATGTGTAACGAGGGACACATCTGCAGATGATTCTTGCTCAACTTTCCAGTAGTTCTACAGGTCATTTTACTATCTTTCAGCCTAATGTTTTGGTTTTTCCAATCCAATGGCTTTTACTGACTCGTATCTCCAGACTCAACAAGCAATGGTTTTCAGGGAAATCTTTAAGACTCTATCTGTATACTACCTACCCAGAGAAGTTAGCGACTAGCTGGTGAACATAGTGAAGCATTTAGCCACTGCTAAAGAGTCAGATATTTCCCTCTGGAGTTGGTGGAGAATATTAGGCTCTATTAGCTGGACATAAACTCAGTTCAGAATGAATGATATATCTGTTCAATAGAGACACACATTTATTTAGAGCCAAATTGAATTTAAGGGTGTTGATGGAAAAAACTGAATTGCATAGGTCACAGAGATATACTGCATATCAACATATCCACTTTTTATGGTTTTGGCAGTGCACATGCAACAGTGAATGTCTTTTGCCAGATGTTCAGACCCTCTGCCATTAATCAAAAACAACATTTTTGTGTATATGTGCATCTAATACATTTAAATTGTGAGTTTGTAATAATATATTCCTTTATCTTTAATGTTTTTGTCATCATAAAGCTCTCAGTTACAGCTCCAAACCCGCCCACACTCTCGTGCTTGTCCTGTTGAACTGAAGTGACACTGAAAATGAGGCGAGCCGTTACAGTAGCTTCTCTGGATTTTCATGGCATCAACCCAGAAATTAAAAATAAACTGTGGAGTGCCTAATTCAGTGTGTACCATTTTGTCAGCAGTACTCTGCTTAAGTCATTTACAGTGTCTTTCTATGTTTCATCACTCTCATGCTCCAGCAGTGCCCCTTTTAATGCCCTCCACCCCTGGTCGTCATTCCGACTCCCTGGCATCGGTTGAATGGTGGCACAAACATTGTAAGCACTTGTGCACACTGCTGTACTACGACATTCGACTCAGTGATGGTGAGCGTGCAGCTGAAACTAATAGTTATGTACAGGAAAGAAGGCACTGCAATTAATCTCTAGCTAAGAACCACATCTCCTTGGAGCCAGTGTGCACTCACTGAACTCCCAGAACTAAGATAAGGAATGTACTTAATGTGTTGGTTTGTCAGAATTTATTCTTTGTTGTTTGAACTGAGAGATGCAGACAGTGTTATCTCGCGCCCGTCCCACTCATGTTCTGGGATCTTTTTCCTGGAAACAGGTGGGATTCAAAGAGAGCGGTTTCAAGCATCATTAGAATTCACCGCAGTCTTAACTTTGCTCGCTGCTATTACAGAGGAAGATAAACATTTTTCAACATGTGAAGCGATAGACTCACTTTCAAGCCTCTCGACACTGCATATAGAAAGCCTCATTTATCTTCTGTAGCAGCCAGTTCACTTTTATCATCTAGTTAAAGTGATTCAAACGGCTACTGATGTTCCAATTTGACTCTCCCAGATTACAGTTTCTATACCACGTTTGACAGTTTGGCCAAAGTTGCTCAGGATGTGTCATCCTTCAGAGCATTATTCAGAGGTGAGAGTGCTATGACATCACCAGGGTGCTATGGAGGGGATTTTAGGCATGAGGACTCATTCCTCTGTTTGTAATTAAAACACACTGCTGATGTCATATCTGAAACTGATCAAAAAGAGTGCAAAGTGTGTACAGACTGTTGCACACACAAACCTAAATATTCAAAAAGAGATGCAAGCATACCTCAAGCCAAATGACATAAACTGCAGCTTTGACCCTGAATTGTGGTGATTTTCAATCAAGGCCCAGTTGCCGGGACTGTGGAGCAGCTCAGCTAATTTGAAAAAATATATTGAAAAATATTTGCATACTGGTGGAAAATGATTAAAAATGTGTGATGCTGACCATGAGTAAATTTAAAGCCACTGACTGACACAGCTCCCTCTGACCTGCATCAGCTGTAACATTTGCCATTTAAAGTTTGTGAGATGTAGTTAGCAAGTGAGCAGGAAAGTGATGATGGATAAATACCAGAAATGATCAGCAAGGCACTTTAGCAGGGCTGTGGGGTACTTCGGACTAAAAAAAAAAAATCGAACTACATATATAGTGCAAAGTGCAAGTGAACAGTACATGTATGCATTACTGTGACTTCTTAATGTTATTCTCCCAGCTCACTGTGTGTTTAAGTAATCAAGTTTACAACACAAGCATGCTGCAGGCCACCTCAATAGGACTTGTGATGTTATAATGTGATTAATGTAGAGGAATTAAATTTAGAGTCTGTCATAAACAGATTTATTTTCAGGATCTGGATAAAATGTTTGAGTCAGACTTTTAATGTCAGCAGAGAAGGTTAGAGCACCCAGGAGTGCCACAAATGCTGATTCCAGACCATCAACACTCGGCATGAGATACGCAACCCATGTGAGAGAATGCACACACAGTGCTTGGTAATTATGGATATTTATTCCAGATTAGGAAGGTTACATAGGACAGTATCATTCAGCTGTAAACCTGTGTATGTGTACAGTGAGTTTGCATCTGTGTGAGTGCATTGAATAAAAGTGGGTCAGTAAGGCAGTGCATGGGGAGTTGTGATATGAGGAGAGGTTGTCACGGACAGAGTCATAAAACTTATTGTATACTGTGACCATACACAAACACAATCTTAAGTGTTATAGTAGGAAGATATTCTGAGGCCAAACTGTCATTTGAAACTGAAAACAAAATGTTTGTTTATGAATGGTAATATAACATAACAAGAGACAAGAAAGGTACACTTTGCTCAGAAAAAAAGACCTCCATCTCCTTCTATCTGCAGGAAGAAGATGAGGTCCAAAAGCAGCGGGGTAGAAAGCCCGGCAAATGGGGTACTCGGGGTTCCACAGGACGACCATGACATCAGCCAAGAACAGGAAGTGGGTTTGCCTGTGAAGAGCCTGAAGGCCAAAGTTCAGCAGAACGAGGGTGAGGATAAGGTGGAGGTCGAGGTGATCACTGACAAAGAGAAGCTACTGCTGGATTCCCCCGAGGCTGGAGAAAAAAGAAGGGATGTCATGGATATGTCCAAAGAAGATTTGCTAAAACTGCTGGGGATCATGGAAGGAGAGGTTCAGGTGGGTTGGATGTTGTTCCCCATTGCATGCAGCATACTGTACCGTTGACCTACCATAATATGGTAAGATAAGAGCAATAATGAGGGAAAAGAAACACACCTGTGAAAGGCATTGTGGGTGAATACAAAGACATTTTGACTGGAAAGTGTTTTATCCATGCTGTGCATTTAGTTAGACAGCAATTTTTTGCACAATAGCTCTTCCTTGTGGTTGAAAATGGCAATTTGACATACCAGTAAATGCAGGCAAATTTGCCATGTGTTTGGTAATTGACAGGGAGAAATCTGGATGCTGGCCTCCTCAAACAGGTGCCCACACCCTTCCTCCTCAAAAATTATGTTATATCATTGATATGTCTATGTGATTTCAGGCCAGAGAGGATGTTATCTGCATGCTGAAGTGCAAACAGACTGTCCCAGAAGCCCTTGAATCACGTTACGGCTCTGCGGTCCCCAGCTCGGCCCTGCAGGCCCTGCAAAGAGATGGCTTCATCACCGGCACCGAGCTGCACAACCACAGTGTCTACCAAAAGCCGATGGCTGAGGTCAGTTGGCAACTCTGAGTAAAAGCTGTGTTGCTGTTGTCAGCAAGTACATCTCCAAATACGTCAGACTCTTAGGGCTAGTGAAGATTTTATTTTTTATTAATAGATTTACTGGGCTCTTGAGTAGCGAGACCATGTAAACCTACAAAAGACGGTTAAATCTTAAAGTCAAGTTAAGTCATAAGAGAAACATTAATAAAGGTAATGACTAACTCACAATACTTTTGTTGTGACACAAGCTCTAAAATAAAAAGGAAACAGTGTTCCTCTTGCAATTGACAAAGTAAAATATGAAGCCTACAATTAGTTTTTATTTAGTTACACAATATTAAAGAGGGGAATGTGAAATGCTTTGTTGCTACAAAGGTGTTTTATGTGTCCCTGGTACTTGCATGTGTTTGTGCATGTCCCTGTATGGCTGTGATCGTGTGTGTTGTGTCCTTTCTTAGCTTGAGCGTCTGCAGGAGAAGCACAGGGAGACGTACAGGCGGATGCTAGGCCAGCTGCTGCTCGCTGAAAAGTGCCATCGTCGCACTGTGCACGAGCTGGACACGGAGAAACGCAAACATGTAGACTACATGAACAAGAGTGATGACTTCACCAACCTGCTGGAGCAGGAGAGAGAGAGGTGAGGAGGAGAGAAGAGGACTGAGGGAACTGGGGCTTATGACTGCCACATGACTACATCAGACTGAAGTCCAAAAAATGAAAAACGAATTAATTTCGATATACTATATACTTATAGGTCTATATTTGATATCAATACAAAAAGGATATGCTTGGCAAATGGAGAATTTTAAAAGAAGAATTATAAAAGAAGTGTGGAACATATGAAGTGAAAAAGGTGGGAAATTCCGGGGAGAAGTGGGGTGAAAGAATGCATCGATGTCGGAGAATGTGTGAAAGATGGCCTCATCCACCAGATGAAGCACGCGAGAGGGGAGAGGAGGGGGCTGGGTGCCGGGTTGCTGAAGTGATAACCTCACATACCTTCCTTTGACAGGGAGAGGTGCGTAGCGTGGGGAGGGGAGGAGCAAGGCGGAGTGAAAAGTGTAGGTGAGGAAGGGGTCAGGCTTTTTTCTATGGGAAAGAGGGAGGCCGGGGGAGAGAGAGCCAAAGCTCCTGGGTGGAGATGCAGCAGAAAAGACAAGTGAAGGAATAAGGGACATTTGAGATGAGCCGATCACCCATGACATCATCTGTGAAATGAAGTCATCAGTGAGGTTACAACCTGGCTCATTGGTGATGGAGGAGATGGGGTACAAGAGGTTGGGTGGAGGGCAGAAAGTGGGGGGCGAACACAGTCTCTCATATCAGAGAGGGGATGGCTACATCTCGTGTGTGAGGAGGCCCTCACGGGGATCAAACAGGCTTGGTCTGGATGTGCACTGAATGTGTATGAGAACAGAGGCCCTACTAATTAGAGTACTCACAGATGAAAGAGTTGAATTGGCTTTTGCCTGTTGGGGAACGATTTTGTTGCAATTCCCATAACACATCAGTGTCCATTCTCACACAATAAGCCTGAGAGAAGCGAATACTGTGTGCATTAATGGTACTGATACATGCTCATATGTCATTCTCTTTCCATTTATAGTTTCCCAAACATAGCATGTGTGATGGAGCAAGAGACAGCGCTTCGGTAATGTACTGTACAGTATATACAGTATGGCCAGTCAAATGTAAAGCAGGCTAGATTCCACTTACTGTACATGCCGCATTTCACAAACTGTCAAAACTTCAAACAGTTCATTTGCTGCACTGACCCATCGGGGGCACACACTACTTCTGTTCCCTGGGCTTTTATTGCAGGATGCAGGGAACAGACCGTGGAGGCTAAATCACAGTCATGACAGCTGAGCTGCCATCACGCACTGAGGGAGAGGGTTGGGAAATGAGCAGCAGACTTCAGTGTGATGTTGTGGCTACTCCCCAGGCTGGTTTCATGAGTCGGGGAAAGAGGGTAGCCATGATTCAAAACCTTTCACCAAAGAATTATATCACGATTGTAAATCATGTCAACTAATGTAGTAGTATAGTTAGGACTAAAGTTGGGTTTTTTATGGTTTCAACCAAACTGTTTAGGGAATTTATGTACACAGTTTGGGTTTTGTAAGGCAGAATGCATTATATGTTCTACAGAAGGTTTGGTTTGACTGACAATCTACTAAAGTATACTTCAAAACACATCTAACCCAAAGCAAAATGTGCACATGAACGAGTGTAGAGATAAAATCATGAGATGAAAGACAAGATTTTTGGGGGTTTGAAGTTTGTGCATTCTACCATCTGTACATAAGTAGTTGTGACAGTACAGGTGGGCCTCACTGTGAGGAGAAACATGACAGCAGCTTGGAAAGGCTGCACTTAGAAACAATGGTGGTTTCAGCTAAAGTTACTACAATCCATACTGAGAGCGTCATGAATGTCCGTCGAAAACAGCAATCCATGAACTACTTATTTAGATATTTGAGTTTGGACCAAAGTGGTGAACCGACTGACCGGCATTTGCATCACTGGAGTCAGTGTGGCTTAGTGTGGCTAATTAAAAAAAAAAAATACCCCAAATGAGATCATGCTCAGAACTTTTAAACGTGGGGGACAGAGAGCCTGGGCTCCAGTTTGAAGCATACGGCACAAATCGTCTGTCTTGTTAACTACCCCCTTGACTTGATCCCCAGTTTGCATGCAAGGCATCTATGCTGACCTCCTTCAAATGCCAGGTAGTTTCCAACAGGTTCCTTGGCTCGTTCACAGGTCGGCCTCTGTCACCTCACGCAGATAGCAAAGGGGGTGATCTCTGCTGGGTCTTGATCTGTCAGCACATGCAGAGCCCAGAATCTGTTGGCGTCAAAGGACACAAAACTGGCCAGGAGTGGAAGTCGTGGAAGGCCGTAAAGAAAACAGCAGGAGAGGAAGCATCAAGAAGTATCTAAACCATCAAAAAATGGAGGGGGTTAAAACAAACAACAAAAAAAGTTATTTGCACAAAACATATTAGAGCCAACACCTACACTGAAGCACACTCAGATCTGATATGCCTGGTACTGCTCTGTTTTGACACACTCTCTCAGGTGAGGTGCAAGCATGTCATCATCCTTATCAATGTGATCTCCTCCAGCCATCTGGTTGAGAGTGAAGAGAGAAAAGTCAAAGGTCTTCTGCCAAACATCTGCAGGAATGCAGAGGATGGGCACTGAAGAAGCTGTTTTTGACTGGCAGCGCTCAGCTATTAACACCCTCCCTGACAACAGAGCAATTTATATGTCACAAAGTTAAAATATTTCAGTGGCGTGGCGGTATGTGTAATGATTAACGGAAGGAACGGCTCCCATTCACAAAGGGAGTTTTAAAGAATGTAAAGTCACGCACACAAAAAGGAAAAATGCAGTCATGAATTTGAAAACTAAAATGAATGTTTTCATATAAATTCAAAGCCGCAGGGCACAAACTACAAATTATTCAACAATCTGTCAGCAAATCGTGTGCATACAGTAATGTGTAGACCTATTGTGGTTGCCTTTAAATAGCCTAATGTCCACTTTGCCTCTGATTCCTCTCTTTTAGCACCATATCAGTCTTCCATACTGTACACTATCACCGACTCTCTTGCTTAACACTTAATGCTTTTTCTCTGTCAAGAAAGGTCATTACTGTACAACACAGTGTTTTGACAGCTTTTTGGCAGTTCGTGTCTGCTTCACTCCTCAGCCTCCTGAGAAAGGGGGGCTGCAGTGCCCCTGAGCGCATTCCCCAGGAAACATGGGAAGAAATGTTCCACAATCAAAGAAAAAGTTCTCTTGTGGATATTGGCGTAAAGATTGCACCTGTGCACTTGCTTAAGAAATGTGTTTTTATTTCCTACATACACTTTGTAATTGCTGAAGAAGTTGATACCCTCACTCAGACAACTTTCTTAAACCTTAAATGCACTTTAAAAGGTATACATATACATATACAAAAAATAGGAACATGTTTCTTGGGGAAGGCCTGTCTCTACTTAGTCTCCTTTTCCTTATTAGAAATACTGTTTTGCTTGTGATGAAGCATTAAAATTAATGGCTTGTAGCCCTATATTTGTATTTGCCACTTAGGACTGGATATACTGTACACAGCCAATTACTCCATAGTTATTTCTTCCATAGTAACAGAGCACGACCTTGCAGGACATAACTATGGTTCTTACATGACTTGACCACCAGTGCCGAATATCACTGACATCATAACTTTGACCTTAGCTTGAAGCTAATTTTAGAGTGCCAATTTCTAGGGTGTCAGTGATATCTGACTGCGTAAGTATGAATTTTAGGATCTGCACCCTGCAATCTGGATGCCTCCATTGTACAGTAGCCAGGCATGCTAATCCTGCTTGGCAATGAAAGCAATATGAACCAGTCTTATATGTTTACTGAAATTTACAAACTGAGAGCTATTAGAATTTCAAATTGAATTCATTTACAGAGATTTAGGGTTGTTGAAACCGTTTGTTATATGAATAACTGTACCTATATAGTTGCTTGGAAGAGCCTGGGCATATTTCTTAATAAAACCATGGTCATGGCTATGTTCAATCCTCCCAGATCATCTTCACCTCAAGGGAGACATTCATCTCATCCATATCTGGTTTCCCCATCACATGTAGGCTTTGCAAGGAACCCTGTTCAAGTCCAGTTTCCCCTCGAGTGGAACTACAGCAGACATTCTCCCCAGTCTCCTGTACCAGTGAGATTATGGCTTCCCGTCTGCAGAGGCAATATCCTGTTCACTTTCCAAAATGGAGATATAATTTAATTTGTACCAACCTTGCACTGAACTTGATTTTGTCTGAGAAAAATGTTAACATTTCTTCATTCTTTCTTGTCCTTTGTAAACACTCTGAATAAAAAACTGTCCAGAGTTCCCTCAAACATTTCATGAAAGCATGAAAATTAGGGGGAGTTTTGCCAAAACACTCCTCCTGGCAAGGGTCCCACCCCCTTCAGTGTCCAAAGCAGAGCAGCTCAAGCTCTCTTATGCACACACATTACTCCCTTATATGGATGAGGTGACATCACTCACTAGAGGTCTGGTGGTGTGCCACTGTATTTATTCACCTTTCATTGTCCTGATAACATGGAATGTGAAAGTGGACGATCTATGGAGAAGGAGGCCCCTGCTGCTTCTTATGCATTCTCAGTGGATTTTATATAATGGCAAAATGGCCCTGTGCCTGTTTGTAGAGCATCCATAGTGGGTAAGTTTTAAATGGAGTTTGTTTCTGAGTGTGAAACAACCAACATTTTTGAAACAACCAACATTTTTGAAGTGACAGGATATGTGTTAAATGGGGCTTATTTTTTAATCTTTAGAGGTTGTTTAAGCTGTAAAACAGATACAAGCTGCCTTGTTGTGCTGGTGCCCAATAATTGGTTTTCTTTTGCAATGCAAAAATGTTCTGGTTGAATATTGTATTAGGCTGTCCCTGTGAGTGTACAATTCTGCTTTGCATGTATTTTGTTGGACCCGGAGATGAGAATGTGCATGAGCAGCATAGAAAGAAGCTAAGAGAAAAGAAGACCACTTGGCAAGGGGGTGTTAAACTTTCACGAGCAGTTTGTGTTCTTAGTTTCTATCCCATCAAAAGGAATGAAAGTAGTATTTGGGAATTATAGTGTAGATGTGTTTGCTACTTTCATCTCTTTCCCTTGATTTTATAGTTGTTTTGCATAGTAGCATAACATTATGATCTTTAATTTACTGCACGATACTATATGATGAAATTCTCTTTTTGTCTCAGTTAGATACTAGACCAAATTTCTGTACCCAAATATAATGTTTGTGGTAAAATCCTGAATAATGTAAATAATACTTTGAATATGTTTAATGAAAATTTGTATCTGGGGTTTGTGTCTTACAGTTGTACCTTTTCAGAATATAGCTTTAGAAAACTTTTACCCTCAAACTACTGAATTGAATGAGGATTACCATTCAATGAAACAGTCAATGAAACATTACTGGGATAAAATACTGCACTCTGAAGTACATATTCATATATCCATGACATAATGGCAAACACAAATACAAATTACTGACTTTGAAATCAAAATAACACCAAACTAATGTCTTGCCTTTGTTTGTTCTCCTTACATTTTTAGACTGAAGAGGTTGCTTGAAAACGAAAAAGCCTACCAGGTAAGAAAAGAGAAGGAGCACTCTAAACGTCTGGCAAAGGTGCGAGAGGAGCTGGTCAAGCTGAAGTCCTTTGCCCTGATGTTGGTCAATGAGCGCCAGCAGCACCTTGAACAAATGGACCAACAGAGCCAGCGGGTCCAGGGACTCAGCCAGCAGCTTCAACAGCAGGAGCAGGCACTGAATGAAGCCAAGGAGCATGCTCAGGAGGATGGCCACAGGGTTCTGAGTCTGGAGGCTGAGCTTAAGGAGAAATCTGCCAAGTTCACTCAACAGCACGAGGAGATGAGTGCCAAGCTGGCCAGTCAGGAACTCCACAACCGGCAACTCAATGCCAAACTTATGGGGCTTACACATAAAGTGGAGGCGCTAGAAGAGAGCAACAACACCTTGAGGAAATCTGAGGAAGAACTGCAGGAGCTCAGGGAGAAGATTGGCAAAGGGGAGTGTGGCAACTCCAACTTGATTGCTGAGTTGGAGAACTTGCGGAAGCGGGTACTGGAAATGGAAGGAAAGGATGAGGAGATTACCAAGACTGAAAATCAGTGTAAGGAACTAAGAAAGAGGCTACAGGAGGAGGATAGTAAAAGTAAAGACCTCAGGCTGGAGGTAGAGAAGCTCCAGATAAGAATGGTGGAGTTAGAGAAACTTGAGGGTGCATTCAGTATCAGCAAGTCTGAGTGTGCACAGTTACACACTGCTTTAGAGAGGGAGAAGGGCCTAACCAAAGAGCTCTCAGATGAAGTCGTAGCTCTCAGGATCCGTATGAAAGAGCTTGAGTCTTCTGAACTCAAGTTGGAGAAGTCTGAGCTGAGTCTCAAGGATGACTTAAGTAAGCTGAAGTCATTGACGGTTGCTTTGATGGAAGAACGAAAAACCCTGATGGAAAGAATGAAGTCAGATGAGAAGAAAAAGGAGGAATTGAGTACAATGGTCAAGGTTGAACAGGCTAAGGTTATGGAGGTGACTGAGAAACTGATAGAAGAAAGCAAAAAGCTCCTGAAGTTGAAGTCTGAGATGGAAACCAAAGTAGAGTCTTTAACCACAGAAAAGGGAGAGCTAACCACTAAGCTGGCTTATGAAATTGATAAATCTAAGGATCTTAATTCTAAAGTGAGCCAAATGAAAAAGAGGTTAGATGGATTTGAGCAAGCAGAAAAACTATCAGTGAAGAATTCAGTAAAATGTGAACTGGGAAGAACGCCTGACCCCATCAGAAGAGAAGACAACAAAGTTAAGGAACTAACCTTTGAAATTGAGCGCCTGAAAAATCGTCTTAAACAACTTGAAGTGGTAGAGGGAGATTTGATCAAGACAGAGGATCAGTATGACATGTTGGAGAAAAGGTTCATGACTGAACAAGACAAAGCCAACATTCTTTCCCAGCAGGTGGAGGAAATGAGGAATCAGATCGCACGAAACAAAGCAATCGAGAAAGGAGAAGAGGAAAGCCAAGAAGAAGACCTCCGACAAAGGTGCAAGAGAGAGGAGGCCAAAACAAGGGCGTTGCAGGCTGATGTGGTAGCCCTCAAAGAGAAGATTCATGAACTGATGCACAAAGAAGACCAGCTTTCTCAGCTGCAAGTGGACTACTCCGTCCTGCAGCAAAGGTTCTTGGAAGAGGAAGAGAAAGCAAAAAACATGGGAACTGAAGTTTTCCACCTCACCAGAGAGCTGGAAATAGCAAAGCGCCATAGTCGAGCGCTAAGGCCCAGCTTGAATGGAAGGAGAATGGTGGATGTTGCTGTGACCTCCACTGCAGTACAGACTGAGGCATCATCCACTGGGCCACCAGAAGAGGATACTCCAGCTGTGTTTATTAGAAAGTCTGTTCAAGAAGAAAATCACATCATGAACAACCTCAGACAGAAGTGCCTGAAGAAGCCAACAGAAAAGACAGGTGCTATTGAGCGTTGTCCTTCATCTAGCAGTGATTTGGGCACTAAGAAATCCTGGATTCCCTGGATGAGGAAAAAGGACAGCACCCCTCAAGAGACCAATTTGGAAAAGGCTCTGCACATTAATGGAAATCATTTGCCCTCTGAACTGACCATGTCTCCAAAGCAAGGACAGCCTTTACACATTCGAGTAACACCAGATCATCAAAACAACATGGCCACTCTTGAGATCAGCAGCCGTACTACTGAGGACGTTTTCTCAAGCTCAGTTCCCCTCAGCCCCAATCCATCTCAGCCTAAATCCAGAATCACAATCATTCCCACCTACTCTGCCCCAACTGCCAGGAGAAAGCCCACCTCAGGACCTGAACGGGCCAAGTCTCCAGTGACCATTACAGCTATATCTAGAGCTAAGTCTCCAGAAAGCAGCAGAGCTTCCTCCACTACCTCGGGAAGGCCCTTGTCCCCTGTCTCTATTATGACAGTAAGCACTGCTGTAGTGCCTGAAGCACCTGCCTCCCCAGAGCCCCAGGAGATGACCATGGGCAGAGCTGTGTTCAAGGTTACCCCAGAGAAGCAGATGGTCCCAGTGCCCATAAGGAAGGGCCCAAACAATACCAGCATCATCACCACCACTGAAGATAACAAGATTCATATTCATCTAGGCAACAGCATCACCCCAAAGATGGTAGTAAGGCCAGTGGCTGCAGTAACAGAGAGCAAGGAAATGACCTTATCAACTGGGACTGTTTTACGCTCCCCCCGCCAAGTCACCACCACTGCTACCAGGAGCACACAGAGCAAAGTGATGAGCAGTATCACCATTTCCCCTGTTCCATCCACCACTTCCAGACCAACACAAAACATGGTAGGTTTTACTTAAAATGTACTTAAATCCACTTCAAGGAAATATAATATGTAAAAGTTCAACAGCAATGTAATGTAGATAATCCATAGATATGAACAGTTCACTGGAAGTACTTGCTAATAAAATGATCTGTAGAAAAACGTAAACATAATAGAGATTTCACACTCATCCTTCAAAAGGTGGGTATCTCAAATCCTGAACAAGTAAAAACCTCCAGTAGACCTTGTGACTCTCTCTTTGTGGATCATGTGGATAGCGTGACAGAAATGGCTCTATGGGCAGGCCTCAGAACAGCAGAGCTAATGATGTGGCATTTTGCCACCCTGCTACAGTCATGCTGTCATTTATAGTTGTTACACAGTGTTTACATTCACAAACAGTCATGTAGGGCTCAGTGCCCTCTGGCTGACACAAAACAGCCTTGCACCAGCAACAGCACACTGAATCCTGAGGGACAAGTGCTTGCCCACTGGGAATGATGTGAAAGAATAGATAAATATTTATATTTTTCATTCACAGTTCCTAAAGCAGGTATGATCAGTTACACTGTTTAGGAATGCTTACTTTTCCCCTGTAATGGGTTTTGCCCCTTTTTCATTATTTACTCTTCATGTTCCCCTCAAGTGCTCCCTTGTCTTTATTCCAGTGCCTAAGAAACTGTACTCTCTCTCTCCCTATTGACAGACTGGGCACGAGGCCCAGGCACCTCGCACAGGGCTGACCCGCATCCCAATGTCTAAGAGCCTGAAGACAGGAAAAGCTGTGCTGGGATCCCTGGGGATCTCAGGTGGAATGAAGCTGGAGTCACGAGCTGAGACTATGAGGATAGAAGTTAAGAAATCCACTGTGAACAGCAATACTTTCCAAAATGGAGGAAAAACCTGATTGGCATGAGAGTACCAAGAAAAATACTTAAACATATCTAAATATGGTGCTTCAGAGATATTAAGACAATGCCCACTATAATGAAAGCGCTCTGACATCTCTATACAACTCAGCTAGACATTACAAGGCACAGCAGTTTTTTTGTAATTAAGTAAACCATTCGTTTTTATTTTTGTAAAGTCTTTTGTACTTGTCTGTGTCATATATATTTCTGCCATATAGATGAAATTGTATTCTTTGTATTTACAGAGTGTATTGTGAAGGGCATTTGGGTTTAATATCATATCAGACTGTGCTGCTACTAACTGCTTCTTGCTTTGAGTGGTTGTCTCACACATATGGGTTTGTTGATATATTTTTATGGACACATTACAGGTCAGAATACTTGTTTTGATGTAAATTATGTTTATTTTTCGTGAAGGATTTGTACTTATGTATTTTGAATAAATATGCTTTCAATGGGTTGCTTGTCATGTTCATTTATGAAATAAAATAAAGACAGATGGACAGTTGTGTACATCTGGCAAACAGGCCCAGATCTAGTTCATGTGACTGTTCAACCTGTCCTGTTATGGTAAGTCATGCTTTTGCAACATGACACAGCAGGACTCTTGCACTAATATAAATTCATGTGATGTTTAGTTAATTTCCATATGTGATAAAGTGCAAATACATTGCTTTGATATAGCTCACTCCAATTATGATAATAACATATTCTCATTTTACAAGATTCTTCTTACATCATGACAAGAAAATTCTCATGTTTACTCGTTCAAATATTATTTATATTATTACCTGATACCAGGTTATTCTGCTTTTAAAAGTATTTGTGTTGTTAACAACACGTGCTAAAACATTGCATTCACAAAAATATTCTTTTTAATATTTAAGCTTTAATCCCCAAAATGGAGATTGAAAATACATAGTAGATGGATCTCAAAGTAAATTTAGAACGCTATCATTTTTGTCTTCCAAACTTCCATTTAAAAACTGATATATATGTCATAACGCAGACCTTTCCATTTAACATCAGATGAATGTACACCATCAACACAGTGTTAGGAAGGGGCGTCTTTATATTCTACGATGACGTAACTGTACGTATCCACATCCTATTGGTTCAGGTGCTTCCGGCTTCTTCCTCGGGGATGAGATTAACGAGACGCATAAAATCAATAGCGTATGAAGTAGGTATTTGAATCAGACAGAGGAGAATTTTAACTCCGTAGCCAGTTTCGTCATTTACCGTAACATTTTGCCTCTTGTGTACCGCGTGGTAATACCGACAAACTGTCGGCTGTCACTTAAAGTGGATTATTTTGCTCGGAGCGGATTGCAGCCATGATGGCGTCAAGCTACAACGCTAAGGAAGAGGACGGACACCACTCGGGCGCCTCGAGTCACGGCGGAGCAGGGGCCGCTAAAAGTAAAAAGCCGGACAACACCGCGTTCAAGCAGCAGAGGCTACCAGCCTGGCAGCCCATCCTGACAGCCGGCACCGTGCTGCCTGCCTTCTTCGTTATCGGTCTCATCTTCATCCCCATCGGCATCGGCCTGTATGTCACATCGAACAACATCAAGGAGTTCGAGGTACAGTTACAGTAAAGTCCTGCTATCCTTTAACCAGCTCACCCCTTTTTACCGTTTATCTTTAAAGCCACGACTCACAATGTATGATTCTTCCCCAATGTAGTCCATATCAAACCAGCCGTAGCTAACGACAGTAAGCCATGTACTGTAAACCTGTTGAAATCATCGTCTTGTTCTTTTGGATTGCGCCAAGTTGGCAAATACTGGACGAATTTAACAGTATAACACAGTACAAATCAAGAGCACAGTAGACCAGTCGCTTGTGTTAACATAAAATCAGTTCCACCTGAAACAGAATATAACGTAACTTTGAAGAAAATAGGATTTGCTGCAGATAAGTTGATAATCCTTTTAAGAGTATATGGATATGGATCAGTATGAAACAATATGCATTTGTGTTACTAAATGTAATCATTATATTCATTGCTCATTTTCAGATTGATTACACTGGTGTGGACATTGACAGTCCATGCTACAGCTGTGCCAAGAACTTCAGCTGGAACAACACAACACCATGTCTCTGCACTGTGGTCTTCACACTGGATCAGCCTTTTGAGGTGAGCTGCAGACCTGCACTGGATTACAGTATGTGGACCCCATGAATAATACATGCCTTCATCTCCAGTATTGATAATTTTGCTTGTTGCGATGTGCAATGTCCATTAAGTTCTATTTTCAGTCTAAAGAAAGGTACACTCAAAGTTTTTTTTTCATTTGAAGCCTTCACTGTCATTGATTATTCTAGACTTAAAATGTGCAGTCCACTACCTTTCCAAAGGCTTTTATTGATTACTTATAAAAAGCTCACATCCACTTGCATTTCTTTGTCAGCAGATTTTGCTAACGCTTAGGTTTTAGGTCATAAATGATCACAGTTACATATTTTTTAGGTGAAATGAAGATGAAAAGGGGTAAAACAACATCTGTATAGACCAATACTTTTTACATATGAACAAACAAACTAAAACAAACTCTCTTCTCCCCTGCAGAGCAATGTCTTTATGTACTACGGCTTATCCAACTTCTATCAGAACCACAGACGCTATGTGAAGTCCAGGGATGACAGCCAGTTGAATGGTGACCGGTCTGCTTTGATGGTATTTGCTGTTTGATCACTTTTTATTTTTTTTACATTATGCAGAGTCAGTAAAAGTGTCTTGCATCAGTGTAACTTTTAACTGTTGATTACAGAACCCCAGCAAGGAATGTGAGCCGTACCGCATGAGTGATGGACAGCCTATTGCTCCATGTGGGGCCATAGCTAACAGCCTTTTCAATGGTAAATGGGACATGGTGAACAGCTTCACATTTTCCCTCCAGCAATGTAAAGATTACTGCTACTCATGTGTTCAACTGAAGTCTTCTCTGTCCTACTAAACGCTCTGTACATGACAAAACTGCAACAGAAGTTTGCAGGAGTTAAGCTTATTTGCCACACTTGTGATGCACCGATATTGACTGCACTGCTTCTTTGTTTTAGACACTCTGGAGCTGTATCATATCGATGCCAATGGCACCAGAAATACAATTCCTCTGGTAAAGAAGGGCATCGCGTGGTGGACAGACAAGCATGTGAAATTCAGGAACCCTGGTGGAGAGAGCAACCTAACTTTAGCTTTCGAAGGTGACTTCAGCCAACTTCACAAACACTTTAAAACACTTGTAACACCTCAATTGCAGTGACTAGCTTGGTTTTGTCTTTTTCCTTCCCAGGCACAAGCAAGCCAGTGAACTGGAGGAAGCCAGTGTATGAGCTGGACCCATCGGATCCTGACAACAATGGCTTTATCAATGAGGACTTCATTGTGTGGATGCGCACGGCTGCCTTGCCAACCTTTCGCAAGCTCTATCGCATCATCCAGAAGAAGTCAAGCACGACCCCAACTCTACCCAGTGGGAGATACGTCTTGAATATTACTTACAGTATCCTTTGAATTAAAGCCTGAAACTCTTGTGCTCAGTGTAAACTCGACCTAGCTTTAAGCTGTAGGGTTGGCTGGTATGAATTTTATTTACTCATGTAAATTTTCTCAGGGTACGATGCACCATGTTGAGACATAATAATCTTTGATCATAGTAAATCACATCGATCAAATGCACAAATCCTGTCCACACAGAGTTACAAATAAAAAAAAATGCAAGTGTGTGCCAAAACACCTCAACAACATCAGGTAAATATTTACTCAGCTTGTTGTCAGTTTCCCGTCGAATACTGTGCTCTGAACAAACACCAGTGTACTCACTGTGACTCCAGGGCTGTTTGTCTAATGTCCACACCAGGGGCTTCTTCAAAAGAGCTGGTTTCCAGAGTTACCTTAAAAACAATGGGAGTAGAACTCATTTTTTATCAACACATAATCCAGAGTGAAGATTATTTTGGATTTACTCATCAAAGTTTTCCAGAGATCTCAGTAAACCAGCTGCTTTGATCAGACCATGGATGGAGAAGCTTGTGGATCTTATAAAAACTTATAAAAAAACAACATGTGAACAAAGGCATACCAAAGCAAGTCTAGCTCTATAGAAAAACTGAGCATTATCAGCCCACAAAAGTTATTCAAGCTTACTCTTTACACACATGAAAGTAAGATATGCAGTAATGTTTACTGTTGATATCTTCTTTATAGTATCCTGTTTGTTTTTTTCCCTCATCCCAGTTGTTTTTCTTTAACCGCTTGTTATCAGATTATCCTGTGCTCAGCTTTGATGGTCGCAAGCGAATGATCCTGAGCACCATCTCCTGGATGGGAGGAAAGAACCCCTTCCTGGGCATCGCCTACATCACCGTGGGCTCCATCTGCTTCTTCCTAGGTGTTGTTCTGCTCATAATCCACCATAAATATGACACCCGCAACAACAGTGCAGACATCCCAAACTAAACTGTCCTCGTGTCACCTTTTCCTGTCTCTGCATGCATGGGTGACCCGACAGGGTCCGTCCTGGACTGCTTGCTGATTTTAGTGTGTATACACTGGTTCTCTGTTAATGTCTGTCGTGTGTTTGTGGACGGACAGCAGCGTCTGAAGTGTCTCCTCAAGAGCTGCATTTATGTGTGTAGAACATGCAAGGTAAAAAGAAAGATGCTAGAGTCTCTGTCTCTGTGCGCATAGCTTCAAGTCGGCTGCTGAGATTGTCATCGCTTGTCGTCATTTTTAAAGAATCTTTTATTTATCTATTCATTATCAAAGTATCTGTGTTTTATTTTAGCAGTGCTTTGCAGATGGCTTAATTATTGAAGGATGTATGTATTTTTAAAGTTTGTCTCCATGCTATGTACTGTAATATATCCTGCTGATGAATGTACCATTGTATTTCATTGACATACCTCTGTGGATTTTGACATGACCTTGAATATCAGATAGGATAACCATTGCTCACGTGCTGGTAATAATGGCAAACACTGATGTTTAACAAGACATATTTTATGCTTGGAGGATCATAGAACATTAATAACAAATAGTACCAAAAGTGCGGTTTTCGGCCCTCGCTGTGACTGGTTGTATAAAGAGAGTGAACCAGTCATCAGAGAATTCTTGTATGAGCTCATGCTTATTAATGATGGAAACGTGATCCTTTAACACCAAATCCAGTATCCTTATTCCTACTACTCTGGAAGCGTCTCTGTCTCATTAGAGCACAAAAAATAGTTCGTTTTCACAGTTTGGCCTGAGTGTTCAATTAGCTTACGTTCTTCAATTTTGACCAAATGATATGCACTTTAAAAGTGTCACATTTGTTATTAAGCTTTCCTCTTGTTTCACAACATCTTCCGTTATAAGTTGTTTATTAATTAATAATTACTAAACTGTTCAAATTTGAAATCTGTTGGTTTTGTAAGAGGTTCGTAGGGTCCAATTAAACCACTTGGTCAATGTGTTGTGTGTCATTTATGATAGTGTTGCACATAACTGCTACCGCATCACTACCGTTACATTTATCAGATCATTTTTAACATTAAATGATACTAATGAAAATCTCAGACGACCTGATGTTAAATTAAAACCCTTTAACAGGCAAAGCCTCAGGCAGGTGTGGTTACGCATGCACTGACAGTTTTTGTAATGAGAGGAAACAGTGAGTTTTCTCCGTTTTGACTCAGTCTTGTGTTTATTCCTGTCCTGTAAATGTAATACAGAAGGTTGACCAGCAGATGTCGTCATTTTGACGATCTCTTTTACTACGATATTTACTGACTTTTGAAATATACATGGAGAGGGGATCCACATAATGCCTGCCCACTTCTTTTTCCAGAGCCACTGGTCTGAAATTGGCTGAAATACATCTGGAGGGCGGTCGCACTATAGCCCTCAATGAACGGGGGTTAAATTAGTTAAATGGCTAAGAGGCTAATAATTTACACCTGCTGCTAAACAAAAACTCATGGATTTTATTTTAGTTATTGCAAGTGCAGTATTGATTACATGTCAACACAGAAATGAAAAATACTATTTCTTTTTTTCTTATAGAGAACGCAATTTTAACCGCTAGCATTTTGCTAATGTAGGCTGATTGGCATGTTAAGGATTTATGATAGTGTTGACGATAGTTTTAGCAACAGGACGACCTTTGTCGATGACTAAAACAGAACTTAGAAACGTTAAAACGAAACAGGAACTTACATGCGCTGTATTTGAAGCTAAGTTTCGGCTAGGTCCGGCTGTGTTCTGATCCACGGTTAGCAGGTGCTAACCGGTTAGCTGCCGGTGGCTGTGTTAACACAAAGTGATGAGTGGCGTAAAGTGGCTTTAATGGCGTAACGTCACAAATACTTATGGGGAAATTATTCCACAGTATTCCTCTTTTTAGGCCACACAATCTCGTAGGTTTTCCTTCTCAATCTTTCAGTGACCTTTGCCCATAGCTGGGGCTGGAGTTATACTAATTGTTCTTGCAAGCTGATAATTAAAAATCCATTGCAAAATCAACGTTCCAGTATGGTGGGTTTTGCTGATTCTTGCAGAGAGCTGGCCCACCCTTGCCTCTAATTTCCAGAACAAGTACTGCTTCACTGCATAGTGTATTATAGACGTCTCTTAACTGCTGTGGTTAAGCAGAGATTAGGCTCTTTGACAACAAACTTTAATATGACATACTAGCAGGATTTATGTAAAAACAAACATGCATAAAACTTTTAATGTTTATTTAATTGTATTATTATACAAAATTAGCATCAGAAACACACAAGGCTGAAAGTCCATTACATACTTGCATACCATATATACAAACCTACTGTTGCTTCTTACACAGGTACAACTGATGCTGTATTCAATTCATCAACTCTCTGCAGATTTGTAATACGGGAAATCATTTGTCCAATCAATAATTGGTTGGTTTCATATTTGAAATTAATATTTATTATACATCTCATGAAGTTGTGCCACTTTTAAAACCTGATTCCAGCTATAGATTTTAGGAAATAGATCAAGATCCCTTTCTTATTCTTTAACCAGATTTTCACTTTTAACATAAATGTCATGTAGGTCTTTATTTTGAGCACTAGATGGTACCAAAAACCAATCATTCAGGAGCTGTGACTGTTGCACTGGGTAGCAGGACAGGCTGCTGCTGAATACTTCAACATTCCCAGCAAAAGTTCATTAACCTATAATATAAATAAGCTTGTGCAATACGTCAATCTGTTCAAGTGATTAAGGTTGTTATTATTATTTCATCTTGTATCTCTCAACACATTAAGAGCAAACAGCCATGATGTAGCTATAATACCAAGAGATTCCTGCTTACAAAGAGAAAGATTCAACATTGAGATTTCAGCTGAAATCTGAGATCAGAAATTAGTTTGTTTCCTGTGGATGAACCGTCTGGACATCTGTGCCCCTGCTGTGAAGTCACACTGGCACTGGAAACTCATTAAATCCACAGACCAAAGGAATGCATGGGAGAAAAAAAGTAATTTCCAAACAGTGGCTCGGTCCTAGCGGGGAGGGGGGGGGGCATACTTGAACTGACGAGCGGGGGTTTCGTAAGAAACCTATATGATGGTAAATTGAGAGTTGGGGACAGCCCCCCCTGTTAAGTAGCCGATGGTGGAAAGATTCTTCCCACTTGGAGAGAGGCTTTTCCTTGTTGGACATCTGCTGGAGGAGCTTCCAGTAGCCAGAGAGGAGAGAGGGGTCCATCCGCAGCTCCTGAACAGTCTCACTTTCCAGAGGGGGAGGCTTCAGACAGGCTGCTCTGAAAAATTGGTCGGTTCATTTTTGGGGGGGTTGAATAGGTGAGTCTACCCGCTTTCATAATTAACAAATTTGTAAGGTTTGTGTGTTTTGTCATTTTTGAAAAGAAATAACTAATTTATAATTTTACTAAATATGAGCGAATTTTTGTCATTTTCTGCCTTTGCTGTAGTGTGGTTTGCAGTGATTTGACTTGGGTGCCTCACGTGCATTATTTAAGATGAACGCTTTGAAGATAAACTAAATCCCTTTTATTAACATTTTTGCCAAACTTTCTAGGACTTGAATAGGCTACTGGGCTGGAATGAATACAAATTCTCAGAGAAGCCACTAATTTTAAATTAAGCAGAGTCGTTGGAGGTTGTGGCCACGTATCGTTTCACTCGCAGCTCATGCGTATTTTAGTGATTTTGATGGGAGAAGCCCCTCGCGCCCGAAGGGTCATCTCTTCATCTCTGCGCCCGTCGCTGCAGTTTTCTTGCTTGTGCGCCAGGCGGGGCGCACAGCCCGTGGTAAAGAATACACAAGCTGAGTTCACACTATACTGTGTGTATGCGGTCCCCTAAGAGTTTTGATAAAACGAGGTTATTCAAGCTCTGTGACTGAATTTGTCATACATCTGAGAGGGAGAGGAGTTGGGGAGGTCATTTTAAGATCTGTTTTTACAAAAGAGGCTTCAGTGAAGATGCCCCAGTATATTTCATAGATCAATATATATTCATGTAACCCATTATTTTACAGGCAGATCAGATTTTTGTAGTGGCTTGATAAGGTCACCCAGACACCATTTCTGCAGGGCTTAAGTGAACGCAAACCATAGTTAAGATCATAGTGGGCTGCAAAGTGAGCCACCAAGATGATCAAGATAGCTGCTTCCAGATTAGTCACATAATGTTCAGTCCAGATGAGCATATGTTAAAATGTTCTGTCAGCCCCTCATTACTCAAATTCACAATTCAGCAGCTAGTACTAAGTATGTACCTGAGGGTGTAGGCGTCAGCTGGAAGCAGCCAGGTGTGGCCGCTTGTTTTGTAAGGGAGTCCAAATGGAGCTTGCAGTTTTTGTTATCATGGATGGGAAGCAGCGATTTAATAATTACAACCATCAATCTGATTAATTAAAAGAGCATTGGGTCCACAGTGCATGCTGCATATGAAAGCTATGCACTTTCACATGAAGGCAAACTGGGTGTTTTTCATCTTAAACTCATTTAATCCTTCTGTCCTCAGACTGATTGATGCGCCGTTGACCTTTTAAGGCCAAAGATGAAGATCGGGCTGTCACTGGCCACGGCTGCCTTCCTAGCAGCCTTGTTGTCCTCCATAGATGCTCAAGGTAAATGAAAACACATGGCCTCAGGCCACTTACATACACGATATCACTCTGTCTCTTTATCTTGTCCTTCTTCTCTTTCATCTACCATCTCCACTGGTTGTTTATGTTAGGCAGGTTAGACTTTTACTTTAATGTCAGAGTCATCGCATGGAAACAGTGAACTATTTGTATTGATAAATTGAATAAAGTTGTTATTTTTTCATGTGTATGCTATGTGTATGCTATGAGAATATGGACTGTTTCTTTCATGACTGTCATGCTTTTATCCCTCATTTGTAGCGTATATTTCCAGATTTATCTGAAAAGACTCATTACAGGCTTTGATGTAAAGTCCAAATCCAGATCCACTTAACTTGTATTTAGGCTATAATTTCGGTAGTTTAAACCAATACCTCAGGGGCAATTTTCTCATTCAGATTTGGCACATATATAAGAAACAAAAGGACACTAATGTTTATTTAATTTCCCATTTCTAATTAAATGTATTACACAGCAGGGCACATACAAAGAGTAGAACAAAACTCATTTCATGGCTAATTGTTTCCACAGGCCTGTTGCTGTTTGCACATTTTCCAAAGTAAAAATTGGAAGAAAACCTCGTAATTAGGCATTGAAATGCTAGAACATATATTTTTTCAACTTAGTATGATTATATTGAGGTTGTACTATGGTCTTGTAAACCTGTGTAATTCTCTCTGAAATGGTTTTTACAGTGGTTGTGGCAGTAAGTAAATACAGTTAAATTACTTGCACAACAACAAGAACAATGCAATAATGGAAGGAGAGTACAGGGATTTGCATAATGCATTGTAACGGTGAAAATGTGTCAAATATACTACTGATTTGTTTTTTATTGTTAGTATCAAAAGTAAAAGTACTCTATCCATTCAGAAGTCACATTATGGATCCAGTATTGTATCCATGATGCAACACTGGATCCATAATGACAAAGTCTAGTAAATGGAAAAATCCAGGGAACATGCATGTGCTTAAAAATTCTATTTAAGTGCCATACGAACTTTGTTACTTTCTAGCTCTGATATTATGCTCATATATTACTGTTTTAGTAGTAATCAAATGCTTTTTGATGTACATGTCACAAGAGCAGACAACAGACTCAACAATTTGCCAGTAGTTTTGACAGAATATCAGTCAAAGTAATTTCATCTAGAAAACACTTCATTGGAAATATGTGGAAATATATGGAAACCTGATTTTTTTCCCTTTGAAAGCTCTCTGGCAGAGTGAAAGGAGTCTAACGTCTACTCTCGCGTATCTCCAGCAGCGGAATGGAAAGATGAAATACGAGAATAGCAAATTAATCGTCAGACAGCACAAAGACAAAGAGCCTTTCTCGGGCTTCTTTGCGGGCATTCGTGAAAACGCTGAGTTGCAGTACATATGGAAAGTTAATATGCACCAATGTTTAATGTCAGCACATGTTGTGGAATTACTTTGGCATCTGTCCTGCCTCTTTGGGAGAGTCGGTGTTCTCCCCCCCCTTGGTCTCTCCTCCTGGCAGTAGCTCAGGCCAGGATAGCTGGCTGCTGGATGAATACAGAGGTTACGAACAGAACAGTAGCCAGACTCTGGCCCCTGGGAGCCAGAAGTGTCCTTTATTAGGAACTGATGGGACAGACATTTGTTTAACAATAGCAACCACAAAGTCCAAATAATACAGCGGAAATTTCTGTTTTTGACAAAACCACCTTTGTTCCTCAAGATTATTTCAAAACCAGAAGGACATATGGTCGAATAAAATGACATACTCACACCACGTATGAACAAAAGTTGGAGAAACAGTCAAGTGAAGTAAAGGATAAGTGAAAACTTTTTTTTGAATGTTTCAATCCATCACTTTGCTACTTACACACCCACATACATGTACCCTACCAATACACACACACACACACACACACACTTCCATTCCCCCCTACCATTTGGTCTTGGAGATGGGTACTCGCGGAGAAATCAGGGGGAACACGGTCCATCGGGGCTCCTTGAGTTGATATGCCAGGTTGGTGATCCTCCAATCCCAGTTTTTAAGTATTTACTGGGCTCCTGTTTGTCATCTGCCTGTGCATTCAGTGTGTCCCAAGCTATGGCTTCCTCCTCCAAAGTGTATTTTACTATGATATTCTTGCCTCCCATGGCACTCTTACTGTACTTTACAGCCAGCATGCACTCACATTTTGCTGACACTTTACAATCTCTTGCATGGACTGGTACTTGAAGTCAGTGAAAATAATGTCATGCTAACCAAATTAGTGTCTGCAACCTTCCTAAAAATGGACTTCCTTCATTGTTTCTTCTCTGCTGTTCTTCGGTTCTTCGTCTTATCACCCTGAAGCATTTTTGTCATCAAACATGAATTTTCTCTGTAATAGTGTTTACACATACTGTATAGTCGCATGTAACACTTCAAGAATTTAGTTTAGTTTCTAATGAATGAATGAAATTAAAACTAACTCTATCATGCTTTGAATGACAGTGGGCAACTTGACAAAAAGGAAATTTATTTACTCAACTCAACCTACAATACTTTGATGGGACTCTCATGCATGGAAGTAACAGGTACTAAATGTTGGCACACCTCCCCTCCACCTAACATCAGCTCTCAGCTGCTAGACTAGAAGCTGTAAGAAAGAATATCATTTTAAAATATGTTTGTCATCTCTGTCTGTGTGGTGCCATCTGTACATGGAAACTACCGTCCAGTCAATCAAAGTTGTTGAACCAAACAACTTTCTCATGTACATGATGCATGACGCTGTGATCGAGTCGGCTCGGTGTAAAGGCGCGTGGCCTTGTCACACTGTTGTATGTTTTCCTGTATTGACCTTAATGTACACACTTCCTCTTGTTCCAGCACATCTGAGCAGTCTTTTGAGTGTCTAGAGTAACTTTGCCGCCTTGTGCATTATGCTGCCAATGAAAAAGTACACAAGAGTCTGTGGTGACGAATTGTGTATTCTTTTTAAAAGGTTTGCAATGGATGTGTGCCACTCACTTGTGTAAAGAGCCTGAACCATATAAACAATATGTTTATATACAATGTATATATAACATATGGTGGTCAATTTTTTTCTCCTAAGAGTTACTTCAACTATATGGCAACCTCCATTCCATTGTATAATCAGTAACTTGAGAATGAAGTCACTGTTGTGTTTTTGTAACACTGAGATCAACTCCTTCAGAGGAGCGGTTGAGTGTGTGGTTTGGGGCATGCGTTGTAATGACTGCACTCAGCATGCGTTGGATTGTTCACTCAGTGTTTGCACTTTGGTAGCATTTGTGTGGAGTTGTGCACATGTTGGCATACACACACACACATACTTTATATATACACACGCACACATGCACACACATGCACACACACACACATGCACACACATGCACACACACACACACACACACACACTCACACACACACACACGTGTATGCCAGGGCTTGAGTTGCTGGCCGTCTTGGTTGGGCAACTCAAACAAACGCCATTTTTCTCCCAAAATGGCTTTGCGCACTGTTTTTTTTTTCAATGTTGTCACGTGTCCTGTACTTGTCACCCTCGCAAGTGGACGTCAGTGCTATGTGTCTGTCCCCAACAATGAACAAGTCTGCTTCAGTCATGAAGTGTTTGTCGTTGGGATCATTGTGAATGCTTGATTACAGATGTCTTGCTTTGATTTGATCACGAATAAAACTATCATTATTTTATACACGCCCGTATGTTCATTGGGATTTGACGCTGTTTCATCATTTCTTTGCAGTGGAACCTCCCTCAGACTTGAAATTTAAAATTCTAAATGAAAACACAGTGGAAATGACATGGACGAGACCCTCATCAGTAATAGAGGGCTTCAGAATACAAGTTGTGTCAGATGCAGGTCAGTATGGAATCAGAACCCACAGTATGTAGGTGATCTGAACCTGCCAGCATATATAAATACACACACTGCAGCTCCAACAACTGATTGACTGCTTGTTTTCCTTTTCTAGATGAACCGACTAGAGACTTTACCCTTGATGCCTATGCCACTACGACCTCTATCACTGACCTGACCCCTGACTTGGACTACTCAGTGTCCATAAACTCCTATTACGGGTCAGAGGAAAGCATTCCCATCTTTGGGCAACTGACCAGTGAGTACTTAACCCACATGGGATTGATATAGATTGTTTGGAATGAGACTAGAGCTTATTCCATCAGTGCTTTCATTGAGCCACATGAGACGTAGAACAGTTGGGATAAATCACATCTGTTTACTGAGTCATGAACCGCTCACTGTTTAAAGCAAATGCAGCGTAAAGATATGTGTTTGTGTCCATGTGGTCTTGATCCTGTTGACCCGCTTTTACAAAGTGTTAACTTTCTTGCCTTTTTCCTCTGTGTAAGGCAAACAGTGAGACAGGGCCGGCAATGTGCGGTGCTTACTCACCAAGTGTTTCCTGTGTGTTTCAGTCCAGTCCAGCAATGCCACTGGACGAGTCAGGAGGCCACAGTCAGATGCAATCAGTGAGTATATTTACTGTGGTGTCAACCAAAATCTGAACAGGGCCAGATTTCCACTTTTTTTCAAAAATATTTTTTTTCCCTTCATGACTGTCATTTCAGTATGTTTTTTCCCCCCATGGAATAATTTGGTCAGACGTACATTTTACCTTCTGTCAGGGTCGTCACAGGGTAAAGAGCAGACAGGGCTCCGACAGCGACTGGGAAGGAACACACTGGCTCTTTTAATTGAAACCAGTCAGCACATCAAGAAAAAAGTAGACAGGGGTTCTGTTATGCGTCATGGAGAGGAAGGGAGCAGGAAGGGGTTGTGAAGCAATTTGATTTATCCACTGTGCAGCCTGGAGGCAAGTACTTTCCCTTAGCAGCTCTTTATCAGGTGTTTCCCTTTCAATCATAAGCCCTATCTGCATTGAGTGACAAGAGGACATGCTCACCAGTCATGCTTCCCCCTCCATCTGACATCTGGAGACTGTACCCACACCTCCAGATTCTCCTAAACCCTTTATTGTTGGTGAAGCACTGAGAAAAGCCCTGCACAGTCACACAAATCGTTTGACCAAACCTAAGTTAGGCCAGGGAATTTTGAAAAAGAAAGATGGCCTTTTGAGAATGAGGCTTATGAAATGTGAAGAACAGAATTTGGAGTCAGTGAGACCCAGGGGAACAAGGATTAACGTCCATCCACATAAGCCCGGCCAATTATTTCAATAGAGTCATCTTAAATGTTCCAGAGAACTTCATCTATTAGTCAAAGCTCCGTAGGATTTGAAAGTATAAAAGTGAACGTGGAACTTCGGCTGAATGTTTAGTCTATAAAGCCACATATTTGACTCTGTCTGCTGGAATGACTACACCAGCCCACTGTTTGGCACTGGTTCATATTTCCTTTGATGTCAGAATGCATATCTCTGAGTCACCCAACTAACTGTCAGGGATTTTATTTTATTTAGAAAGACAGGAGAAAAAAATGGTTCAAATGTGAAAACGTAGTTCCAAGACCAAGCTGTCTCTGTCTCTGCCATACCTTGCTGGCTTGGAAATAAATTGACTTGAGACACAGGTGATGTGAAAATGTTTCTAATCTGAATCAGTCAAAAGGTGTTACGCAATTTATAAATGCCACTATTGCTTTCTCCAAAACCAATATCTGTCTCCAGAGTGTTCGGTCAGTGCAATAGCAGATTTGGTTTTTCTGGTGGACGGCTCATGGAGTGTGGGCAGAGAAAACTTCAAGCACATCCGCAGTTTCATCGCTGCCCTGGCGGGGGCCTTCGATATTGGGGAAGACAAGACGCGGGTGGCCGTGGTTCAGTACAGCTCAGACACCCGCACTGAGTTCAATCTCACTCGTTACACCAGAAGAGGAGACCTGCTTCAAGCCATCAACTCCCTACCATACAAAGGAGGCAATACAATGACAGGTAGGGTGCACATTAGAAGGAGGTACAGAGGTGGAAAATACTAGATTTGCTCTGTTCTGTAATTGAGCCAATATGGGTTTGTGTGGTTGTTTGTGATTTCAAGAATAATTTTATGTGAAAATGTTAAAATCTTTCAAGATTTCAAGACAAAATAATTACACAAATACACATTTATGTCTTAAGGTGATGCCATAGATTACCTGCTGAGAAACATCTTCACGGAGGCAGCTGGATCCAGAAAAGCTTTTCCAAAGGTAGCCATGATCATCACTGATGGAAAATCCCAGGACCCAGTGGAGGAGCATGCTAAAAGACTTAGGAACATTGGAGTGGAAATATTTGTCCTAGGTATGGTTTATTATTCAGTGTTTTGTTGAATTGTGCTCTACCATGTGAAAGTCTGCCTGTTCTTGGAAACCATTTGATTTTCCACTGGTTTTTCTTCGTGAGATATTTGACTTGGTATCTATCATGCAGAAGACTCTAAAAAAAAGTCCTCCACATCTGTAATGCAGTAATGACAGTAACATGAAAGCACAAGTTAACTTTGTTGTACTCCACATTTTCCCACTCAGGTATCAAAGGAGCAGATGAGGATGAGCTGAAGGAAATAGCCTCCACACCTTACAACAAACATGTTTACAATGTTCCCAACTTTGACCTGATCCAAGAGGTACAGAAAAAAATAATAAATGAAGTGTGCTCCGGTGTTGATGACCAGCTCAACTCCCTGGTCAGTGGAGAGGAAAGTGAGTCAAATCATCTTTATTTACTGTGGTACAATATATGCACTTCTACAGTTTTGGCATCAAATGCTCCTACTGTAATTAACTTTCTCATTTCCTGTGATTGCTGTTTTCCTCAGTGGTGGAGCCAGCCTCTAACCTGCAGGTCACAGAAATTTCATCTAAGTCAATGAGAGTGACATGGGATGCCTCGCTGGGTGATATCACAGGCTACAAGCTCACCCTCATTCCCATGTTAGCTGGAATGAAACGTCAAGAGCTGTACATGGGACCCACTCAGACTTCCATCAATGTCCGTGACATTTCCCCTGACACAGAGTATGAGATCACCTTGTATGCCCTCAAAGGTCTGACTCCCAGTGAACCCATCATGGCAATGGAGAAGACTCAGCCTGTCAAGGTGTCAACAGGTAAGATAATTGGTTGCGCTGATATGATATCTTTCTTGTCTATTCTTAGGTTAGATTTACATAGAGTCCCTCACTTGTCACCTTGATTCATTATGTAAGCTTAATGAGGCCTTTAATTAACCCATAATTCATTGTCTTTTTGAAGAGTGCTCTCTGGGAGTGGATGTGCAGGCTGATGTTGTCCTCCTTGTTGATGGCTCGTACAGCATTGGATTACAAAACTTTGCCAAAGTCCGTGCCTTCTTGGAGGTGCTGGTCACTTCCTTTGACATCGCCCCCAACAAGATCCAGATTAGCTTGGTCCAGTACAGTCGCGATCCACACACTGAGTTTGCCCTCAACACCCACCATGACATTAATGCTGTGGTCAAAGCTGTGCGCACCTTCCCCTACCGTGGAGGCTCCACCAACACCGGCAAGGCCATGACCTATGTCAGGGAGAAGATCTTTATCCCTGCCCGTGGAGCGAGACAAAACGTTCCCCGAGTCATGGTCCTGATCACAGATGGAAAGTCATCAGACTCTTTTAAGGATGCAGCCACCAACCTGAGGAATATTGATGTGGAGATCTTTGCTGTTGGTGTGAAGGATGCAGTGAGGTCTGAGTTGGAGGCCATTGCAAACCCCCCAGCAGACACTCATGTCTATGAGGTGGAGGACTTTGATGCCTTCCAGAGGATTTCCAAGGAGCTCACTCAGTCCATTTGCCTGAGGATTGAACAGGAACTTCTCAAAATCAAAAAGAAAAGTAAGTAGGAGGACAGACTATATACACATGCTAAGAGTTACTTGGAAATTAGCCTCATCCACACCCACAACTTCTTGACATGCAGCATTGTAGCTTGAAGTATTTCAATACCATTATGTTGGTCCATATAGCCCTTATAAGACACTGTGCCATCTGTCTGTTTTTGGTGAAGAGCCAATGCAATCAAGAAAAAGTAAAATTTATCATAATAATACTGTGTACTTAACTGTTGTCAGGTAAGGCACAAGCAGAATTTAATCAGCCTTAGCCTGCCGGCAAACATACCACAAAACTGCACATACTGTGCATGCTTGCTGAGTGAGAGCTTTAGCACCATTTGTTATCACTTAAAGTTTGAAAACTCTGCAGTAACTGGTACAGCAGCGCTATTTTGACTTGACCATAATTATGATTTAAAGGGCTCGCCCAGCTCTGAGAGAGAATAGAGCTGTTTCACACAGTGGTGAAATGACATCATACCACACACTGACTGTAGTCCCAGAACACACACCAATTAGCGAGTGTGCATTCCTGATTTAAAAAACACACAACACAACACTCCCTGAACAGGGATCCAACAATGCTTTGCTTTTCATTGCTACCTGTAGTTGAAGGTAATAGCCAGGGCTAAGGTGATGGACAGAGAAGAGAAGGGAATAAAACAGAGTTATGGTAGCCCTGTAAATATTTTAATGATATATTTTCTAAACAAGTAATCTTTGATTTTCAGGTCTGCTTCCACCTAGAGACTTGCAGTTCTCTGAAATCACCTCCAGAAGCTTCCGTACCACATGGATGGCCCCGACTGCTGATGTCCTGTCTTACATGGTGCGTTTCCGCAAGGCTGAAGACATCACCGGAGACTACATCTCCCTGGCAGTGCCTGGTGATACCACCACAGCCATTCTGCCCCACCTTTACCCCCTCACTACCTACGAAGTCAATGTCTTTGCTCAGTATGATAAAGGAGACAGTTTCCCCTTGACTGGTGAAGAGACCACTCTTGAAGGTAAGATAGTTTCACTTGTATTTGACCCATTGCATCTGTAACCAAAAAATGGCAATATCTTGTATTACTGTAACACTGTTGTCTTTTCAGAACAAGGGACAGTACGAAACCTACGAGTTACAGAGGAGACAACGGACAGTTTTAGGGTGTCATGGGAAGCTGCTCCAGGTCCAGTGATCAGGTATCATCTCTCCTACGTTCCACTAAATGGTGCTGGGGAGACACTGGCAGCACAGACCACTGGACCAGAGACTACTATAGTTCTCCAGGAGCTTTTCCCCATTACCACCTACCGTGTGTCTGTGTCTGCTGAATATGCCAGTGGCTTAGGGGATGAGATGAAGATCGATGGTACCACTAAGGAAGGTGAGTCAGAAAAGCTACCGGTCATAAGGAAGTAATTTGCTAAAGTGGCAAATGCTTATGGGGAACTTAGCCTCTGAACCGTTCTTTCTGTTTTCCTTTCAGTCCGTGGCTCTCCTCGTGACCTTCGAGTTTTTGATGAGACCATATCTACAATGAAATTGGCATGGCAAGCTGCTCCAGGAAATGTCCTTCAGTACCGCATTGCCTTCAAACCGGCTGAGGGCGGTGAGAGGAAGGAGATATCTGTCAAAGGAGATACGACCCAGGCTTTGCTGAAGAACCTCCAACCAGCCACTGAATATGAGCTGTTTGTTAGTGCTCGCTATTCCTCTGGTTTGGGTGATCCTCTTCTGGGAACAGGAACCACCTTAGAAGGTAAGGGAGAAAGTCATGCTGCTAAAATCTCATTTGAAAGCTTTGAAGCATGGTAGGATTGTTCCCGTAGCCGATGTGTGACAGAAATGTGAAGCATGCTTTGTGGCTTTGGGCTCAGCAAGTGGGTCCTGCTGAAAAGGCAAATGTAGTGTTGTGTTAGGCTTCTTTTCTAGAGTTGAGAAACCTCAGAGATTAAGACATGCACATTGAGGTGAAAACATTTTTTATTAGTATTCCTAGTTTTTCAAAGTCCTGCATGGTGAGTTAGGTCATTTCTCCAAGTTCCTCTAAGAATGTAGCAGCTGGTATTTCTCACAGGTCCACAGGACCACATCAGAGTTAAGGAAGCTTTGCTTTGACTTTGCAAGGTTGGTTGAGTATATGGGCCATGGTTAGAGGGGGAAAGACAGGAATGTGGCACTTGATGTAATTTGCTTGGCACAGACTGTAGGCTAGGGTGGCTTTGCCGCCCATGAAGGCAGCGAGGTGGAAATGGGTGGGGATGCTTGTAAAACTGGAGAACTTGAAATGGCTTTGAATAAACTTTGACAGCCATATGCCTGCCTGGTAATAGCTTTGCATCTTGACCTGACTGGGACATACAACTTATTGTGTTTCAAAGCTTTATAAGACATAGGGGGGATATGTTCTAGTTTAATATCAGTAGATCTGTAGGGTATCTTTGGAGAATAGCTGCTGACTGTTTAGTTTATCTGACGGTGAAGAAGATGCAACTTTTTGTAGGCCAAGATGAAAACAGCACAGCTGCGTTTTTTAATTGTGTCTATGCTTAGCTCAGCCTGAATTGGATTGAAAGCAGTTTGAACCCACTGATGCATGCCAGCTCCCCTCTTCACCACAGCAGAAAGAGAGCTTGTCCCTTAATGCCCTTTCTTAGGCTCCTGGAAGTAGTGAGGATATTTCTCGCAGACCACATGGAACTGTGCGCTCAGTTGCACAAGAGAACTTTGGCTCATACCGTGTCCTTCAGAAATGAACAAATTTTCAATTTAGAATTCACAACTACAATAGTGGATCATTGTTTACATTTTGTTCCGTGCAGGAATTTGAAACAAAGGGATTTTCTTTGTGGTGTTTTCCTCTTTTTTTCCTTCCGTTCCCACATTGACCAAAAGGCTTGGTTTTGATTATAGAGTTGGTTTCCACTGGTCAAATCTGTGCTGTCATCAGCCGCACTCCCCCGCAGGAAAAAAGCTCCATGACAAAGCACTTTGTTTAGCCAACCCCATGAAGCTGTTGTGACGTCAGCACGCTTCAACACTGATCTCATTGTTTTGAGTGCCACTCATTTTGAGTGACCGTCTCTGTGATGTCTGTGTAGGCGAGAAATGGAAGAGAGGGGCTCGCACAAAGCCGTCCCTTGTGGCAAACAGTGGACGGTGGCCAACACAGAAGCCTTGAGTAGGGAAGAATTATAACATCCTGAAATGACTCAGAAGAAGGACAGAGATGGTGTCATGGGGATTGCTTAGATGAACGTCCCAAATGTTGATCTTATACACAAACGTGGCAAAATTATTTACTTAGGAAGAGGGAGCTTTCTTGAACATGTGGAAGATGTTACCTAAGAGAACCTCGACAGCTGTGTGAGCTGTCTGTCTGGTCTCAGGGAGAGCTGTCTGCTCGTCTTCCTCCAGGGTGGGGCATAGGACAGGCCGAGGCAGAGAGAGGGGATGTGAAGCAGGAGGCCTCAGGCTGGCCTGGTCGATAAATAGCTCCGCTTTCATAACTGAGGTCATATATTTAACCCCTGAAGGAACCATTGTGCCCCACTCTGAAATAGTTAATTACTTCCATAGCAAACGTTTCCCTATGTGCCAGATGGATTCAGATTCATTTTTACTACCTTTAACTTGCAGGGCAGCACAGCACCAGGTGAAAATGTAGCATCTTGGTTTGATTTCCTCTCTGACGGATGCCTTTGGGCAGTGCCAAGCTCTTTCCGTGGTACTGCCAGACTGTTTTTCTCCACCGCTCTCAAGGTCCTTTGAGGTAAAAGGCCAGAGACGGACGACCTTGGCGTACAGACACTGAAGGCTTCATCTTTGTGACTCAGGCATATAGTATGTCTTTGTGAACCAAGAGCAATACAGCAAGGGAAGTTTGTGTGGTGCCAGTGCTGAAATGGCAGTTTGAGGGAGCGATGTATTTCCTGCAGGTGATCTTGGGGAAGTTTACAGAATAAGCCAGAGTGAGTAAGGCCTGAATAAGACTTAACAGAGCTTAGCTGGGTCATTCATTTTCACTACTACCCAATAACAAGTTTGTACATAAATGCACTGAGTGCAGGTAGGCTGGTAAGGTTTCTGGTGCATTTTCCCTCCCTGCTGGCAAGGATGTTTTTCACAAGCGCAGGCCTTCATATTTTCAAGCTTTAGACATCTTTGGCTGCAGCCGTGAAGGTTATGTCAGCACATGCCCTGCAGGAAATCTCCTTGATGGTTTTCAGTTGTGTCATATGTGGTTTTCTGAAGACGGGCGAGGCTTTAATGTGAATTTGTGATCTGGTCTTATCCAAGGTCTTAATTTGAGAGGAGCCTTCTCCTTCAAGGATGGGAACCAGTTTGGGGGGTTGAGAAAATCAAGAATCAAGAAAAGGAGATCCAGCATTATTTTTTATGAGCACAAAGTTACATGTGTATACTTATGTATACACATCCCCCTTTTTTTAATTTGAGTTTGATAACGTAATGTAACAACCATGTATTGTAAGCAGAGATAAAATAAAAAGTTGACAACTGATACACGGAATCTGAATGCATATTACAAGCAAACCAAAGCTGTTGCTTGGTCTGTGGACCATGTGTTTCTTGTACGTGAGCTTCGCTTCTTGGAGTGGCCCCCTTCTCTTTAGCTTGTCTGCAAGTACTGATGAAAAGCGAGCCACTGTCTGCAGAATTCATTTTCTTGGGATCATTTTGTGCCATAAAAGTCAGTCAAGTTCATCCTTCGCTTTTGGCAGAGATTTCCCTTTTTGATGGAATGATCTGGGTATTTATTAGTGGTCCTCGCTGTTTTCATTGGTCCTCCAAAATCTGGAACTCGTCATTGGTTTGTGGTCGTGGCCATTACTCTTCACGTCTCGCCTTCTCTCTCAAGGTGCAGATCACGCTGCTTGGCCGGCGCGGCCGCTGCTGTTGTTTCTGTTCAGATCTGTTTCCAGTTCATCTGTAATGGATTGATGCTGAGAGCGGACTCGAAGAGTGACAGATAGACTTAGCGGCTGCCTTTTGTTGCTCCACATTCGCTTGACACTGAATCGAATTGACACAGTGGACCTGTGATAGATGTGTGTTGCATCTCATTCTTAATATCTGGCTCTTTCTATATTAAAGCTTATTCCATGAGGTTTGATGAATGAGGTTGGAGAGAGACCACCCAGCTGGTCTGCTCCGCTCTGCCCGTGATTATATCGTCATTATGCGCTGGCATGTGGGGCCTGAGGGGCTTCAGCGATGATCCCTGAGGTTGTGTGGGAGGCTGCGTATGACAGGCTATCCTCCCGTGGTGGATACGGCACGTCTATATGGCAGCCAGAGTGGAGCGCGGAGAGTCCATCCCAACATGGGCATCCCTCTCAGCCAAGCATGTGCTGGCTGCTCATCACGAAACACCGCCACAAAATTCCCTCCTCCTCTGTGTCTGTGCCTGTCTTCTTCCATGATGGTCTCCTGGGAAAAGTGAGGGAAAGAGAGAAAGGGAGCGTGCAACATCTGCAATTGTAGCAAACACACTTTTGCGGGTCTGGTTTCCTCTGTTTCGATGGAAAATTTAAGTGCTGCCGGGAGAGGTGCTGAGGATATGTGATTTGTGATTAGTTTTGCAGAGATTTTTCCAGAAGTCTCTGATTAAGAAAGGGAGAAAATCGGGTTGTTCTAACAGATCCTGAGGGGTTAAAGCAGAGACAGATGAGTAATTGTTGGTGGTTTATCGCCGTGATTATTCATTTTGTCGATTCTTTTTGTCTCGCTCACTTCCTCAAACCTCCCTATCTGCATTAAAACCAACACCATTACAAATGACAAAGCCATTACTGGACTGGAGTGGGTCGAAGCATTTTTGTGCCTTGGTACAAACACCAGCATCTTAGTTTAATTATTATTCATCCGAGCAAATCAAAACAAAGAAAATCCTGAGACATTAGTTTAGGCAAACAAAAGTAAGCCCGGAGCTTTACTTGCTTTTCTATTTCCATATCCATTAGGCAGACGTAATCCTCCCACCTCTGTTACTAATATTTCTCCTTTTCTTTTTCCAAAGAGCTCGGTTCTCCCAGAGACCTGGTGACCAGTGACGTCACTGACACCAGTTTTGCTGTGTCGTGGACCGCGGCCCCCGGTAACGTTCGTCAATACCGGATCAGGTGGAAGTCTTTGTTCACCGAAGAGACTGGGGAAAAGACGATAGCCGGCGACACCACCACCACAGTTCTGGAGGGTCTCACCCCAGAGACGCGCTATCAGGTCTCTGTGTTTGCTGTCTATGGCCACGGGGAGGGCAAGCCGCTGCTCGGAGAGGAAACCACGGATGGTAAGTTACTTTAAGCTGCCTTAACTCCTCCACCTTAATTTTGCAGGACCTATCCTTCAATTCTTCTTTCTTTTTTTCGCTTGGTCCGTGTGCTCCATTCGTTCTCTCTGTCTTTTTCTTTGTCTCCTCCTGAAGCTCCTCCTCTCTTGCGTCCCACTCCTGCACTTTATTTTTATGAGTTTCTGAATGTCTTGGTTTGGCGTTACCTGGGAAGCGTAAATTTTAGGTGCGTGGGATTTAACTCTGCGGCCATAAAACCCATGAAAGCTCTTTGACTGCAAAGGTACATCTGAATCGTTTTTTAATGTGTAACTGTGATGGATATTGTTTTAAAAGCTGTGACTTTCTTGTCATAAGCACCTCTTAAAGTTTAAGTTTCATCTGCCTGTTCAGGTTTCAGATAAACTTTTAGACGATCATCACAGAGGAATCCGGGGCAGCGACACCGCTTAGCTGTAAGCGCCATTTCTGGGTGTTAGGTTAGAAAAAGGGATCTGGGAGTGACATTTACCGGTCCTCGCATTCTGTCAAGCCATGAGATAACGTCACAGCTGAGACATCAGGACAAGAGAGACTCTGCATGCACATCTTTAAGACTGTGCATGGGTGTTATATGTATGTACAGGGGTGAAGTAATGTCCACCTGCACCCTGTTTTCATGGGCGATGCAGGGCAGATAGATCACTGGCCTCTCCCTTGTTAGACTACACTCATGCTTGGATGAGAAAAGCACATTTGGCGGAAACTCGCACCATTTGGGAGGGAATTTGTCCACCAGTTAGTGAAATGGAATGTGGTCAAGGAAAAATATTTCCAGCCATCATTACTGTTTATTGATTCTGGCGAGGGAGAATGGTGGCACTACACATCAAACACAAGCAACAAGGCAACTCTGTAGATGTGAATGTTCACTTTGCTCATTCCCTCCGTCCCGCTGCACCCGCTATCTGTTGCTCTCTTTTCCTGGGCTCGACACAAATCACAGGCCTGTTTGGGCTGAGCCACACACACGGCAAACTTGGATGCACTGCTTTTTTCCGTTAATAAAAAGTGAATATTTTCCTCAGCGCGTTTTCGAAGCCTCTGACAATTCACACTTGCCCTTCCTGCTCTGAAAAATAAGAAACACGCCATGGACACACAATGGAAAAATGAAAACTATGGGTTTGCTCAAAGTCACAAGACATCTCAGCCTGGCTCCCAAACCCTACTAACTAAACACAATCAATCATGTAAATTTGGGCCTGTTTAATGTATACTAAAATCAGAACTATTCAGTTGGGTTTCTGTAGTGAGCAGATATCCAGATGAAAGACTGTGAGGTAACCAAGCGTGTTACTGTTTAGTTTACTTACCAGCAGGAAAGCCATGGTGCTTATATTTCCAAAAGGTATATTGGAAACATAGGCAGTTAAGCACACATTTAGTACAGAACAAGAAGTCTACATTTTCCCCTCAGACCATCCATTCATCATTTTGTTCTCCTTTAACTTTTGTTCCTTTTTTCCTTCTCCACAGTCTCCGCTGCTGGCAGAGCGATCGCCGTCTCAGAGGAAACAGAGAAGAGCATGAAGGTGACATGGCAGGCGGCACCTGGAAACGTGCTCAATTACCGTGTCACCTACAAACCCCAGGTGGGAGGGCGCCAGCTAGCCGCTAAAGTGCCCGGTGGCACCACCTCCACTGTGCTCAGGCGCCTCACTCCCCTCACCACCTACGACATCACCGTTTTGCCAGTCTACCGTTTTGGAGAAGGCAAAGCAAGACTCGGGGAAGGAACAACACGTACGTTAGTCTATCGCTCACAGCACCACAAATGTTCCTCTGACTGTTGCCAAGTTTAGGAAAAGTCTGATTATCGTTTACAAACTCAACCACATCCTAATCAGCATCACAACCATCTCACATGAAATGACTAAGGCAATATTACAGTACATGTACATATTTGTTCCTAAGCGTCATTATAAAGTACTTAAAGGTTTAGTTCTGATTGTCCCATCTACGCTGTTTCTTCTCCCTCCAGTGACACCTTTCAAAGGTCCCAGAAACCTGCAAACTTCAGAGCCCACCAGGACCAGCTTCCGTGTAACCTGGGACCATGCGCCTGGTGATGTTAAGGGCTACAAAGTCACTTTCCACCCTGTGGGACAGGACATTGACCTGGGAGAACTGCTGGTTAGCCCCTATGACAATACTGTGGTGCTAGAGGAGCTCAGGTGTGTCCACGAGCTCATTTCTCATTTTCATTCTCATTGTCATATCAAGTTTGAAGAGTATTGTTCAGTATTTCATGTAACACAATCTGAAAATCATTGTGTTTTTTTGTTGGCCTACAGGGCTGGTACTAAATACTCAGTGAATGTGTTTGGTGTGTTTGATGGAGGAGAGAGTATGCCATTGGCTGGAGAGGAGAAAACCACTCTGCGTGATGAACCCGACACCCAAATTTTTGAGCCAATAGGTAAAGTTAATTAAAAATAACAATGTACTATATCATTAAAACAATAGCAGAGGAAACATCATGCATGCTAAAACTAACCTGAACATGAACAACTGAAATGTTCATTCTATCACTACGCCTGTCCTGTGTCTCCAGTACAGCACAGCACGTCTCTGGGCAGCAAAAGTCAAACACTGGAGTCCATATCACATTGTAAATTTTTGCTTTGGGAAAAAAGACTCTAAACACATGCCCCGTAAAAGCTGAAGAGTTCCTCTAAATGCCTTTCCTCAAAGCTAATTGTCTCACAAAATAACAGATGTAATGGCATTCCCATCTGTCTGCTGCCCTCCTCTTACTTTCTTCATTGTGCCACTTTGTGCTTCCGCTTTTTATTGCCAGTCCAAGTACAGACAGTGTAGATTCAAGCCGTATGCATATAATCTGTTTGCGGCCATAAAAGAAACATTTTACTATCTCGTGAGTCAGAGCGAGGCAGGCAGTAAGTGTGAGCAGAGGAAAACTGCTCGCAGGGTGGAACTAGAAAAGGTCGACTTGACCGCTCAGTCGCAGGCCCGGTCCTAATAAGGGAGGCAGATGCAGATTTGGTGAAAGCTCCTACCTCTAAAAGATAAAATAGAGGAGCTGAGAGAATTCCAGCCTCCCCCGTAACACTGACTAGCTGCAGGTCAGTGCTGTGCAAGCCTCTGGAGGGCAAAGAAAGTCTTAAGTTATATTCACTTTTTTTGCTTATCCTAATTTATTAAGAAAATCATATTTACCACTACCTACTGTCATATGATATTCCATTTCTTTAACTGTATCGTACTGAACTGATAGCATGAAGTCTAAGAAATTTTTCTCATAACAATCAGATGCAGTATATGTTTTAGTACCTCTGCACTTTTTGTTTCTCTCTCTCTCTCTCTGTAAGCTTTACAGCTGGTTTGTCTTTGGGTTGCTCCATGTGAGCAAACTAATTTGTAAATCAAATGTGTAACCTGTTTTCAGTTGCAGACAGTGGCAGTTGGTTGCAACATGTGCCTGTCGCCATTGCACTTGTGCAGTCTCCCTTCAGGTGCCGAGGATCAGTTGCCTTCTCTGCCATCGCACACCTGTTGGAGAACAGGATCTGAATACTATCTTGCTACTGCTGCACATGTTCAACGTGGCACAGTCATATCTCCAGCATCTTAAATGTCACGGGCGATAAAGGGCATATTCCCTTGATTCGCCTTCTGGGAATAACTCATGGATCCGAAAAAAACAACAACTGAGAGAAATGCTGCCTCTACATGCCACAAGAGAAGAAGATAATAATTATAACGTGGAAAATCCAAGTTGTCTGATAGTAGTGAAATACTGCTTTGCTGCTTGTTTTACAGATGTTTATTTAGCATTCTGGAAATGGTTTTGTCCTTTTCTAAAAATGAAATTTTGTGTCTTGAACTTTTCTTTCCCTCTTTCCTTTTACTGTCATATTTCTTCAAACATCTTCTACATCATTGTAATTCAAAACACAGCATTTGTGCATTCATGACACTTAAACAGCATCTCATTTGAAACGTCCCCCATTGGCCAAATGTGACACAATAACTTCTGCCCTCTCAGATATGATGTGTAGGACCACCGCGCAGGCAGACATCGTGCTGCTGGTGGACGGCTCATGGAGCATTGGACGTCTCAACTTTAAGACCATTCGTGCCTTCATCGCCCGCATGGTGGGAGTCTTTGACATTGGCCCCAATAAGGTCCAAATCGGTAGGTCAGCTGGTTATTACTAACAATGCAAAAGTGGTCTGTATGAGTTGGTCTAACAGGTGTGGTGTCTACAGGTCTTGCTCAGTACAGTGGAGACCCCAAGACTCAATGGCACTTGGATGCTCATCCAAACCGGGATTCACTCCTGGAAGCTGTTGCTAACCTGCCCTACAAAGGCGGAAACACCATGACTGGTACTGCAGACTTTTTCTTTAATATTTTTTCTAGTGATAGAACTTCCACATCTTTAATTGTAGTTGGAATTTGAGACTGTGTGTCTAAATGCACACTGTCTCCACTGCAGGTCTGGCTTTAAACTACATCCTTCAGAACAATTTCAAAGAGAACGTTGGGATGCGACCCAAAGCTCGAAAGATCGGTGTATTGATCACTGATGGCAAATCCCAGGATGATGTCATTGTCAACTCTCAGAGCTTGCGTGATGAGGGCATTGAGCTCTATGCCATCGGTAAGGAAAATTTACTTCTCTTGACTTGCACAGATTCATCGCATGGAGTCTGATTATTGACTATATGACTGCTGATGTAACCTTTATTTTACAGGTGTGAAGAACGCTGATGAGAATGAGCTGAGGTCCATTGCTACTGATCCGGATGAAATTCATATGTACAACGTGGCCGACTTTTCCTTCCTGTTGGACATTGTGGACAGTCTCACTGAAAACCTGTGCAACAGTGTCAAGGGCCCAGGTATGTATGAGTTTACATCAGAGTATGCATAAATACTGCACAGTCTTAGTCAACTGCTGTGTTCCCAGACATTTGATGAGCAGTGTAAACATAGTGTAGAGCATCCAGGACCCACAGACAATTACATGTCTGGTCCACCATGGAAAGTAACACTAGAAGCTAAGAACCAGCCAAGCTCTTGAAAATTATTGCAGATCTATGATTTTCCTCTTCCCCTAATATTCCTCCTGTCTCCATGGAATAGGAAATAATCTGCTCTGTAAACAAATTAAAGAGCTGCTTCTTGGAGACAGTTTGGCTCTAGAGCCTCAGGAGTATTGTGGTGTGAACAAGGTTCTGTTTGGATTAGCTACCAAAGAGACACAATTTTATCTGTTGCCACATTTAGTTTCTTCTTTTTTTTGCTCCTTCATGAATATCTTTTGTAGAATAGCTATGAAAACCTAATAAAGGCAGAAAGCAAATACGTCAGCATCACAATTTAGAATGTTGTTTTTGCCCTCACTGTAGTTTTCCGTACTTGTGCCTAAACAGGAGGTGCACCGGATGCTCCCACCGATCTGGTGACATCTGAGGTGACTCACCACTCCTTCAGAGCCACCTGGACTGCTCCTGATGGCCCAGTGGAGAAGTACCGCGTGGAGTACATGACTGTGTCAGGACGCCCACAGCAGGTATACCTGCCATTACTCAAACACGCAAAATCCGTGGGTATTGAGTGGACGTCAGCTCAATAGTGGCCTAGCTCATTGTCTCTGATACTGATGGAAAACTCCACTCAGACGTCTATTTCCAGCCTCCTGTTTGTGTTGGCATCTCGCTGGGTGGGCGTCTAATTACGTTACGATCTGACACAGGGCAAGGAAACAAAAACACATAGCTCTCAGTTTAGACGATTAGGAAGCAAATAATGACATCATGAGCGATAGCTCCATTGGCCAGCAGGGTCTTGGCTCAGCAGCATGTGGACTAGATGCATTTACAGTGTCTGAATCTAATTACATGTGGGAGATGTTTGCTTTTGTCCAGCTCCCATGGCTTTGTTTAAGAGTGAACATTGTGGATAAGGTTTTATTATTCCTTATGGAGCTTGAATTGAGATTTGGGCCAGTAAAAAAAAAAATCTGTCAGAATGTTTTCAGGGTTTAAGTGGGACATTCACAAAATGTTTAAGTCAATCCAGTAAATACAGTAAATAAAGCTTTTGATTGTTTTGCTCTGCAGATACTTAAACTCCATCAAATGGTTTTGGCTCATGAGCGAAAGCTTTGTGCTAAAGACACCACAAAGAAATCCTACAGATTACCCCCTTTAGCTGTAACCATCTAACTGTTCCCTGTGTTATTAGGTGTTTGTGGATGGCACTGAGACCACGGTGGTTCTCCAGAATCTCAACCCCCTGACTGAGTACCTGGTCAGCGTCTACTCTGTGGTTGGAGAGGAGAGCAGCGAGCCTCTTAAAGGAACCGAGACCACACGTATGTCCTCTCTTTCTGGGTTGTTTAGCTCACCTCTAGGCCTGTCTCATGATTTAAAGAGATCAACTTGAGGGATCCATGTATGGTAAACATCACCAGCGGGAATGTAAACTACCTAAACTAAACCATCAAATAAAAAAGTGGCTGAGTGGTCTTTGGTCACAGGTCACGACAGTGTCAGTTTCAACAGGCTCTTGAGCAGTCCAACCTACTTTAGGTTTTACTTTCATGAACAGCAGTTTCCCCCTGAGTCACCGTCACTGTACCTCTTTGGCTCAGTTGCATAACACAAACTAAATGCACTCAGTGACTGCATTTCCTGAGCGGTCTCAATTCATCAAAGGTTCAAAGGCAAAATATGCACCTTGGTCTTGCTTATGAAACCATATATGGCCACAAAACAATAGCAATAGTAAGCGTGACCAATCTCTAGATGCAGATTCATAGGTAATTTATATGAATGCAGTTTTGACTTCTCTTTTTGTTTCTTTTAAGACGTTGTTGATTGCTGTTTTATTGGTGCTCTTTAAAATAGCAGAGATTTAATAGCGTTAAATAGTATCTATAAAAGCACTTGTAAAGCAGCTCAGATTGTTTAGTTTGTGCAGTGTGAATGACTTACAAAATAAGCCTGAGAAACTTTCTGAAATAAAAACAACTGTGGCTGTCTGTGCATTCCTGTGAGCACATGTTTATTTTCTAACTGTTGCCTTTCAAATCATATCCTGGCTGTGCAGTGCCCCTGAGCGCCGTGAGGAGGATGGACATTTATGATGAACAGGTCACCACCATGAGGGTGAGGTGGGAGAAGGCGGAGGGTGCGACGGGCTACATGCTGCTCTACAGCGCCATCAATGCCACCGAGCCCACAGTCGAGCAGGAGGTAAGATGGAGAGTGGGTGAGAACACAGTGCGAGTGAGCTAAAGGGCACGCAGCCAGTCAGCGAGTTGAAAGAGAGCATGCCCATGTGTTTATGGGTTGACAAAAAAAACGCAAGTGCCTCCGTGCATTCGTGTGAACCAGATGCACGCAAACACATGCCTAAACACTGTAATTGACCAAACACAACCTACTGTCAGCAGTTTTTGATAAAGTACAGATGCCACACACTGAAATACCATTTTACAAAGCCACCAGTGTTTCCCTCACCATTCAGCTAACGAGGCAGCAAGGAAAATACAGAAGAACACTGTTAGTCACGAAGGGGTGGGTGAACCATGAGCTCACTCTGCCAAGAGAACATCATCATTTGTTCATGAGGTGTCAGACCCATGGGATCAAAACTGGACTCAGCAGATGCTCTTTTCATCCAAATGTCTCAATCTGTGTCAGTGCGGAGTCCCTGTCGTCCACTTCCCCTCTGACCTAATGTTGTTTGTTTGGTCTGGTCCCCTTGCAGATGAGAGTGGGCGGAGATGTAACTGATGTCCAGCTGGTGAAGTTACTCCCCAACACGGCCTACACACTGTCCCTCTTCGCCCTGCATGGAGAATCAGCTAGCGAACCACTGACCAAGCAGGGAGTCACCCGTACGTAGTCAGAATCATGAGTTACTGTTGATATCTGACGTACTGTTGGGCACTGTGAACTCACTGACTGTCAGACTGTCTTATTCATTCAAGTATAACCTGGTCCTGACACTAACACCGGCCTTCTGTTCCCTGTACAGTGCCCCTACCACCTGCAGGCGAACTGAGGGTTCGTGATGTCACCCACAGCACCATGAGGCTCGACTGGGATGCTGCTCCCGGTCTTGTTCGCAAATACCTCATCACCTACAAGCCTGAGGATGGAGAAGCTAAAGAGGTTCGTTTATTTCCAGCCCCATTTTGCTTTCCTTTCAGCACATCCCTAAAGCCATTAAATATATGAAAACAGGGTGTTAGCAGGCAGTTCCTTCTGCTCTTTCCTACATAACCTGCATTGACATCATTGTCTGTTTGAGCCGTTAGGTTCAATGGCAATGGATTCACATACTGCAGATATTTTTTGACTGGTTCTTTCAAAATACTGGCTTTGACCAAGTAATGGATGCTGCAGCTGGTTGGGTGAACACCAGGGAATACTCTGGAGTCCAGTGAAAAGATTATGAAACTATCAGAACATGGTCTTGTAGGAGTTAAATGGTCATTGTGGTGGTTAGGGATCGGACAAACACTTCCCCTCGCGGCTGCGGCGCTCGTATGTCCCCTTACGGGAGTTCTTGGGCTCTGACAGGGAACTCTGTGATCTACCATTTGCTATTTCCTTGGTCATAAATCAAGTGGAGGTGACTATCAAAGCTTCTTTGGTGGAAACACACATGTGAAAGAGACTCATGGGTGGAGGACGTGATTGTCATCAGAGGGGAGGCAGAGCCTACTGCTCATAAAGTAGCAGAATGTTGTGTCTCCCCTCGGATAATGTGATGGAGCCCAGTAAGTGACAGTACGTTAGTCACAACACAAACTGCAGGGACATATTCTGTCCAGAGGAAGCGGTGGTCCTGAGAGATACAAAAGGATGAAACATAAAGCAGCTGTTACTGAGAATGAATAAAGGTCAATTTCTTGACGTTTAGCAAATTTAACTTAATGGAATCTAGAGAAGTAAAACCATTGTGGTATTTTATATAAGTATTCCTGGTGTTTGTTCAAATTTTGTAGAATGTTGTTGTTTGTAGAGTGTCTTATTTGTTCCCATTTTCCTCTGGAAACAAGCATGGTTTTATACCTTCTGGTCAAGTTTCCAACCGGTCTTATTAGGCACATATTACTGCTGTCGCCAATGGGCCTGGAAACACACACTGAGAATGGAATTCAAGTTTCCCAAGACTTGGCAAAATTTATCTGAAGAGGAAAACATCTGAAGTTCTTTTTGCTTTCAAATATCAACTACAGCGCTATATGTATTTGCATTAAGTCAATGTAATTATATTTAATGTACATGTCTGATTATTCTGCAGCTGGAAGTGGGAGGAGGCGTGACCACCAGACAACTGGACAACCTGATCTCACAGACTGAATACGCTTTAGCTGTCACTCCGATCTATGACGAGGGACCGGGGCAGACAATGTTGGGAGAGGCAATCACCGGTAAGAGTGCAAACTATTATTATGATGACAGTGTGGAAGTAGGGATCAGAGCTAACTTCCTTCCCTGTGCTCTGTAGATGTGGTTCCAGCCCCGAAGAACCTGCGATTCTCAGAAGTTACCCAGACCAGCTTCAGAGCCACCTGGGAGCACGGGGCCCCTGATGTTGCGCTGTACCGCATTGGCTGGACTAAGAAGGGAGAGAACAACTTCCAATATGTAAGAGAAAAACAGCTGTCCAGGATGTTTACATTTCAAATGAATCATGCAGGTATTTCTAGTGAGTGCTTCAGAACGCTCTTTTGGTGAAGCTTTGGAAAAGACCTCCAGTGGAGGCAGCCGGAACAACTAAAAAACAGATTTCTGCACCGGTCCAGTTCTAATCAATACGGATCCTGTGTTCCTTTCTTCTGGTTTGTATTAGCTCAAATCAGAGCCGAGCGCCTTCCCACACGCCGTGTTTGTGTTTTTCTCATCAGGCCATTCTGAACAGTGATGAGACGACCCACGTCCTGGAGAACTTGGAGCCGGACACGCCCTATGATGTGTCCGTCACTGCGATCTATCCGGACGAATCAGAGAGCGAGGATCTGATGGGCACTGAGCGGACATGTAAGATATGCACTCTGGCAGCTCTGTGATAACAAATCAACAATAACACAATTTAACACTGTTTTACTCAGCTGCCTTGACAGAATCTGTGTTGGATCTTGACCAGAACCTAGACCAGTGATTAACTTTTGATCTTAACCTCTGGAAATACGCTGAGTCAAATTTTCAATAAGAGGAAGGCCATTATACCTTTCTATTTTTGCCTCTATAGTGTCCAAGCAAGGTGGTCGCCTAAGTAAGTATGTTTTCGGTAAAGCAAGGGGATGCGTTTCCTTTCAAGTGAAGAAAGCATGTTTTAACATTTCATCCACTCATCAGTGCTGTTTTTCATTGGACAACCATCATCACATCATCAAGCAAGGCCCTTGACCCATGGTGATGGGTGGCTGGCAAATGTGGTTTTATCATGTGTTTGTTTGTCCTCATCTGTTTGTCCCATTGTCCATGCCATTCATCCTGAGGCTGTTCATGAGTATGTTCATACTCAGTTTAAATGGATGGATTTCAACTGTGCATGTCCTGCAAAACATGGATTTTATTTTTCTGAAGCCCATTCCATCATCCATCATCTTTTCATCCATCCATCCATCCATCCATCCATCCATCCATTCATTGCATTCATCCATGCATTTATCAATCCATCCATTGTCATCCTTACATCAATCCATGGCTATTCAAGAGAATCCATCTCTGCTTCAGAAAAGACTAAATCCCAGAGGGGGAATGTCTTTTCTTCTTTAAAGATGCAGTCCTTGATACAAGAGTGAGTGACAGTTATATGTTGTATGTGGTATACCATAAAGAAAGGTAATTATCCAGTGGTAAATGAACTTATATTTTGAGAACAAGTGAGTCATTCAAGACTAGACATCTTAACATCGGCTGACCAAAATATCAAGGACGGCGTCTTTAAAAGATATTTTTAAGGAAACCCATGGGAAGTGTGCTCTTCCTACATATAACAGATACACATGTCGACATGGTTGTAATTATGATATCTGTGTGCACGCGCGTTTTCCAGCACCTAATGCACCTCCCACCAACTTGGTCGTGTTCAACGAAACCACCACCAGCCTGAACGCCAGGTGGAATCCAGCTGCAGGCCGCGTCCAGAACTACAGGATCACCTACGTCCCCACATCTGGAGGCAGGAGCCAGACTGTAAGTCACACAGCACGCTTTCATGTTTCATGTAATTGATTACAAATCAGCTACCTGGTGATGTTGAATACAGAAGTTTAATTTTATTATCTGTAAAAAGAATTTCAGTTGGTTGTAAGGACAGTGCATGAGGCCGTTCTGAGCAGCTGCAGTAGGCTGCTCACTCTTATTCCTTGTCTTCTTCGCTGCATTTCAGTCTAGCATTTCCTGGCCAGAGAAACTCTGGTAACTCAGTGAGTGGATTTTGTTTTCATCCCTCAGAGCAGCTTTGCCTCCAAGAAATATAGCTTAACATCTGCCACTGGTATTGCATTATTTTAGTTTATTCTAAATGAAATCTCTTAATCTGTTATATGGCAGCATTAATATAGACTAAACCCTTTCTAGTTTTTCTCAATACTTCCTGACACCGCAGACTGTCTCCTGCTGGTCATGCATTTTTGGCTGCCTTACTGGATATGCAAAAGCATTTTTTTGTATGAAAGCTGAATTTTTGGTTTCAATTTGCTGTCAGACGTTTCTTATTGCTTCCACAAGCAAGACTTGAAAAGCAAAACGAAGCTTGTGTGCACGGTCATGGAGGAAGATGCAGACTGATAGCTGCACCGATAAGCTGCAAAACAACTCCTTAAGTCAAAGTAAAATGTTCCAGCCAATTTTATTGAAAATATTTCATCCTCACTGCTTGACCTTGAAGGAATTTGAAGACTTGCGTAAGAGAGATAAAATTTTAATATCATAGAAAGTTCAAGACTCATTTTAATGACTGATAATTTAACATCTTAATAGGGAGACAGTGGAAGATTAAACATTTATCTGCAATTTGCTGTGATGCTCTGAAAAAAAATCACATTATGATTATTTTTGACAGATATAATGATGTGAGTCACAATTTTAGTCAGAATGGTAATCTAAAATGATTAATGATGATGTGATTTTTGATGTGGTCCATATCCATTGTGAATGTTATGGAGAGAACTTGGAATGATCTTTGCATGATTTTGTCTGTGAAAAAAATATCCAGCATGCATTTGATGCTTTTATAACAAAAAACAGGTGCAGTGCCAAATGATAAAACCTCTGTCCTTCTGTTTTCTTTCTTCTTTGCTGATTAAAGAATCAGTCAGCCGGTTGAGAAAGTTGAGAAAACTGCGCAACGATCATCCAGAGACGATAAAAGTGGACATATTCATATGCAAATCCACATGCAAACACTCAAAGCTCTCTTAGAATGATATCCCCGGTCCTTATGGCCAAAGCCAAAAACAGTGTTGTAAATTAATCTCCAGTTGTGACTGCAATGACAAGACATCCGACTGTTTCAGCCATCAGTGTACAGATTTACTTTGGCCAGTTTGCTGTGTACTAACCATGTCCAGAGCACTCAAAGCATGTTGACAGTCTAGTAGTTTTTAGGAAGAATTCTTTCCACCAGGTTATTGACATCAGTTTAAGGAACCCATGGAGAAACTTCTTCATCCCATCAGGGAAACAGATCAAATATATTTTCCTGAGCAGATAGTAGAGATGCAAATGTTCTTTTAATAGAAAAGGACATGCATTTTTTTGTCATTTGATGATGGAGAAGTCCATGTTCGATATCATCACCTCATCACTGCACATTTGGAAGCATCTGTGATTGATTTAAGAGTCATAAGAATAGTTTAAAAAAAACAAAACAAAACTAAGATATAAGCCAAGCAAGCTAACATTTATCCTTCCCCAACTAGACCCAGGTTGGAGGGAAGAAGACTAACGTTCTGCTTCCCAAGCTGACCCCTGATACCGAATACTCCATCTCCGTGGTGGCTGTCTATTCCCGAGGAGTCAGTGGAGAGCTTAATGGCCTTGGAAAGACCAGTAAGTTGTTCGCTCCATATGTTAAACCAAATCTTACATTTGACGAAGGCAGTTTCTATCATAAAGGTCTTACAGGAGCACTAGAGCTTCTTGACAAAACCGTAATGATGTTGCTATTATGGTACATGTTGCTGCGAATACTCATACCTTTACCTTACCGCAGAGCCTTTGGGCGGTGTGAGGAACCTGCAGGTTACTGACCCCACCACCAGCACCCTGAATGTCCAATGGCAGCCTGCCGAGGGCAATGTGCGTCAATACAGAGTGTTCTATGTTCCTGCAGCTGGAGGAGAGGAAGAGATGGTAAGATGCAGAACAGCTCCACATCACAGACAGACTACTTGTATGGTTGTGCCTCTGCTGGCCACAGCACAAACTCATCATAAAACTTGTACCTGTATCTAGGTGCAGGTATCAGGCAGCACCTTGAACACTGTGCTGAAGAACCTGCAGTCAGATACTGTTTACACCGTAACCGTGGTTCCTGTCTACTCTGCCGGAGAGGGACAACGCATGTCTGAGAACGGCAAAACATGTAAGCACTGCATATCTTATCTTTACTGGTGTAGGTAACAACCTCAAATGGTGATCCACCCGGGGACCTTCAGATGTGACATCCTTAGCAGACAGTATTCAGGGTTTAGAGGAACCTTTGCAAACTGAGAGAATGACACTCTTGCATGACAGCAGTGGGATTTCTTTTTTCCCCTAAGGCAGGAATCCATTCATGTCTGTCCAGAATGAACTTACTGGCCTTGGCCGCTGGTTTGCGGATGCTGTAAGTTAAGAAACCTTCAATAAGCAGCCAGTCATATGTGATTTATCTCATAATATCATCCGAGGCCTTTTAAAGTCTGTAAGCCAAGCCAAACTGATCAGACGCCATTAATGAACACTCGATCCACACCTTACATGTAAAACGTAACATAAAACATAACATAAAATGACAGTAGTAAGCTCAGTCAGCTACGTTTGATTTTCCATTTTCTCCCACAGTTTTAAACCACCAACCTCTGCTGGGAATGAGTCAGCATTTTGTGGGCTGATTGCGTAGGAAGGAATTCCTCGGGGTTGGCAGCACTATAATGGTGTCTCCTCTTTCTTTACTGTAATATTGTCCATTTATAGGTTGGAGTGGAGGGTAGTGGTCAGGATAATGGTTGGGCTGAGGAATGGGGGGAGGGGAGATATTTTCCCTTTGGGAAACAGAAACAGAAGGAGGGTTAGAAATGAATGCTGAGCATTGTATGTTTTATGGCTCTCAACTGACTTGGCTAAGGTCATGCTCCATGCCTGCTACTGTTAGCCCCATTTTCCCTTCTTCAGCAGTGCTCCCTCATGTTTAGTGGCTTTTTCCCCGACATGTCCACCAAACTCTCATACAGTATGTCCAGTATATGAGTGTATTCTCATCTCATTCACTTAAAGGAAGGATCTGCTCTCATCACTCGAGCTAACAGTACGAGTCACTGGCTGTTAATTGTGCCCTCAAATTCAAAGCAGCTTCCTGGGCAACAGGCTTTAGTCTGTGAAACTTTAAAAGTACGGAAGCTCGCTCACTGCGTTTTTGCCCACTGTGTTTTTCCCCTGCATTTATGGGGTTATTACGAGGAGCGGAACAAAGCCTCCAAACATCTGCTCTGGTTTTTTAGTAGGCAAGCTTCACACGAGGCTGCATATACCCCTTGGTATATATTTTTCATTAACCTTGAGGGCAGTGATAGGAAGTGTCCCGTTGACAGCAGTATTGTTAAATAATGCCTTAAACTTATTTCTGTTGGTTGCCGAGGAGCATTGTTCCCATTTTATTTCAACATTCTCATGTAGTCACTGGGCTCTTCTGGCTGGAGTCTACACCATGTTTTGTCAGTTGTGACAAGTAGAAAATAGCAGGGCTGCTAGCTAGGAGAGTCACAAAGGTAACATTTAAACACCTGTAAATATCTGCAGACAAGCTGCATAAGGTACAACTGAACCACACAAATCAGAAAACAAAAATACTGCATTTGTAAAGTGGTATTATGAGCTTTGTTCTTGTGTAAATCTTGACGTGAACCTCTCATTAGCTGACCTCTGTCCATTCTGAACTTTGAACACCTGACCGAAACAATCTCTCTGTTTTTGTCTCCCCCACCTCACCCTCCATCTATCTTCCAAATCTGGACATACCACTTATGCTGCCAATTAACCTCACCCTGTCATCACTCTTGCCACCCTGTCAAACCTTCCTTTTATTACTCTTCTTACCACTTTTCACCCTTCATCACTCTTTTTGCTTTACCTCACCCTGACCCTCACCCTAAACCTTTCACTTCTTTATCGTTGCCTCTTCCTCGTACCACTCAACATTCCTGACTCATCAGTGGAGCGTAGTCCGGTCAGGAACATCCAGGTTTTCAACCCCTCTCCCAACAGCCTGAACGTTCGCTGGGAGGCTGCCACAGGCCCGGTCCAGCAGTACCGGGTGGTCTATGCACCTCTTACTGGCGCCAGGCCCTCTGAGTCGGTGAGTTTCCATCCACTGTGTGGGAGGAAATGTATGCTGCATGCATGCAAAGAAAACCAACTTAAATCGTACCTTAAAATTCATACATTAAACACACACACCAACACTGAGAGGTCCATGAGGACAAAGAGCACATGTTGTCACAGAAGCAACCCATTTTGCCCAACTTTTACAGTATACCATGTGTCATTAGGAAAAAAAGAGCTCCATCCTGAAGTATTGAAAGCAAAACCAAATGTTGCATGTGTGCAGTAAAGTTTTAAACCAGGACATGTCCATTAAAGCAAAAATACTTTAATTACAACTCCCCTTCTCAACATGGTATGTGGCATCTGGCAACAGTTTGGCCACATCTCCATGTGTAAAGGATTTCTGGGTTGAAGAATCCACAAACAACTTTTGAAGTGTAACTTAGCTTTGCACCGTCAGCTTTCTTCACCATCTGCAAGGGAAGACTGCACCATTAAGAACCTGATTGCAGGGTCTTTGAAGAATGAGACTTATTTCAGGTTATTGATAGGGAGGTGCACTCTGCCTTTATCCCTGTTTGTTAGCACATTTGTGGCTGACTGAAGCCACGGCCACGGCCACAGACAGTGACGTGCATCAGCGGCAATGTGGCCTTTCTCAGTCAAGATCATCAAAGTTAACAGCGGCGAGAGATTTGTAGCATGAATGACCAGCTCTTCCTTTTCCGTTGAAAACCTCCAACACAAGTATTCATCCCTCCCCTAGAGGTTATCACCCAGCAAGAGCCCCCAGGGAGCCCTGACCTTACTCTCTCCAACTAACTAACCCACAGAGACGGGGAGTGAGGAGGAGGTGGCGACTATGTAATCAGCCGTCTCCACTGTCAGACTGAGTTAAACAGCACTGCTGGCTGTCGCCCCCCCCTTTCTACCACGGCCACACCTCCACACATCAAAGGAATTTTTGGCTCTTCCTTTCACTTTGTGCTGACAGCAAGAGGCTTTTGCGCATCAGAGAGTTGTTAGAGGGCGTGTAGAAACACAAGTAGCTGTCAGAAGAGAGGGGAAAGGTCACTGTTTGTGCATGTGTTTGTGCGTCTGATTTTACATAGTTTAGGACATACGTTTGCGCATGCAGCAGTGTTGATACCCAACATGTTTGGTGTCTCTTTGCAGGTTCTGGTACCGGGGACCACCACCACAGCATTGCTGCAGCAGCTGCTTCCAGACACCGAATACAATGTCGGAGTCGTCGCCCTTTACAGCGATGGTGAAGGCCCCGCTATCAGTGATGCTGGAAAGACACGTAAGAACCCGGGCCAGTGTGAAAACATTCTTATGATCAAATGCTGAGCTAGCATAGGCAATCATTGATTAATCTAATTTTTTCTACATTGTAAAATCATTGCACATAAAAATGCTTCCTTTTTGTCAATGCTTCCATGCACAGTGCCCCGTAGTGGCCCAAGGAACATGCGTGTATACGACCCCACCACCACCACTCTCTCTGTGAGCTGGGAACATGCTGAAGGTCCCGTAATGCAATACCGCATCACCTATGCCCCGACCACAGGAGATCCCATCGAGGAATATGTAAGCATGTGTACAATTCCACATGTTACAGTTGAATAAATTGTTTTTCTTCACCCCTTTCAGTTTGACACAAAATAACATGCCAGCATGCTTAATGCGTCTTTTCTCTTACAGACTACAGTACCAGGAAACAGAAACAATGTGGTCCTGCAGAACCTGGATCCAGACACGCCCTATAACATCAAAGTGACCGCGATCTATGCTGATGGACCAGGAGGAGAGCTGGACGGAGATGGACGCACAGGTACAAACCATTCCACACTGGCAGCCCCGTGAGTCCACCTCACCATGCTGCACCTTAATCAATGCAGCAGGGACCATTTAAGGACATGAAATTAAGCATGTGGAAAGATGCGTATCAAAAGATATTACAGTCTACCGCACGCACACATATGCTCACAGGGGTGCAGAAAATCTGAATAGACTGATCCATTGATTAGGATCTTGAATCACTGTAGCAAAAGGGGAATAACTGACTGTTCATGAAGGCCAAAAGCACCAAGAGCCTTTGCCAGAGAATTATGAGCTGGCTGTATTCCAGTCGGGGGAGAACTCATATTTGAAGTGCTGGCCAGTGTCTTTCAAACAAAAGAAATCCTATGAAATATTGTAATGCTCTGCTCCTTGTGGCGGCTTCATTTTATTTTATTTTTTGTTTGAGATTTCTCTGATGTGGTGGAATTTATCACCCCCTTGATTACACATTGAGATAATTTTCTCATATCTCAAAAACCATAATAAGCTCTAACATGGTAATTACCCTGCTGACAGCTCACAAACGCATGAAAACTCAAAGGATCTGCATCCCACTGCAATGAACCAAAGCCTTTGTTTACCGTGCTACCCTGTCCTGTTTCCCACAGTGGGTATGCTTGGCCCCAGGAACCTCAGAGTTTCTGACGAGTGGTACACCCGCTTCAGAGTGGCCTGGGACCCCGCCCCCTCCAGAGTTAATGGATACAAGCTCATCTACCAGCCTGAGGGTGCGGACATGTTTTTATGTGGATAAAGAAGGAGAAAATCGCCTGCAAGCTGTAACGGCACAGAACACTGCCTTGCTTACAGGCACGCGTATGTTTATGTCTTGTTTTCAGGCTCTGACGAGTCCATGGAGGTGTTTGTTGGAGACGTGACCTCCCATCAGCTGCATAATCTGAAACCTGGAACCACCTATGACCTGAAGGTGTTGGCACAGTACAACACAGGCCTCAGTGAACCTTTGATTGGGCAAGGCACCACATGTAAGTTAATAAAACTGTTATTTGCTGGTTGCATCAAACGGAATGGATGATTTTGGTGTTGAATGGTAGATTGTCTTGACGTCATGAAGAATCTTGCTAAAGAAGCTAACGGTAACCTTGCCTGCCTCTCTGTAGTGTACCTCAATGTGACAGACCTTACCACCTACAATGTTGGCTATGACTCTTTCTGCATCCGATGGGCCCCACACAGAGCAGCCACCTCCTACAGACTCAAAGTCAATCCTTTTGACAGTAAGTCTGTTACTAGGTCTATTATACCATAAAGACACCTTGTTGAACCTAAATATGTTAGATTACTGCAAACTGAATCTGTCTAATCTGGATTTTCTTTTCTTCTGTCTCTCCATCTCATCCAGCCTCCAAGAGAGGAGCTCAGGAGATCACCGTCCGAGGCTCAGAGAGCAGTTACTGCTTTGATGGCCTGACCCCTGACACTCTCTACAATGCCACTGTGTACACCCAAACCCCCAACCTGGAGGGGCCTGGCGTGAGCGTCAAGGAGAGGACATGTGAGATAGCATTTTCTATGCCAGTGTAATGCTAATGCATGAGAGAAGGGAATAAACTACAGGAACTTGTATTGTTTTGTTTTGGTCATTATCTCCTCACATGCCACAGTACTGCACATCTCTTTTAATCCTGTGCATTTGTCACCGTTTCGTCATCTAGTGGTCAAGCCCACAGAGATGCCAACCGAGCCCCCAGCACCCCCTGCTCCAGCAACAGTCCCCCCTGCACTAGATGGTGAGCAGATCTTCAACATTTGTGTCTGTCTGCTCAAATAATTCAGAATTCTTGTAGTTAAGCTGAGATGATCCTTTACATTGACATTGTTATACCTGCCGCAACAGTGTGCAAAGGTGCCAAGGCAGACCTGGTCTTCTTAATTGACGGCTCCTGGAGTATCGGAGATGAGAGCTTCAACAAGGTCATCCAGTTTGTCACGAGCATGACTGGAGCCTTCGATGTCATCAGCCCCGCTGGCATGCAGGTTGGAAGAAATCTCGATGCTCTTTCAGTTTTCAGTAATGATTGTCTCTGATGATGTGGTTGGAAGGTGTTGTTTATTGCAGATTATTGCTGGTGACTGTCATATTCTTAGCATTTCTGTTTGCTTCTTTTGAACAGGTCTCATTTGTGCAGTACAGCGATGATGCCAAGACAGAGTTCAAACTGAACACTTACCACGACAAGGGTGTAGTGTTATCAGCATTGCAGACTGTCCGCTACAGAGGAGGAAACACCAAGACAGGTACACCACACAAGAAAAAGATGTTGGCTTGTCTTGATATAGGTTAAACAAACCAGTTTAAGTCTGTCTTAGCAACAAACTGTTGGTAATTTTTTTCTTTTGTCACTCTGTGATCCCATTCCCTTCTCTTTATCCAGGTGTTGCTCTGAAGCACGTCTATGAGAAGGTGTTCACCTCAGACAGCGGCATGAGGAGGAACGTCCCCAAGGTGCTGGTGGTGGTCACAGACGGACGCTCTCAGGATGACGTCAAGAAGAGCGCAGAAAAACTGCAGCATTCTGGTCTGTGTGCAGTTCATTATCATTATTGTGTGTTGTGGTTTGTGCTGTATATACAGTCCATATGTAGTGTATAGTAGTGGACCTGTTTCCCCCCAAAATTTGATTTCCTTCAGCAGAGCCAAAGTTTGTGTCTGATTTAATAAAGCCTTGTCAAAATCCAGAGACTGATGAAGCTGATAGTGGCTATTGGAAGCTTAACAATAGTCTTTGTTTTGTGTGTTTTTTTCCTTACACAGGCTACAGTGTGTTTGTAGTTGGCGTGGCCGACGTCGACATGGCAGAGTTGAGAAATATCGGCAGCAAGCCCAGCGAGAGACATGTGTTTGTGGTGGACGACTACGACGCCTTCGCCAAGATCCAGGACAACCTGATCACCTTTATCTGCGAAACGGCCACTTCCAGTAAGACAGAGATTAATATGTCGTCGAAATGCTTCTGTAGCTTAGTATTTGAATTTGAGGTTGATGAGTGCAGACACAGATGCAGCTGATCTATGCCAGAGGAAATGTATAAAGAGAGATGAATCACGCTCTGTAAACCCTAATCTGTTTTTCCAACCAACGCCTAATAACTTCTTGTCTTGTTTTAGCTTGCCCTCTGATCTACATCAATGGATTCACCACACCTGGTAAGAATACAGCCTCACTATAAAACATACACATTAACTAATCCCATACAGTTTCTTAGCATTACTTAATATACTATATCCCCTGCTCTCAACATGGCCATATATATATTTTAATCCCTTTCAGGCTTCAGGATGCTGGAGGCCTTCAACATCACAGACCGGACGTTTGCTGCTATGAACGGCGTGTCCATGGAGACGGGCTCATTCAACAGCTACGTCGCCTACAGGCTGCACAAGGATGCCTTCCTGAACCAACCCACCAAGTAAGAGCTGAGGCTGAATAGATTAGTCTGTGTGTGTGTGTGTGTCAAATGGAGGGAGTGGCGGTCTCATGTTGTGCATATTCCCAGCCTATTAGCCTTATCTCCTGTGCACCATAATCCTGCCCAGCTCACAGTCATTATTCATAATCGTGTTCAATAGCCTCTGCAGTCAGAGGGGTTTCCCCAGTGCCCTTTGACACTAAGCCCATATGTTGCTGCAGCTTGTGGAATATGAGGTGCTAGGAGCAAAAAAAAAAAAGATTGGTTGTAGAATGAAAATGCCCCCAGCCCAGGCCCTCCTCCCACATGTGTCATACTGGGAGCAAACAAATCTCCACTGGGCCAAGAGCTTTGTCTTTTTATTAAGCACCATTTAAGTGGCGTGAGCCAAGAGCCGGAGAATGGCTGGAGTGTCCAAACCTCTTCAGCATACTTTGTTAATATGTTTATAATGACAAGTTTTTGTGTGCGTGGGCACAGCCGTTGACTTATTGAGCACAAATGGAAACACTTCGAGCTGCAGTTGGGACAAAAGAAACTTTTCAATATGTGGATAATTTCAGCAATGCCAGAGGGAAAAAATGGCAATCGTTTGCAGATTCTGCAGCCCGTGTGACAAACAGGATGGTGTAGCAACATTTACTAGTTTATTAGTTTCTAACATATGATATTCTGACTACTTGTGTAATGATTCATGCCTCACCATGGTGTATGCTTTTAACACCAACAGAGAGATCCACACGGATGGTCTTCCCCCGTCCTACACCATCATCCTGCTCTTCCGCCTGCTGCCCGACACAACCTCCGAGCCTTTCGATATCTGGCAGATCGCAGACAAAAACAACAACCCAGAGGTCGGGGTCACCATCAACCGTAAGTCTCCCTTGGTGTATTTGGCGCTCATCTCAACGGGGAGGCTGCTATTACCAACTAAGCATATACGCAGCTGTGCAATCTTTATTTAACTGATAAAGTTAAGGTTAACTGATCCTTGTCAGATATGGAAGACAGCACAGAGAAGGCAGTGACAGCATATCGAAAAACAAATGCCAGACTTCAATTCACTGCTCTGAATTAGATTTTGATTTTGGCCTTCATTTTTAGGCAAACTCGTGCCTGCACACGTGGTAAATGCACGCAAACATTTACGGACATGGGCCGAATCCCTCGTAGCCTTCTCTTTACCCCCGTGCTCTCCCACCGCAACCATGTGTTCTCTGTAGTCCTGTCTGTGCTTTGCGTGCCACCACACCGTAACACGCTGTCAGGGATTCATCAAAGACTCTTCTATTTTCAGCTTCCAGCAAAACAATCACATTCTACAACAAGGACACCCGAGGAGAGATCCAGAGAGCCACGTTTAATGAGGAGCAAGTGAAGCAGGTTTTCCACGGGAGTTTCCACAAGGTAAGCACAATGCATTTTTTTTGCAGAGAAAAGGTTACTGTGCGCACCACATAGTGATATTATTAAAGCTTGGCTTTAATAGGACTGACCGGGAATCCTGATGATCCGTATTGTTTTCACTTCCTTTTAAATATATGGTTTTTAAATCATTTCTTTTACACCTCATTTGGTTTGGCTGAGTTACCTTTTAATGTCAAGAGCTGACAAACAGCCAATGTCATGTACTGTGGCTGGATCATGTTACCTGTCAAACGTTTCCTGCTATCCAACACAGAGTCTGGTCTGCTGTCACAGTGGTCTTAGCACAGTTTTTATGATTTGATATGCAGCTTTGTATTTTTTTTAGAACATGGGCAGTTAATTTGATTAATGGATGGCGGAGGCTATAAATAAGTGTAAGAACGGGTTTGAGGGAAACCGTGATACCTCAGTGATCTAACGTAATGTGCAAACTGTTAAAGTTGACCACATTAAGACCGGAGACTTTCCTGGTAGTTATTAAGTGAATTCCAACAGTCTGCCCCTAACTGGATCAATTTTTATTTGGGTTCAGCTTGAGTTGGGTCTGAAAATGGCATGATGCAGGTCCAGAACAGATCCTGAAGTCTACTTTTTTGTACTTTTGACTTTGTGGTATTTCTTTAAATGGCTCTCCAGTAGTATTTCACTTAGCGAGAGATGGAAGACACTTTTCTAAATTCAAAATCAATACAACTGAGGCCAACATATCCTGACTTTTAGTCCCTTGTATGGGTCAGTTTCCAAAAGGATTGGATCCTCATACTTCCCCAGCCTAGTAAACATCGTAAGTCTTTCAAACCCCATGTTCCATGATTGAGGGTATAAAATGGATTTATTTAGAATGGGTTCTCTTGAGGCCACAGCGACAGTTGAAAAAGATACATCAGATGCTTTACCTTCGCCTCAAAGCAGCAGTGAATACAAAACATCCACTGTTATGTTCCGTACAGTAGGGAGTCGAGCGTGGAACAATGAGGGACAGTATATTCTAACCTGGTTTGACTTAAGATGCTAAATTCATCACTGGAGGAAATGGCTGGTTCCAATGTACTCCAAGTTACGCCCCATTGCTTTTCACTTTGTTCCCAAGCACAGTGTGCCCCTAATTTGGTGCACAGATCCCCCCCAACACTAAAGTAATCATCAATCAAAATGAATGAACCTTTTCAGTACAGCAGGGTCGTCACCAACATCAAAGTTCTCCCACTGGTATTACAAATTACAGTTTTTTGAACCAAGGAACTGATGAGAGCAATATATTGGCCCCCAGATCAGAGTGTGCTGCACATGGCTTTTCAGTTTGACCATTTAGCATCTACACAACTAATTGAAGGGTAACTTCAAGAATGAATGAGACCCTGGAAAATGTTGGGTCGGGAGGACTTGATGTAAATGACATCACTGCTGGTCTAGTTGGACGGCGGCCTTAGATCTGTATGTGTGTTTGTTCTGTGCACGCTGAGTCTGTGGCCACGGTGGAGACTGTAGTCTGAATGTACACTGGGTGGCTAGTTTGCGGTGCAGCAGTTGCAGCTCCGTGAGCTGGCGAGTCTGCAGCGGTCTACCTAGCTGCTTATTTGCTGGTCTGCTGAGTAAATGCCACCGCCAGCTGCTGTGGTGGTGTGTGTTTACATGTTGTCAGAGGTTTCCCAACACTTTGTCCGTGGCTATTACAGAGCGACCTCAGTATGTGAGTGTGTTTCTGTGCTGAGACCAGAGTGACCAGTGACGGGGCTTACAAGACATGTGTGAAACAAAACCAAATGTTGTCAAAAATGTTGACCTTTAAGTTAACCATGCAGAGCTTCATTTACAGATTCAACAGATTATTTTCCCGATTCACTGATTCATTCTTTAGTCTAGAAAATGTGAGCAAATATTGAGAAAAATCACATTTTCTCAGAGTCTGACCACCAGAACAAAACCTAACAATATTCAGTGTATTATCAGTTGAAAAAGAAAGCCAGAAAATATGTACATTTGAAAAGGTGGAACAAGTGAAAGTGAAGTGATTTTCTGGAGAAAAATTATGTTAAAATTTGTCTTCCTAGAAGTTAATTAATTTGTAATGCTAAGATAAAGAGTTTCATTAACAATTTATAAGCAGTGTTTGACAGTCACTGGCTCAGCTTGCAGATTCGGCTTCCCTCCTCAGGCTAGTTAATGAAGAGTAACTCAGGCTGGAGAGGTCCCGGTCCACCGCCACACGAACATGTGGGAAAGCACTCAAAGACGACTGAAGCAGATGCTGGCCACTCACTACCCCACTGGGGAATCCCATCCCACACTAGAAGGGTGGGAGTCCGTGGTGGGAAGCTTCCGGATAACCCGAGACGAAAAAGACGTTTCCCATAAGTCATAGTGACTCGTCATGTGTTCAGAGTTACACTGGTGGAAGTTGGAGAATGTAGGTTGTTGTAGTAGTCAGTGATCAGAGCACTGTGAATTGCTTCCATGCTGAAAAATACACAACCTTTACTGTTCCTTGAGTTTTCTTGAACTAAGTCTTTCAAATTTTCCTTTCAACTGGGAAACCTGTGCCAATGTATGCATACACTAATTAAGACGAATGGAGGTGGGGGGGGGGCAAAGAAAAACATAAAAAAAGAAGCAAAACAAAATGTAATGGAGATTACATACTGAACACCTACTTCCTTTTATTCCAAACAAAAGCTAACTCTTAGTTGCATTTTTTTTATGCTGAAGACTCACGCCTGCTCATTTCGAGCATGCATGAAATTAAGAGAGCGGGGCCGTCAGGGTTCAAGATTATGAAAACGGAGGAGCAGGCGTCGTGGGGCCAAGGAAAATAAAAACTCATCTGATTGAAATCATGGAAATGTCAAGTGCATTAGAGCGGAGACGCTGTCGGCCTGAAATCTTACCATATGCGCTGTAAGGAGAGTGTTGACACAGCGAAACCCTCTGTGTTAACAATTGACGAATGAAAATTGTTCATCTGTCAACACTTTGCTGCAGAAGGACCCGATCACTTAATGGCAAGTAGCACCATCGTGTGCGGGAGCAGTGGTCACTAGAAAAACTAGTTTCGCTGAAGCCTTATTTTCCAGTGACCGAAGTGTCTTTATTGTGTTTACTTATTGGTCGGTGAGGTAATACATACATGCTCATTATTTGCCATCCCACTATATCATCCTAAAGTTTTTTTGCTAAGTCCTCTGGAGCATCATGGTATAATAAACCGATGCCAGGACCCCAGGAAAACGACACCCTCCTCTCTTTCTGTGGTCGTCCAGATAGTTTGTTCTGTTGCCAAGGAAGTCAACTGTAATTTTGTGATTGGTTGCCAAGAACTATGGCCTAGCCTGTGGTTGGTATGGCTTTGTAGAAAGAAATGGTAGCTTGCTTTTCCTGACATAAAGAGAGCTTGTCTGACTGTTGAGAAGGGGGAAAATTCGTAACTGTGAAGGGAAAGTATGGAAAGTGTAGGACTACTGATGGCGCACCGCAAATGATATCGTTTCAAGATGTGGAGCCGGGTCCTCTGCACAGGAAACTTCAAATATCTGGCACTTTGTCATTCCCTGTTGTTATACAATCACTGACTGCAGCTTTAATTCTACACTCAAATGCCAACTGTTGTATATTTCCATTTTTTTAATGGTCCAGTCATCTGCAGATGGATCAAACAGCAGCCAATCAGTAACCACTCTGGGGTAACATCAGACACTATAATTAACGTGGTTGTGCAAAGACTAAACAATTCCCTGATATCTTGCAATTATGTGGAATACATTATCAGCACCTTCACTGACAACATGGTTCAAAAAGGTTGAGTGAGGTTGCTTTTAACCGTATGGCTGCACTTTCTTAAAGAATTTCTCTGCTCTTTTAAAGGGCAATCATACCCTGTCCAGATAAAAATTAATGCCAAACCCAGCTTTTGAAAATCTCCAGTGTTCTTAGTAGTCTTTGCCAAGTAATTGTGTTGCAACAAAGTTGGCAGCTGCAAAATATTGAGGAGACAAGAATGCTTTGTTAATAGTGCCCTCACTCTCCCTCCTGCAGCTCCACATCAGCATCTCCCCAGAGAAAGTCAAGCTCAACTTGGACTGCCAGGAGGTGGCGGAGAAGCCCATCAAGGAGGCCAACAACATCACACTGGACGGCTATGAAGTGCTTGGCAAGCTGGTCAAGTCTGGAGGCGGAAAGAGGCAGTCTGCAACAGTAAGCGAAAACTCAAGCTCAAACTCAAACTAGAAAAACGCATAGGCTCGGAAAAGCACGTTTGGAAGAGCATCTCACGACTTTCCGAGGGATGAATGTCCAAAACCTCTTGTGCGTAGATGCGCAATTAAGTTTTAACTGCTCCCAGTGACTGCTGGAAGGGTGAGAGCTCTCCATCTTTCAGCTTCTCTGAGGCGCTCATTGTTGTCTGCTCTCAACAATGTGCATTTTCATTGTGAATGGGAGCCATTTGTGACACCCCTCGATGTCCCCCCCTCCCCTTCTGTTTTCTAGTTCCAGCTCCAGATGTTCGATATTATCTGCAGCCTGAGCTGGATCAGCCGAGACAAATGCTGCGACCTGCCCGCCACAGTAAGAACAAGTGTCATTGTAGAACACATAGGTCAAAAGGTCATTTACAGGTGCACTACTGGAATATTTTGCCAGTTTGTAGAGGAACGGGACCATTATGACTGCATATACTGTATGCATGTATACTGCCTCAGCAGTTTACAGTCATGTTATCTTTGGACTGGTCATTAGGCGTAATGCATGGCTGATAACTAGATTGCTGTCTGAAAAGAAATTGCCTTAGCTGAACTGAATGGAACGTTGTATCCTGTGTAATTGTGCCAATCAGACCGCTGCCGCGCGACCTCCAAATTACATGAAAACAAGCGCTCCTTTAGATCACAGAGCAGACAGTAAGTCATATTTATTTGGATGCACGTGGTTAAATGCCGGATGCAGGCGCATTTACCCAGTCGTAAGCAATTCATCTGTAATTTGAATCAGATATTAATACACCACATCAATGATTGCTGTGTTATATAAGTCATTATGTCAAAGACTCATTTCCGAAAAATGTGGTCACGGTTTGCAGCTGCTGTCTGTGAGTATTTGGTCTTTAAAGCCCTCTCACTGACTTCGCTGACTCCAGTCACATTTCAGCGTGAGCCACTGTTCCATCATGACCTTTGCTGGGTTTTTTTTAAAAACTGTCTCCTCCTCTTAAAGTACAACATAAAAGAGCTGCAGTTTGCCAGGTCACAAAATCAAACAAGGGATTTTCAGTCTTACCCCGTGTATTCTGCAGGCTGCCAAGACATGGTCTCAATTATTTGTGGGTGTGAAAGGTACTGCACGTTTATTTCTCTTTTCTAATTTGTGTCTTCTTCTTCAGAGAGATGAGGCGAAGTGCCCTTCCCTTCCCCACTCGTGCACATGCACCCAAGACAGCATCGGCCCCCAGGGGCCCCCCGGACCTTCGGTAAAGACACATACTATCGCTGTCTTCTTGTCAATCTTCATCTATTCTTCTGTCTGTCTTCATCTGATAAAATATTTTCTCAGAAGTCCTACATGTTTTGATGATGAGGATGATAAAGCCTCCTTCCTCTGCTTATCCATGGAGAAAGTTATCACGTTACAGTATAAATGCTGTAGTCTACAGCTATATAGACCTTCTTGACATTTGCCTGCTATACAGTTTGGATTCTTTGTGTCCCACGAATCAGGAGTGGTATTTTCTTTTCCTGTGGAAAGAGCAGTGGAGGATGAGACCAGATGCAAAGAAATATGGGCTTGGGGAGAAGTGTCAAAAGATAAATGCCTGTCGGAAAAACAACAGTAAAAACGTCTCCAGGAGAAGTCTGGAATATGTGTGCTCGGTAGCCTCGCTAAGCCCTAAGCCCCTGCAAGGATTTCTTAGGGCTTGGGGGTTTTTAGGGCTTTTGGAATCTGCTCTTGTTGTTGCACTCACCCAGGTTCTCTGGCTCTTTGCCTTTCCAGGGCAGCCCAGGTTCTAAGGGACCACGAGGAGATAGAGGAGATCCTGGCAGCCCTGTGAGTTAAGCTTGACATCACTTAAAGCAAAATAAATAGTTGTCAGGATTTTCTTTTATTTATAGGTTTTGTTTTCATGTTTCCCTTTTTTTTTTTTTTTACTGTAAACTAAGTATTGAACAAATAATCTGACTCAGTTCATAGCCAATGACTCTTGCTGGCATTATCAGTAATGGTAAATCCACACATAATAAATGTCAGCATCTCATTGCCGTGGTATTTCAGAGGCTATTATCGCTCTGCAAGGAAATTGCACACATCTGAATCCATTTATCACTGCTGTATATTTTTCCCAAACTTGATTTAGAGGTAGTATGTTGAAGGCCCATTTCCCAACACTGTTCACGTTCATTTTCTTTATCTGTGCAGTAAAAAATCTGATTAGGCTTGTCGTGGGGGTTCTCTTTTAAGAGAGTGGCAAAGTAACAGCTTTATTTTATGTCTGGGTAACGCTGTAGGGTGCAATGGGTCCACGTGGTGAGGCAGGACCCCCAGGAACAATGGGACCACCAGGTCCACAAGGCCCTAACGGACTGTCTCTACCTGGAGAACCTGTAAGTTCCCCTACACACCATTCATACTTGACATTAGGTGCACGAAAGAAAGAGAAGAAAAAGTGTGTCAGTGGTTGATTGATTTTAATGTAGCTGTCAGACACTATCACTTGTGATTAGAGCTCTTATGTGCTGATATGAATGTGAGGGTTGTAGAACAGCTGAAATACTCTCTGTTGCAGATCCAACAGTGAGTGGGATTTATGACTACACATCACACTCCCCTCTACTTTTAGCCGGGCAGCTCGACTGCTTCTTTACTGTCTTACCTGCAGATGTTCTTGTGAAAACATGAAATCAATCACCATCACAGGCTGAAGGATAACACAAAAGTCTAAAGCATCTTGCAAATCACTTTTTTCCGCCTCCTCCACCTTCAGGGCCGCCAGGGACCAAAGGGAGATCCTGGAGACCCGGGCCTGGTTGGTCGTCAAGTAAGTACTCCCCCTCTCATTTTGTGGTTTATGAACAGGAAACAGGAGAGTATCCATAGAGAGCAGTGCTGCTACTGGAGCCTGGATCCAGTCCACGTGGCGAGATTGAAACCACACTCAGTGTGGGAGGTTCACCATGCCATCCTCAGGGGAGGCCCACGCTCTGGAATCAGCCCATTTGATTGACAAACAGTGGAAGGCCAGGGATGCATTTAAATTAATATGAAGTGTAAACTCATATTACCGAAGGGGAAAATAGGGAATGGAACACTTCTCCAGCCTTGTAATTGAAGATGAGTCTGACTTGGTGAAGACTGTTTGAAGCTGGAGCACGTTTAAATTACAGTCGGTGTCATCTGGGGGACTTTTTCCATGAAACTTACGACTTTTCCTACTTTTAAGCTGCTTCCGATTATCATCACCACTGCGCCATCAAGCCAGATATAGATTTAAATTCAAACCCAACCCGTGTCACATTGCATGGGAGCTTTTTGGTGAAAGGGCATTTTTGAGTGGGCTGGTATTGCACGGCCATCTCTTGGCTGAGCAGTCATTCATTCATCCAGCTGAGGTCATCCCGCCAACTCCCGCCATTCAACTGGAGAGAACACCAACACTGGATATTCTGGTCTCTGAATAAGCAAATTCATGGCAGAAAATCCCATTCCATGATCTTCAGAGCCTATTGGCTCAGTGTTACATCGTGCGTGTCAGTTACATCACACAGTAGATCTTATTATAATAGCACTGTCTATACTCAATTCAAGTAGACATGATGTGTCAACAGACAAGAGCGAGATTGTTCCAGTTTTGAGTAATAGGGTGACATATTATCTTTGGCTCAATAACTGGGAAACCGCAGGATTTTTTTTCAGTAAATTCTAGGTCAACAGAGGCATTAGGGAGCTGTATAAATACGTTGTTCCTCATCATTAGCATTTGATTAAGTGTGTCTGCTTTTTTTCCCAGGGTCCTCCCGGGCCACGTGGTCCTCTGGGCCCCGTCGGACCAAGCGGAGCACGGGTAAGAGCTGCCCCCCGAGGCCTGCTGAGTCTACACGCTCCTGTTCACAACCCAAAAAGGGATCCAGCACTCACTTAAGCATGTGTTTTGCATTTGATCACCCACTTAGCTCAGCATATACAGAAGTGCTGTCATTACACTGCATGTTGTCACTTACGTCAGCCAAAAAAATACGTCAGGAATGTAATTACGAATGACAGACTAGAGGCTGAAACCACTATAAAGTCATGACACTGATGTGTTGCACGGACGGGGTCCCCAGTGTGCTGTTACCCACGTGTGTCTGTATGTTGTTTCTACATAGGGACCACCAGGAAAGGAGGGACAATCTGGACCCAGAGGCCCACCAGGGCCCATGGTGAGCATATGTGTGTGTTTGTGTTGTTCAGAAAAGAGCCAAGTAAATACTCCTTGGAGCGTTTTTCACTTCCTGATATATCTACAACAATTACTCCTGTGGCTCCGCAGTTGCACTCTACTGGAACGGCACATAAAAAAAAGCAGACTGTAGTCTCTACCCCCCCTTGTTTTGAGGATGCTGCATGCATACCATTTTCTTCCTCTGCGGTTTGGTCGAGGTCTGAATCTACTTAATCCCGCCGTCGTGCCAACAGGCCAGTGTGGAAGTCCCATGCACTATACCATCCTGAGTGCTCGAACAGCCACTAGCAGTGCATGGTGGCTGCTGTGTATGTGTGTATTTCCATCTCTTCCTTAGTGTTCTTGGCAGCCTCTGCCACACGCCCACCCCACCCCCCACATGTCAAAGCATGGATCCCAACATAAAGCTTGTTACGCAACCATTAATAGGGAGCAGGAGTTAAACGATGCAATTACTTAGTGTGCCGTAATTCAAAATAAACACGACACTTTGTGTTTTTTTTCTCTTTTTTCAGGGAAGCCCTGGAAGTCCAGGTGTACCAGGAATTACTGGGAAACCAGGGAAACCAGGAGACACAGGAAACCCTGTATGTATTAAATGAGGAGGCAAACTAATGGTCACATGACAGAGTTTAGGGAAGGACAAGGAAATCGTCATTGCTTCGTCTCACCTTGCTCTTTTTTGTTTTCAGGGACCTGCTGGCCTTAAAGGAGAGAAAGGAGAGAGGGTATGTAATGATTTTATTGAATTACTCAATCACCTGTTGCCATCCTTAATCAGCTGGAAAAACAGTGGCATCTCTTCATGAAAGTTGTCTTTGTTTTCCAGGGAGACTTTGCATCCCAGAACATGATGCGCTCCATTGCAAGACAAGTTTGTGAACAGCTTGTGAACAGTGAGCAAAATGTCTCTCAGTCCAAAGGGAATTCTATGTGCATTAAAATATACATCTGATCCGAATACAACTCATTGTATTCTCCTTTTATTCACAGGTCAGATGAGCAGAATTGACATGATGCTCAACCAGATTCCTTCTGGATATCGTAGCAACAGTCCAGGGCCACCAGGTCCTCCTGGACCCCCCGGCAACCAGGGATCCCGCGGAGAGCCTGGGCAGCCCGGTCGAACTGGTTTCCCTGGAAGCCCAGGTTTACCTGGAAGTCAAGGAGAGAGAGGTACTTTCTTCTTCTTCTTCTTTTTCTGAATGTTTGATAGTGCAGGAAATAAATAAAAAATAAATGGTGAGCAGTGAAATAATTAAAATCACAGTGACCGTGTACTCTTGGTCCAATATAAATGGAATAACAGCATAATTGCATTACCATGTGTAGTTGTACGCATGATTCAAGTTAGTATTGCAAAATATTATTGAATAGTGAATTTCTCCTCTTGTGGTTCATACATGCTGTTTAGAATTATACACATTTTTTGGATAATGGTGATTTTTCTTAAAACTTGCTTTATTGGCATAAAAAGTCACCCCCCCCCCCCCCCTGTGTTTTCTGTAGGTTTGCCAGGAGAGAAGGGAGAGAGAGGATCTCCAGGAACTGGTATGAGGGGACAAAGAGGCGCAAATGGGCCCCCAGGTAATACAGTTTGGCTTCTTTACCCATACAAGCTCAATCTGAGCACAACCCACCACATTTTGTGTCAAACATTCTCCAGCAGCTGTAGACAGTTTGCTGGTGTCCCACCGTCCTCTTATGGCTTTATCTTTACATTAAAACATAGTTGTTGCTGTGGCAGCCTTCTCTCATTGTTTGTGGACCTTTATCGTCAAATTAAAATGTTTCAATTCAATTCAAACCAGAGGTTAGAAATTTACCTGAAGTATTTGTGGCTCAGGCACTTTCGTTTGGGCAGCTGCACCTCATGAATTCTTTGGAGAGACACCAAACATATTCCCATTTCTTTCCTTTCTCAAGGATTTATGTCTTGTGTATATTGGGCTTCTCCAAACATTGTGCATATTGGAAATGGACGATGGAAAATATTTACATTCATTATTGAGGAGAGGATAATTCTGTCTAGATTTTAGGCAATTTCCATTGAAGGTCATGACGCAGTTTTACAATCAACTTATTTAGAAAGGTTATTCTTAGACTGATTTGCCAATTTTAAGAAGGTCAAAGCCTTTCCACAGTTGCAGCTGATGTCCCATATGTCTTCTGCAAAAAGCTCACGGCTTCAGAAGATTTCCTTTCCCTAGGGAAGCTGTTGCAAAACAACAGGGAACTTCTATTGATGTCTACCCCACAACAGCAAACACTGACTTGTCTGTTTCTGTGAATGAAGTGAGAAACAACTGAAGACCTGAGGGAGGAAGTCCACGCTGATGACTCACTTTGAGTGTGTGTGTGTGTGTGTGCGGGAGAATTGGATTGTAGCACAATGAGCTTTCTTTGGTGGCTTCATTGACAACACATGGGCTCACTTAAGGGAGAGAAAAGGAGAGAGGGGGAAAATTCCATCCCGAGTTTTTACCGTCTAGACGCACGGGGCCAGGGGGTAACTCCACACAGCTCCAGACTCTTTTTTTTTTTAGGTCCAGGTTTTTAATTGAGCCATTGAAAATTTTAAATTACAGTGCTATGGCCCCCCCTTTACCCTACCATTTCCCCACTGGAGATTTATGGGTGATGTCAGCGGGTTTTGGAGCTCCAGAGGCTCCCTCTTCAAACTCACTCACCTTCTCTCCCCATTCTCAGGGCCACCAGGCGAGTCAAGAACAGGCGCCCCGGGTGCTACTGGCTCCGCTGGGCCTCGTGGCCCTCCAGGTCGCCAGGGTGCTTCTGGGGTGAGGGGACCACCAGGACCCCCTGGATACTGCGACTCTTCTCAGTGTGTTGGCATTCCTTACAATGGACAAGGATACACAGGTACACTCAACAATGTCTAGGTCCTGCATGGTACTACATTAGATAAAAGCCTAAGTGTATGCAGACTAATGACATTTGCAACTCAGTGCACTCTCTTCCTTGATAATGTATGGAGATATGGATGTAAGTGTTCCACAGTTATGATGTTCAACAGAAAGCTGTTGTAATTTATTGTCATAAGAGCTTTGTCTGCTAAGCCCCGCCCCCTTGCAGTTGTCATGCCTGTCAAGTTTTCACTTATAGCATATAGCCTAACGCAGTTTGAAACAATAATATGGCAGATTTTTCATCAAAATTTTATGAGTATTTTTTAAAACAAGGGGTCCTAAATTTCAGAGGTAGACAAAAGCAGATTTAGCATTTTGATCTGGTGCTAAATGGATGTTTAAAGTCACCAAGTAGAGCAAAACCTTCACAAAGATGGCGATAGTGGTTACGATTGCTAAGCTGTGATTGGATAACTGCTTTCTGGAGCAGGGGTTTAGCGAACTGTCAGTTTGGATCTACGATATTCCAATACCTCCATACATTTGATATACAATTTTAAAAACTGGCATGTAAAGCATTCTAGCTAGTGGTGTATGATGACTTACATTAAATCAAACAATATGCTAATCACTTTGTTCCACAGAAAACTCACACCCTCTTTGAACTATTTTCAGGTTTGGCATAGTAAACATAAAGTCGCCTGTGCCGCTTACACTTTGAAGCCCTGTTTCTGAGATGTTTGCCCATGTGCTATGGGGCTTGTAAGGATAATCACCATGGACATAATTATTGAATATTAAAACAAACATTACAAAAGCCGAAAAACCGGAGCGGACTGGCACTAACATCATCTCACAGCTACAAGCTACAGTGATGGCAACCTGCTGGCCTGTTTGCATCTTGAACCACAAACCGCTGGGAGATAATACAAAAAAACACACACACAGAGACTGAGCATTTCTACGAAGGAAGGAGCATGTACAAATACCACCCAAAACAGCTACTAACAAAGAGGATTTCATAACTGAAAGCAATGTTAATGTAGAGGTGATATGTGTAAATAAACTAATTTTTTGCCTTGTAAATGATTGTATGAACCAGGACATTTCACTAAAAACAAGTTAACATCTGTATTGAGCTTGTGCCTCATAACCCTCTGCTTACTTACCACACCAGCATAACCTCTGTTTACGACGCCTTAAGTGACTTAAACAGCTCTGGTCTAGACTGAAGCATGTTCCATTTGTACTTTTAATCATCATGTTCTTTGCGTACGTTGGCCAAATCAGCGCTACATGTTGCTCCCCTGCCACTTCCACGTGTCTTTTGTAGTATCAGCTGGTTATTGTACTACGTCTTATTATCCAATAGCTTGATGGATTTTATTGTAAATGTCATCACAACCATTTTTTATTTAGCATTTTTGGTACTTTGGGAAGCAATAGTTTGACACAGGGCCTTTTTTTGGGGGGGGGGGATCCATAGTGCAATATAATGTAAATTGTGCATGTAAAGAAAGAACCCTTTTTTTTGATTGGCCATCCCGAATATTTTTCTAGCCAACCGCTACCAGCCTGAACCTGAGGTAGAGTCTTTACCTGTGGAGCCAGCTGGAGAGTTTGAGACAATACAATCGCCCGGTTTTGCACAAAACCAACGAAGAAAGAGATCACTACCAACAGACAATACAGACAACCTAGCATCATAGTTACAATAAAGAGTTCTCAGAAAGTATAATATTGAAATGACTTCCACGATCTCTTAATGCGAGGATGAAGTGATATCCAGAACAAAAGTAGTACTTGTATGGGTTTGATACCCCGGTTATGTTGAACATATATATTTTTTGACATGAGAAAGTTTAGCAAGATGACTACAAATGTCCATTCATTTACAAACCTGTGTGCTTGCTAAGTGTTTCCCTTAAAGTGTCTGCTTGTAAAATAACTGCAAGTGTTTATCGGACTCCAATGTATAATGCACTAATCATGTGAAAACCAGCAGAAAAGTTTGTCAAAGGAAATACACTATGTATGTATGTTTTTGAACACTTTCAGACTGCCCATGTTTTTGTCCAATTTCAGTTCGTAAAGCTGTTTCAGATAAAAAGGACAATTAATTTGATCCCCCAAAGATTTGTTTTACTATAATGATTTCTTAACGGCCTGTAAAACCAAATGATAATCTGACTTATTGTAACAAACTCAACTTTTTGTTTTGTTTTGGTTTTTTTCATTAGCAAAGGTGGAATTGCATGTTTGTGTTGTATATTTACTGAGGATTTCTAAGTCAGAATATAGTAGTTGTTTCTATCAATGCAGTTTGGATTTGGTTGCAAGACTTTAGACATAGAATTGCTTTTCTCATGTGTTAACTGCACATTTTGTGAATTCCACACAGCCTTATTTTCTTATTTATTTCTGAAACAGAAGAGGCATTTTTCAATAAAACTACTGAAAATGTAGTGTTTGCTTTGACTTTGCAGTCATTTTTATCTTTCAGTGATAGCTTTAATGTCTCACAGTATCTCTACAAAACATTGTGTTGTATGCAGCCAAAACCACTTTTTGCACAGTAATTAATAAACGGAAGGTGAGATCTACTGCTGCTGTCTACTAAGGCCATCTTCCTTCTTCTTCTTTCATTCTACATTCCTCTAAATGCAAGAGAATCCATTCAATCTTGAGTGACATAACCTGTTCTTCCCAACATTAGGCCTTGAAGAGTATGCTTTGAAGTTTGAGCCTTTATTTATTTTGACAGGGATATTTTGAGCCGTCTGAATGTCAGTTTGTGTCAGGGCAACAAGAAGAGAAGAGAGGGGGGGTGAAGACAAACAGTCCACAAAACCTAACTTTTCCAACATGTGAACCATTTCACAGTCTTTTACATGCATCCACTTGGCTTGAATCCTATCAGGTTGTAACGATTATACTTTGACTTAAATGAGGAAACAACATAAGTGTGACTGAGATAGCAGACCTGGAAAAACTCACAGATTTCCAGCCATTTAACATATTTAATGGTGCAATGAGAATTGGCTGAGAGAGGGAACAAATGATGCCATTTCTCCTTATCATGATGAAATGTAAGCACGTCTGAGGAGGTCCACTCAAATGCCAGACACCAACTTGAACCTTCTCCACAAGAAGGTAGAAATTCTGTATAAAAACCACTTAATTTCTTACCCTTATTCCCTAATGTGCACAAGTAAACAGCGAGGCATATATATCTATATATATCATATATATTTAATGAGAGTTAGGGTTTCTTGCAGGTAAAGTACAGAATGAGTGTCTGAACAGCTGGTCCATGTTAGTCATGAAGGAGGCAGAGACCTTGCACAAGAGCGATTGTAAAAATGACTGCCTGCAATGTAAATCTCCATTTAGCGGTACATTGTCATGTATGGAAAAACATGACAAAACCCACAGCTATGATCTCACTGGACCCTTAACTGTGTGGCTTTTCCATGAAGCGCCTCTTCCTGTACATCAACACTGATGCACACTGGCCATTGTTGAAATACACTCACACCTGCTACAAGTGATACGCTGCTCATGCAGCAGCAGATGTTCATTTTTTGGGCATCATTCTGTGACATTGTCCAAGACAACGCTGAAGCCTTTAAGCCCCACCCCCTTTTTTGACCACAACCAATCACACTCTCCAAACTCACAAAGAACTGTCTCCAGTGATGCCTGATACCATCCTCTGTGTAACCCCGTCTGCGTTCTGTCTGCTGACTTCTTTGGGTTTGTTGACAATCCAGAATGCATCTGTGTTCACTTTGTGGCTTTGAGTTTCAAGTGGACCACTCCAGAGTCTGCGGTTGTTACAGATTTTAAGGAACTCCTGTTTTATCTCCAGTTGTCCCATTGAAAACAGCAGACAAAGCATCTCTTCCACTGTGGTGGGCTGGACTATTGGTGGTTCTACGTAGCAGTTAATTCCCAAATTAAGACTAAGAGTAAAAGTTGACAGTATTGGCTTTCTTGCTAAGAGTTAGCAAATCTTAGCATAAAGACTGGAAGCAAAGTAAACATATGCAAAAAATCAGCAGAAAATTCATATTACTAGTGTGACGTGATATCAGCATCTGCATGTCAGAACAGACTGTGGATCAAAGAAAGCAAAACTCACCACAGCAATTCACCAGTTTTTGATTTACTGAAGACTTTACTCACTGTACAAGTAAAGTAAAGGTTTAAGGAACAACGCATGACATTTTTCTTTTATCTTTGTTAAATCATTCACTTCATGCCATTATTCATGCGGGCTGATTTATGGTGAGTGTAGCGTTTTATAAGCACTTAATGCAGTAACAGAGGGAAACTGCATGGGCATTGGGCAGCAGATGAGATGAATGAATAATCACAAGTGACTGAAAAGTAAAATTTTATATGCAGTTTTAGGAGGGTTATCAAAGCACTAGCATGTGAATTGGTTGGATGACAGCTGACATAATGGAGATCACATGCAGTGGAACATAGAAACATGTGGAAAGTCCTCATGTTTTCATGAAAACATGTTTCAAGCCCTGCTCATATTGTAATGTGCTGCACAGTACATTAATCATTACAGTTCCAGACAGATATCATTTAGAGTGCGGACAGTTAGGCTCAAGATGCCTCTTTAAAGGAATAATTCAGCATTTTTGGAATATTTAGCTTTTAGACTTTGGAGTGGTATCAGTCATCTTGTCTCTTATCTCTTTGACATAAAAGTTTTACTTGTGTTTAACCCTTAGCAAAAAGCCAGTCTTTTCTTTTCTGATCTGACATGATAAAAGTAAGAATTATAACTTCTTGGAAACAGTACTATCATATGATACCATATGCAATCTCAAATTTTAAAAAGGGAATCACTTCACAAAAGGGAAACAGACACAAATCTATATGAATTGCTTTTCTTGAATCAGCCACCCATAAGAATGAATGACTTTGATTCCGAGCACGCCAAGCAAAACCTGGGAAAGGAATGAGGTAGTCCCTTTGAACGTGACAGGGGGGTTGACTCCTCAAAGGGGCAAATATTCAGTCAACACGCAGACAGTAGGTTTCCACTGACTGAGATGCCAAAAGCAACAGCGGAGCAGCACTCCCCTTTGGATATGGGAAGAGGAGAGTCAACAGCTCTCCAACTGACCTCGTAAAAAAAGACCTTTTTTGTGAATTATTCCTCTTAAAAAGACCAATGTCCTTGTTTGCTCCATTACCTGTCACCAAAATGTCCCCCAAACGGGAAACAAAACTAGGAATGCAGTGTGTTTTATAGATAAAATCAGTCTTGATCGCTTCCACTGGACCCTATTACTCCTACCTATAGTATCATATAACTTAAATCACTAATGAGAGACACATGCAACTCTTAAAAGGAAACTTATAAAAGGCCAAGGACTGATCAGTGTGGATATATTTGAGTGCTGGTTGATTTGGAAGCACCCATGGTCACTGGTGATAACAACATGTGTACTCATTGAGCAACTGCAAGCAAGAAATGTATGTGTACAGAGCAGCAAAACCAACTGACTTTAAAGATCAATGTTTACGTTGTTCTTTTTCATAAGGCAGGGGTGTTGAAAAAGTCCTCCACCCAGATCTGTTCTTTGCCCACAGCTGTGGAGATCACTGGTTTGAGGCCAACACGTGTTTAGATTCCCTTTGCCTATCCCACAAAAGGTTGCACCGATGTTTACAGAAGTCTAACCTTTTTGCAAAGTGAGCCGTGATTATATATTTATCGAGAGCAGAGGGTGGTCTCAGATGCTTTGTAGTTGTGACTTGACAGCTAATGAGGTGAAACTCATGCAGGGGGTCTCTGTGGACACAAGACAGTGGTGGGATGTCGCAGTCAGACCAATCTTCATCCTTTTATGTCTTCGATCCATCTAAGAGAGCAGATGTGGATGAATCTGTCCATAACCTGATTGATTCATACATTCTCCTGAACCTTTTTCCCTCCTGTCTTTAACCATGTTTAGTCTTCACTTTTGGAGTCTGTTTAAGTGCTCCCATGGCACCTGTGAAATATGGAATAAGTCATCTCAACTTTTGACATGGCCCATCGGCTTCTATTAACACACACTCATTTTAGCACTATTTTTCCAGTGCTTTCAGCCCAGCGAGGTTTTATAACCTTTCAAGCCAAATGATGCAGAAATCAAGCATGTTGTGGCAGTACGCAGTACCACTAGTTAGCATTTCTCCCTAAAGATATCAGACATCCCAATGCAGCTGCTTGTCAGTGTGATCTTGCATGAGTCAGAAATCGAGCTGGGAAAATGTCATCCGTGTCATCTTGTATTGATCAAGTTACAACCACATGTGAATATAGAAAAACCTTCAGCCGAACCGAAGAAAGGTTTAGCTGTTTCAAAAGTTGGTGCCACAGTAAAGGTCTCCTGTTAAGTGGTCTGGAACAGGACACATGTATTCATGCAGTCAGTTTTTGAATAAGATAAAATGAGATGCAATAAGCCTTGGATGGAGTACACTCTGGGGAGAGGATACAACCACATGCCTTCATACTTTTTGGGACAGAATGCTACTATAAACCCACACTTTATTTATTAAGTGTTGCGCAGTGATAGTCGCACTGGGATGAACTTTGACAAGACATAAGATTTATTTTAAAGTCAACATGATTTTGCAATCCAAAGGTCTTTCTGGTGGACTTAGTGACGTCATGAGTCTTCAGCAGTTATTTTTCCTCATCTCATTTTATCCCATTTTAAGGATTATTTGATCCCTGACGAGATGAAAGAACCCAGAATTTGTCATATTTTAAATGATAATTTAAAGCTCACAAATTATCCCACATCATTTGTTTCATCTGTACAAGTATAAAAGTATGTTAACGGTAGGTTGCGGTTTTGCAAGGGGTTAAATAGCAGACTGTTTCTTGGCTTGAAGCAGTGACTTGCTGGAGTCATAGCATCACCGTGGGTTGCCCATGCGGAATGTAGATTCAGCTTATAGGGGTTGGTAGACTTTCTTGCAGAGTTGGACAGAGTCAGACTCGCTGGTTCTCCCTCTCTCTTCCTTGTGATTTGGTAAGCTAACCACCTTCTGGCCATAACTTCATATTTAAGAGGCATTTGACATTGTGACACTCATTCAGACCTCTGTGTGGGTGATAGTACGGGGGCCTGTCTGTGTGGGCTTGGACAGTCAGCACCTCACTCCCTAGAGAGCTATGAGGAAAAAGGCTTACCGAGGGTCAGCATATCCCTGTGCCCCTTTTTCCTTCCAGAGTATCTTTGCGAAAATCCTCTCCACCCGCCCCCCCCACCCCCCAGGCTGCAGCAGCTGGCAGGGCAGCCGTCAAGATGACCTGTGAACCCCTGACAGAGGAAGAGTCTCTGTGACTCAGCTCCCAGAGGAAAAGGGCCTGTTGTTCTGGGAAAGGCTGTAAAAAGGAGAAACTATTTGCAAGTATGAGTTGTGTTTCCATGCATTCCTTTATTTTATTTCATTTTTGTTTTTCTGGCTGAGAGGAAATTAGCATAAAAACCATTACCACATGAGTTAGGGGTAATGGTAAATGAAGTAAAATGGGATACTGTTCAGGTTTTCCTGTTTGCTGGTATCATAAATTTGATCTTAATTTGACAGCAAACCTCACAGAATCTTAACAGAACCTGAATCTAGACTGAATTTGCACCTATTTACCGTCACTTTGACTGGCTTAGAAAGGCGAGTGTTGGCACCAGGACAGGTTGGAGAACTGCTTTGTTTTGATTCTAGCTGGGAAAGCAGCGGTTCCCGTCCACAGAAACGACACCAGTATAGATAAACTAAGGCTTCACATTCTGGACTAAGAAAACAGGCCTAATTCCACCCATTCTGCTGCAGTTAACAAGTAAAGACCAGCCAAAGGAAAAAAAAACTATAGGCGCAGCAGCCATTTCTTGTGTCCCTCAACGGTCATTTGGAGGCATTTTACAGCTTCACACTGGAGTCACCGCCGAATATCTCAGTGGAACATGTTTAAGTTTAAGGTTACAGAACATAAAGTATATCCTGACTTGGTGCCTTGTCTTGGTCTTTCCATAATTTAAAGTTGTCAGTTTGATGAAATGTGGCTAGCTCACATTTAAAATAAAAAAAAATGTCTGTGAAAGAAGTTTATCTGTATGTCATTATCACAGATAAAATACCTAAAATTATAACATGGATCCTTATGTTCCTGATGTGTTCCCTCTTTTGAACCCTCCCCTTAGGATGACATGACTAATTTCTTTCTCAGACTTGGGGGGGGGGTTATGATGAAGGTGCTATGAGGCCTGATGGTCTTCATCCGTGTGGGAGGGACATTCCAAGAGGATGATAGTGGAGGTTTAATATTCCTGTTCCTATCAGTGATGGATTTCTCAGATGGTCGCTGTCTGCTGTTCACTGCTGTGCTGTTACAGGCAAACCGGATGACGACTGGAAAAATTGTGGTCCTCCCACTTCCACCCCCACCTGCACCCCCGTTTCCCTACAGAAGCATACGCCCCCTCCACATAATGTATAATGGCAGCAATAGGGTCTCTGTTTCAGCATTTAAAAATTTAAAAATAATACAACACATTGAAATTTGTATACAGCATATAAACATGAAGAATACAAAAACAAAGTATTGCTATTTATTCAACTGCATAAGTGAAAACAGTTGTGGAAAAAAGTGCAAGTCCAATGCATGATGCACTTTACAATGATAAAAGTGGCTTAAAGTTGATGTTTTTGAAGCAGTGACTCCTTGATTTCACACAGAAGAGGAGAATTTTGTAGAAATGGTCACACTGTGGTCACATTATACATAATATGATAATCAAAGAGTGAGACTCAAGCTGTCTCTGGTTAAGGAAAAACGTGACATCAGACTTTTGTAACATAATAGTGTTGGCTGGTTGTTTTCACTTGTATTTTCACTGTTAACATTACAAGAAGAAAGAAGAAAGAAGAAAAGAAGTCTATTTAATGCGCATGCCAAATGTGATCCAAATTTTGGTGACATTGGATGGGGATGCTGGAGTACAAATTTATCTAAATCCAGTAAAGATTATGAGACATAGCCCCTTACATAAATCCTTTTGCGTCATCACTGACAGCTGCATGGACACTCCACATTAATTATTCATAAAATCCATAGCAATGCACTGTGGGGTTCTTAGCAGTAAGACATTTTTCACTTTATTTCGGAATTTTGGAGGGTATTATACAATAAATAAATTGACAGGCTCAGAATTTGGATATTCTGGATACTGTTTACATCTTAGTAGTGAAACACAGTGTTTAATCACATTCCTTACTGTTTTGCTGATGCATTTTTGGTTTTGGGAAGGCTTCAAACTCTTTAAATGTCATGTATCATTCTTATTAGGGCTCCACACAGAGCTCCAACATGTGGAGAAACATTTTACAGGCCTGCCATGCCTAGTTACAGTTGCTAAACTATGACTGGATTATCACTGATGTTCAGGGAAGGGGTTTAGTGAACGGTCAGGAAGCAGATCCTACCTATTCATTATCATCCAATAATGTTGTGTTTGAGTCCAGTCAAAACAAGTCTGATTCATGATGTTCTTTGCTCGTCTTGTTTCAGCATGAGGTGAACAGTAAAGCCAAAACACAGTATAATATCCCTGTAATTTACTCTAACTACTGCAATTAGGGCCAGGTCATTCTGAAACAAGATTAATTATTATTCTCCATGGTCTAATAAATCTTCATTTGATCAACAAGGGTCTTTTCTTCCCATGATTTTACAGTTTACAAAGACAACCCAGGTCCAGACAAGCACATGCCAGATGCAGGGCTGCAAGTCTAATAAAATGATCTGCAGTCATTGAAATAACAGCGTAAAGATTAATCAGAACCAGACTAATAAATATGATCATGCTGCACTTTAATATAAAACTAACAACCATCCTTTTTACAATTTATTACAACATAGTCAGGTATTTAAAATGCAACCTTGTCTTTCCCTTCATTTTGTCTAACACTGTTGTGTGTGGTTCTCAAGCTTTTTAGTAAATCACATACTGACATTTTTTGCATGATTCTGGGAAAAATTCCACCTAGTAATCCAATGGAAACTCAGTCACTGGTTTAAACTGATTAAGGCTGAAAGCCTTATGTCATTTCTGCTGGCAGGTTGACCATTTTGCCAGGGTTAATCAAATTTTCTGTTAAACTTTTTTGCACTGCTGCTGAATAAAACAGTCAAATCATTGTGTGATCTTGTGATGCTTTTAGAATGAATCATGAATGGAAGATTTGATGTCTGATGAAGTTTGTAATTTAGGCCTCATCCTCAGACCTCGATGTCAGCTGACTGGTAATTAAGAGGTTGTGTTGGCGGTTTGGCAGCTTTGGTTTTGCCCTCAAATGTTTTCATATGGCACTACTCAGGACAATATCATATGGCAAAATTAATTACTTGGACTTTCTTTGAGACTTGAAAATGTGCACGAGAGTGAATCCACATGACCATTAACACTGACTTGCTTATTGTACATTTTCCTCATTTACAAGAAGAAAATTGTGGGCGAAGACTAAAAGGGTGAGTCAGGCAATATTCTACTCTGTTCTTTCAGTCAAACAATCACATGAAAAGCCTAAAAACTAACAGTAAAATGATCTTACCTTATTATCTACCTGATATAGACTTGTTCCTCTGGAGCTCCATTGTTTGAAAATATTACATCATGTCTTCCTCGTCAGATCTTTACTCATCGGCGCCAACTGACAGACAATGATGGTCTTCCATCTTTAATGCCTCATGCTCTCCAGTTGTTCTGCCAGCATTCATTTATTTTCACTTTGTATAGATTACTTTGAGCTAAAGTCTACTGTAGTTGTAGTTGTTTTGTCTTTTTTTTATTTATGGGGATGATACATTGATTGCATATAGATTTATGCCTTTCTGCTTTCCTCTGCCCACACAGAATTTAGTTAAAGACAGGGACTCCCAAGTGAAGGTGATTTTCTTGTCTGCAACCCTCCCACCTGCCACCCCATTTTCCTTTAGCTTATGGGTTTTAACGCTTCCTCCTGGGCTGTCGTTATTGCGATTCCATCTCAGGGGCTTGTTACACAACTTGCCCTCTGAAACTGATCCTGACTCATTTAACTTGACCTGCAAACTGTGGTTTAAAGTGTGCCCCAAGTAAACGATGGCTCTGAGCCAGCATACCATGTGTCTTTCTCCTTTCTCTTCACTTCCACAATCACAAAATTGTGGAAAAATAACAGAAAAACAAAACAAAACTGACCCACTGATTATTTCAACTGTGCTCCATAATTAGGTAACTTGGACTGAGCTGTTTCACGGGTCTGACCCTCTTCCTCTGCAGGATTTATTTTGTGGTTTTCTAGGCCTGTTTGGCTGCTACTTGTAGGCAGCATGATATAATCTGCAGCTACCACCTTCTGCTGTATTGTTGAGCCAAAGCAGCCGAAGACATGAAAAAGTAATCATGAAACTTGAGGCCGTAATGCTTACGATGCTGTCAAGTCCAGTTTTTTCCTGCTACAAGTGTTACTGCAAAATAAATTAATGTTGTCTGTATGCTAGTTTAACATTTATATGCTTGATTTGATTCCTTAGATGAACTATTTTAACATCTGTACACCTAATATGAAGCTGCAGACATACAGACAGTTAGCTTACGTAGCATACATACTGGAAACTGTGACTGACCACTAGCTTACCAGACAGCCTAGCTTACCAGTACCTCTAAAGCATAGTATGGATTTTCTGATCTAAGCGTCTGTCAAAATGTCAAATCATTCCTTTGAACTACATGTTTGGTGTAGGTCATGTTTAGTGAATTAGCATGTTTTCACACTATAGATATTTCATGTACAGGCTTGGTGAGTGGCTTTAAGGAGCTGCCAGCTCCAACAAGTGTGTGTGTTGGAGTCTTTTGCCAACATGACTCAGATTTGGGATTTTTTTTTCAGTGACAGTCAGAACATTACAGATGGATTCAGCTGGAGCTCTGTTTCTGGTCACATCACAGACAGTGCTAAATGCATGGCTGTCCCTCCCATTCATCATGGGCTACTGGATCCACTGTCATATTTACTTCACTTATCAAGAAAACACACACCCCTCCACATTAAGAGAGAACCATTTGTTCTCTATTACTCATTGCTAGTATTATTGCAATGATGTGACTGAAGGCCCAGCCAGGTTTCAGCAGATGTCTTTGGTTTTGTTCCTCCACCCCACAAGGGTTTTTACTAGGCACAACAGCTTGGATTAGATTGGAAGGAGTCCTGCTGAAGTGTACAGCATTTCCTTCTCCCCTCTGGCTTCACTTAGGTCTCTGTGTAGTCAGATAATAATCACTTCTCTCCTCGGCTGGTGAGGGACGTCGACAATGTCTCTCGCGTGATTCGAAGGTAATTCTAGGCTTACCGTACTTTGGGGATTCTACGAAGTTAATCTATCCCTCATATTATTTTACAAGAACACCTGTGCACAGGAAGAGGTGATTTCATTTTCCTATCTATAGATTAAAAAGTCATTGTGATAAAAATGTTCCAACTTTTCCTTAGCACTTTCTCCATCACCATATAGGTACATCCTTCATGAAGACTGAGAGAATGATTGTCTTAGAAACTGTCCTTTTGCAAGGTTTCTTCTGCATGAGAGATGATCCTGTGCCTCTCGTTTGAGTAAAGGCAGGTTTATTTAGCATCTGCCCAATGTCCCTTTTGAACAATGATATGATGCAGTGTGATGTGATACACTGTGCTCAAAGACAAACAATGACTGTAGTGATCTGTTGGGTAACAGTGATTTGTAGAAGACTGTCATCCTCCTCTCTGACCACACATCAACGCAAACATCGACCTCTGAAGTTCATAGAAACATGTCTCACAGTATTTCAAATATATCATGATAATAACATTAATCTTTGATGTAGCGGTAATTGATAACAAATGTCTGGATTTGACTGTTTTGACAAGATTTATGGCAGCTATATGGCAGTAATTTAACAGCATATTATGGGTAATTTTCTCCTTAAAAATGATTTAGTAGCACAGATTGATGTTAAACAGCAACAAAAGAATATGAAAATGAGTCACACTGATCTCTTGGGAATGTAAGCATTTACACAGTGTTTACAGTAAGTTGTAAATGACCAAAAGTCGGGTCCTTGGATGCTGATATCTTTTGAGTCTGTAAGGAGTAGTTTATTATTCATTTGTGCAGCTGCTGTCTTTGGATGCTGACATGTCTATAGAGACACCCCTTGGTTGGTTGTCTCACAGCCAGGGCTGAGCGTTTGCTGTGGTGTCCTGCAGTGAGTCAGCAGGCGGACGTCTTGCAGTGTGGGAGATCCTCTGGCTGCAAGCCATCCTGTTTGGGCCACTGAGGCCAAGCTTATGATGACGGCCACTCAGATGCTGCTTGTTAGAGGAACAGTGCTGCCTCCAAGCGACAAGCGACTTGGGAACTCCAGTCAGCCTATGCCTGTGTGTGTAGAGAGAGAGAGAGGAATTAGTAATGCATAAGGTCGTCTTATGTCTCTCATCCAGCCTGACCATCACTGCTGTCCCAAAACCTCACAGCATCAGCTTGACTGTGAACGTCTACATTACATTATTTTGATGGTTGCTGATCAAATTTTAAAGTACTAAGTTCTTCAAGTTTTTGATAAAAGTATAAATAATATTCATGTTTATGGTGTCAGATATTAATGTTATCAGTCTCAGTGAGAGAACAGACTGGTAAATGAATCCCAGTCATATCTGTAGTGATTAGGAATGTATAATGATTTTCATGCTGAATCCAACATCAACGTCAATCCAACATCTTCAACAGCAGCTTTAGCCACTGCACTGTCTGTAAAGTTGTATGGCTTTAATGTGCCACATCTGTAAGCGTTCATCACCAAAAAAAAAGGGGAGTGTGTGACACATACAAGTGTTGGGCTGCGTTGATGATCAGCAGTTTTTGTTGGAAAAATGACTGTCTTTGGAAAGTGTTGAGTGAGATCAAAATCTCTCCAGTGCAAACAGATGCAGGTTTTAACATCAGGTGCAACCTCAGTGCATCAGTAATAAAATCAGAGAAGTGAAATCTTATGTATCTTATGAACTTAAAGTCAAATCAACGCACACTTTAGGACTTTAGGACACTTCTGTTAGGACTTCCTAAATAGGAATGCACAATTCAGTCTTTTCTGCCAGTATTGTGCATTCATTTCTTCATAACATGCTTTTGTTTATCCAAACAACATTTCTAATGTCAAAAAATAGCAGCAAAAATAGTCCTTAAATCAAACTGTACTGGAACACTTTTTAGAACACAGTACAAGGTTTACACTCAGAGGTGAATGATGGAAAGAGTTATGACGATACAAAAACAGTTTACCTGAGAGTAAGGAAAGCCCAAGCTAAGAAAAAACAAACCGGGCTAATGGGCAATGAAGGGAAGACTTATGAAGAGACATGACTGGACTCATCTTTAACTGCACCCTCACTCCCCACAATCCATTTTGTCTGTCAGTTTGCCAGATAATGACGCATCAGGCCACAGGAATAGCAGAGATGTTCTCACAGGGACCTTCTTCTGTTAGGACTTTCTAAATAGGATTCTTTGAGAAATGCAATGTCTGCTTTCTCTTAAATGAGCTGGCCGTGAAAAGTCTGCTTTGGCTCTCTGTGGCAGTTTTACACCTTCAAGTTGTTGTATTGATTTATTTATTCATGGCCTCAGAGTCTGCCATGCCTGCTGTGAAGTATGTACAGAAAATGGGATCCTTGTCTGTGCAGTCAGGCACTGTCTGCTTCAATTAGAAATGTTCAAACCATAGCCGGAACTTTTTCCACTGTTTGCTCTTCATCCACTCACATTTTCCATCTGCTATGAAAGTTTTAGCTCCAGCGTTTGGGAGCAAGGAGTTCTTTCTTTTTGCTCTTTATGTAGGTAGAGGGAAGAAAAAAGAGCAGACAATATGTCAGTTGATATAGTGATGCTGTATTCACTTTGTCATCTCACATATCAGCCCACGTGTAATAACAAATTGGAAACAAGCATCTGAAAATACCCATGACTGGGAGACGTTAGAGACTCGCAGTGTATTCCTGTTACTTAAAAAAAAGTTGTTATTTTTTTGGCCCAAATTTGCATGTGTCCCGACAAGGCACAGCTGTGTATCTCACATTTTTATAGCATTTATCACCTCTTTCCACCCTCAACATAACCGGCTTTGTAATTACCGTCTATCACATGATGCTAAAAATCATGAATCACTGGAAAGCCTTTAAGACATTCTCTTATGCAAGTTTCCACAATCGTTCCTGTAAAAGCTCCTTCTTTTGGGAAACCAGAAATAGAAAAGGAGTAAATGTTTCTTTGGCATCAATTTTACATCATGATGTCAAACCAGGCCCGGAGTGCTTGTATCATTTTGGGTTTGGTTTCGGTAAAGCATGGAACCAACTGAACCATGAGGATAACATGTTCATTCATTCAATTCCCTTTCGTGTCTTTAACTATCACTCTCATGTGGAAATCACACCCACAACAGATATTTTTTTTACTAATTCCAGGCTTGGTTAAGCTGTGTTTTAGGCAATTTAAGTTTGGTTTAAATAACATGATTTCTGTCCACGACACTGAAGCAATGCAGGACCATTTGTTGCCCATAAACGGCTATATTCAGTTTTATTTGGCAGAAGTTTGACAAAAAGTGCAGTTTTGTCTTGGTTTCATGCAGTAATAAATTGTATTGGTAAATGCTCCCATGGAGTGTTTGACCTGTAGAACATTAATGCTGCACTCAAAAGTCTGGGAAAATGGCAATGATGCAAAAGAAGAGAGGCTGTTAAATTTCCTGTGGGTAGTTACATGCAAACCAATTCCTGTTTCATGCGATGGCCCTGGACATTTGGGGTTTCCCTTTGATGGAACATTGAAAAAGGCTCACCCCAGCATTACACCATAAATTATGGGGGTAAAATACACACACTCCCAGAATCACTGCCAGGAATGAGGATTATGTTTTTTGTTGTCTAATGCTATGCATAATGCTCTTGCTATTCTCCTTCCCAAATAAGCTGAACCAACACTGAACAGAGGGTGAAGGATCACATTCTTCCAAGCCACTACCATTCGGTGGCTACACACAGGAGCAAGAGACAACCGCAATTTTTTCCTAATTACTTAAAACCTCTTTTTGAAGGATGACGCAGGAGGGGGATTGAGGTTTCCCCTCTGAGAAGATCTGGCTCTCCAAAATGCTTTGAGGGGAGGATGAGGAAGGAAGGACCTCCTCCAGACAAGATAGTAATAGTTTTTTTCCTCAAACCAAGGTTCCACTCTCTGCTTGTATGCTTTGGTTCTCTTAATAAAAACAGACAGCACCTGTATAAAAAAGGTCCTACCATATAATTAGGGTCTTGTAAAGCTGTCATTCATTGAGCATGAAGAACAAGGTTATCTGAGTTTATTACAAACTTACTAGCTATGAACAAAATTGATTAAACTGTTTTCACGATGTTAGCTACACAGCATAGTTACAAAACTGTCCCTAAGGCTACATTTATATATTAACAAAGGATCAAATGATCATGTGAAATGTGAGAGGGGGTCGCTAATAGTGGTGAACCCACAAATGATTATCTCAGGACTCTGCAGTTCTCCTCAGCTTTACATAACTTAAGTGTCTCTCAGCTGTTTTGCTTTTACAACCTACAATTTTACCATTTTGACTCACTCTCCCTGCAATTTTCAGAAAAAATGCTTCATAAACCTACCGTACACCACATGCCCAGCATCAAACAAGAGACAGATAATGTTAGCTACTAACATTGTGGAACGTTTCCCAGTGAAAGAATCATATATATCTGTGATCCATTGACAATCATGTTGTCTGAAAGATAAATGTGAAGAATGTTAATGCTCATTTTGTGTCTTCTGCATGTGTGTAAAGGTAAATGTGTGCTAACAATGATACCCAGGTGGTGATATGTTGTGTTTGCTTCTTGTGGCGCTGCCCTGATTTGGCATTTACACCATCACCAGTTCTCGTCTCCTGTGCGACTCATAATATTATGGGAATTAGGACATTTTTGCCGCAGGTTACAAGCATTATTTTGCACTGAGTCTTTCCAGACAGTCATTTCACTAGCTTGAACATTTTAACAAGAGATTTTGGGATTATCTGTTACTAATGCAATTACAAAACATTACAGCCATAGTTAACAATGAGAGTCACTGCACCAAGGATGGAGGAACCCCTGTTGTTTCGGCTCCGACATAGAGAGTGAGTCAGCGTGACCAATCCACTTTTTTCCCCCTCAGAGCACTGTCTGCCCATTAACCACAACCACAAAAGTGCCACTCAGCAACATGTGTGCCTCAGGGCACTTGTAGCTCACATTCAGGGTTTAATGGTTATGGTAGCCACTGAGGTTACTCAGCTGAACAAAGAACATCTCTTGCTGTGTTTGCTTTCCAATCCATCTTTGACTTTTTGACTCCCTTGCCTTGTTACATAGTTTGAGGTCATGATCCTACCTTACTTAAAACGCTCATGCCTCTTTTAAAGAATTCCTGAAAAGTCTTGAAGATTTGAGATACAGCGACTGTAATAACAGGAAACTTAGATGAAGCACAGCAGATTGACTTGATCAACTGACATGCACTCTCTCTAATTGGCCAGTGCGACAACCATGCAATTAAAGGTTTTGCAAAAATGTCAGCTCCTCCCTGCACTTACATTCTATGATGAGTCTGCACTCTCTGCCATGAGTTCTGGCATTGGAGGAACCTCTTGCAGTACTGTACATGGCCTAAAAGTAAAATGCAGTAAAATGTAATACCTTCCCCTGTTATCGCTGTTATGCAGGATTACCATGTATCGTAATTGTGGTTTACATGGTTGAATGACCTAAGTGACCAAATGTTTCATCTGCTCAAAAGCTGCAGGAGCAGCATTTGAGCATCAGAGGCTGATTATTGTATTTCTCCATATATGACATCATTTTTCGAATCAGAGTGCGGCTAGCAGTCTGCTGGCTTTCAGTCAGCTACAGCATTACCGGGTGCTTCTCATCACCCTGTGTAAATAGCACAACCTGACTCACTCTTTAATTTAACATTAGGAGGGAGCTTGTAAAGCTGGAAATAGCACATATTGGTTGAATGTCTGCTTAAGTCAGGGGCAGACCAGCTTCCTTGCAGTAAGTTGTGGTTTGAGGAATGTCTCGGCTCGATTTCTTAAGTGAATTTTACACAGCCTGATCTTTGAAGGTTGCTTAAATAAAATACACCTTCAGTTTCCCAGGTCTGATCTGTCTGCAGCGTTCACTGGATTGCAGGAAAAAGCTTTGTGATTAAGGGTATTTTCTTTTTCTTTTTTTGGAAACCTCTTCCTCTATCTGCTTTCCCTGTGCAGCATTGTGTTTCCTTACAATGCCCTGGAACTGACCTCCCATAACCCCAGTGTTAATTTATTTATTTATTTTATCTCTCACACCTGACAAAGACCTGACCAAACTCCTGAAGAAATAAAGCAAACTGGCCTCTTCTGCCCTCTTGTAAAGCCATTAAGAGAAGTGGGTTCAGGTGTGAATCTCATTCTCTGGATACTACTGATTAGTTGGTGAACTGGTCAGGAGGACACACAGAGAGTCATAAGCAGAGTTGGAGGGGTTAGCACAGTCATAGCAGTCATCTACTGCTTAAGCTTAAACCCCTGAGTGTAATGGTCTAATTTATCATTTGTGAATAAAATTTTTCATTTGCATAAAGAAGAATGTGTTGCTTTCAAAAGGTAATTATAGTCTGGCTTTAAATTTCAGACCTGATTTTAGTTTCACTGGAAATTCTTAAGGCTAATGTCAAATTGTCTGTGCTAGTTAATTAGATGAAAAGCACAACACCACCTAATTAAAAAAAGAAAGGCATACCTACAGTACAAGCAATATTTTGTCATTAAAGTGAAAAACATATGTCCTTTTTTTATTGTAGGTGTTGTTATCATTAGGTGCAGGCCACAAAGAGACAGTTATTGGTACACATGACAGACATTTCAGTTTCCTTTATTGCACAGTGTGTAATGATGGTGTTAAGTGAGCTTTATTGATGGGGTGCCAACACCAATAATGGCCAAATTATTACTTAATGTATGGTAAAGTAGCAGCAACAGGCTGACGACTTTGTGTAAATACAGACTAAGTCTCAAGAGTGCTGCAGAAAAATGAACAGGATGTGGCTCCTGAGCTCGATCTTTAAAATGAAAAGACAAAATAAATACAGTAGCTGCATGAAGTGGATGATTAATGAGAGGCTTTAAGAACTCACGTGGATATAATGTTTCACAACATACATTAATATCTTTCATTAGAAAGAAAACAAATGCAGTGTACACTGTGAAGTGGCTAACGAGAAATGTTACTGCATTTCTCACAGCAATTGATGTTCACAGAAATTCCATTAGAAAACACAGCAACATCCCTGTAATAGATTGGATGACATGTAAATACTTTAACACATGAATGTTTCATTGGTCATTATTTTGCATTAAACTTTAACTCCACTTTGTTCAGCTTTCCATATAAAGGTTGCACAGCCTTGTAAAATCTCATATTCCACTGATTCACTCACAATGCTTTTGTTTCCTGGAACATGATTTTATGGATGGAAATTGTTCTATTAAAAAAAAAAGACAGACCTGGTGCGCAATGGCTCATTTCTGTGCTGTCTGGGGCAAACTATAGAATAGCTACCATGAATTTATTTCATACTGAAGTGCTAAAAATTATATAAAATGTGTAATTCAATTGGCACAGTTGGGCACTATTATGCTACCCGACTGTTGGACAGTAACACCAAAACTCTCCATATGTCCGAATGGTTTCCAGGATAAAGATGCTCAGATCTCTGTGTTCTGTAACCAAAGTTACAGCAAAACTAAAGGTGCGTTTGTTGGCCTTGCACTGTTGTCCTTTCAAATGAACTGCAAAACCGCACTTTCCATGGTGCCGATCTCCCAGACAGCCAGTTCTGCCGGCCGGGCCCCACTACCTGCAGAAGAAGGATCTGAGGGCCGTCTGGGCTCTGTGACTCATAATATCCACAGCTGAGATGCCTTCCACACGCATTCATAGCAGCAGCAGTAAATCACTATGCACATGCTTTACAGTACTAACAGTGCACATGCGCCCTTAATGCTGCTGTTCACATTTTCAGTCAGCTGGTACATGCAGTTTTTGCAGTCTACAAACCAAATATTTCATTGATGCCAATCATCCAGGCAGTCGATGCACTGATACTAGGAGGGTCAACTGGACATGTAAGGTAAAATATCTGTTCGCTCAGTTCGCTCAGCAAAGTAAACAACAACAAGAAAGTACTAGATTCCATGGTATTAATTTAGCAAAGTAAAAACAAGTATGATGCACCCTAATTATGGTCATTTTTCTCTCCTAATTTTCAACCATTGCAATGTTAAATATTTATATCTGATTGGCATGCAGGTTTCACTGCATTGGTGAAAACTTGATTATTTTTTTCTCTCTATCCTGGCTTTTTAAAGTTATAGTGGATAGTTTTCTCTCTTCAGGCCTGTTTTTCAAATGAAATAATCTGATAAGAGAAAAACAATCATTGTGGTCACAATGCAGTGACAAACTGATCAGTGGCCACATGTAGACACTTGTAATAAGGGTTTACAAGCAAAAATAAAACTGCGGGTGTATAATATTTTAACTTTAGGTAACCAGAGCAACAATGCTGCATCCTTTATACTGAAGTGTTATGAATGAAGATATTGAGAAGTTAGATAATATTGTTAGACATCAGAAGAAAGTGCAGAGATCCTGTTGGGACTCTATAGTCTACATGACTTCAAAGTCATGCTGCAAGTACAGCATCTTTGTAAACAACTCATTTTCAAAATACACTGGTTTACATTTCAATAATGTCTGGTAAACCCCAGGGCCTTGAACTCCACGAAGCGGAAAGAAAAAAAGGCATGACAGATTCTCGCACCAGTGGAAAAAGATCTCTAAGTGTTGCCACATGTCCATGTAGACATCAAGCAACCATCATGTAACAGGAGAAATGCAGACAAGCACAGATAGTTTCTGCTTTTGCGGTTTGCCATAAGATTCAGAAATGAAATTACCATACTGCTCCCAGCGATTGCCAGGATGGATATTCTGTGTTATAGCCATCGGGAAGGCAGGGAAGGAGACGTCTGGGATGGTCACAAAAAAAAATAAACATCCTTGTGCGCACAATGTAATGTACCTTCTGCTGTTTGACCTCTAACCTGTTTGAGTTGTATTTTCATGTGATGTTTAGTTCTCTCTTAATTCAGATTGGATCAGACCGAGCGCACAAGGCCAATAGTTAGAAATACATGTCGTATGCATGTGAGCATGGGGAGGGGTTTTAACCTTCTGAAAGAAGCAAAGCGCATTTGGAGCAAGTCTGAGATCCAAGTGTGCTTGGACATAAGTCATTACTCTAACATTCAATCACCTCCTTATTTGTGCATCTCACAACTTGGTCATAAACTCTCACTGAATTTTCAAACACACCATTGCACATCTCAGCTCACAGATTATTCGAACAACTGGAAACATATGATACAAGAGTCTCTTATTAATGAGGAGTTTTGACATGAAGAGCAGGCAAAAGTAATTAACATATTAAGCATTAAAGGGTTATACCTGAATGGAGATCAGAATTGAACTAAGTAACATGAAGCAGTCCATGTAGAGTAAAAGCAAATAAAGAGTTGTCAGAATTGATATGGGGAGCCCATTTCCCTTTAGACCCTGATGCCCAGTAACAGCATTACCATTCCTGTCCCGAGTGGTATCATCGCTACTGACCCATTTCTCTCTCTCTGATCACCTCTGGTCAGGTTTGGACTTTGAGTGTTTTCACAGCATAACTGGACACAGACTTTCCGCTAAGATCTGTCAGCGGGGGATGAGTAAAAGTCTGCCTGGGTTACGTCCATCTGAGGAAGACTCCAGATTGCGTCTACTGCCAGCAGGCTAATTCACAACACATGGGACTGAGAGATGAGAGGAGGAAGCCTGTGAGCTGGAGAGATGGAGACTAATGCAGCTACTGCATTTAAGCCCGCTTCATTCAGTCAAGATTAAACTTTTTTTTTAATGTTACCACAATGAGACATCCTGGTGGAATGGCACATGGGACATTGTGGGTCCAAAATAAAGCTGTACGTCACTCTGTTTTCATCACCCCCTTTGTCTTCATGACAGATCATTTTTCTTTTCCTGTAGCATATGGCAATAAAGCAAGAAGTTTACTACATGTAAAGTTTTTCATACTTCATCTGTTTAAATTTGCAACGCTTCTCATTATTTAAATTTCTCCTTTATTAAAACCATAAGTCTTCTGTGACATCATCCTGCAGACACCATGTTAACAGCAGCTGTACCTATTAATAATAGTCACCATAGCATAACAACCATATGTATAACAATTACAGATAAATTACATCGCTAAAGAGTCAATTGCCATTTCTTTTTCTCCCCTATTTGTGCATTAGTCACTGATAATCTTCTGGCATCTGTAGAGATGTGCCATGGCCACAGATGACAGTCTGAATTACAGCCTGGCCGCTCCTGGCTTTAAGCATGTTCATCTGTCTGACAGGGTGGCCACACTGCAGATCGACTGAAGCTTCACAGCTCACCCTGAGTGGAGTGAATGGTATTTCACAGTGAAGTCAGTGGATCTTTTGTTCTTAACGCTTCATGAACTCAGGGTAGACAGAAAAAACACAAAACAGAAATCCCTCAGAAGTTGCTGAGATTGCCAGGTGTTAAATCAACCCCCCGTCATTAATGCAATTATCCTGTTTGGCCGTGTTTGAAACTTGCACCTATGACTTAAGGCAGGAACTCTACATTAAATCACAACTCATTTACACAAATTGAACTTTGAAATTTAGTCATCCATGATTGTACCATTTTAAGTTTTAGGGCAACAAAAGGCAACTTGGCAGGAAAAAGAGGTCAGATAGTTGCAGCCAGAACTGATGTGGCACAAACAAAGTCAAATGAAAACATATGTCAACCACATGAAAACTCTTCAAGCACATGGTCAGCAATAACGCAATATCTGCTAATCAACACTGCAAACGACAGCCTAAAAAATAAGATGACTCTCCAAAATCTCCAAAACCTTATTTGAAATTGGTATTCACTGTATTTCAATTTAAGATATATATCTTTCTTTTTGGGAATACTGAAGAAATACAAGTTAAGTCTCATCTAATATACAGTGAAAAGAAACAGAAGGAAGTTGCAGCTGCAACATATTATGATTATTATTGTTATGAAAATGTTTTCCATCTGTAACCAATCTATACTTTAGATACACTCATCTGTTCTGAGATTAATGGTTTGTACAAAGCAAAGTCATTCTCACATTTCCTGGACAGACTATGAGTATGGAGAAGAAATACTTAAAGCCACCGTGAAAGTCATTTTTTCATAACCAACAAAGTCTAATGGAAGTTTTGGTTTGTTGAAAAACTAAGCAAACCTGGGGAAAATCAGTCAGCCTGAAGCTTGCTTTCTGTCAATTTGATGACAGTGCCACAAGAGATCTATTGATTTACAGTGTTAGGATTCACTGTTCTCAAAACAAAAAAAATACTGCAGCCAATATACAGTATAAGTCAAATAGTTGTCACTTTTAACTGACTGATTTGATTTGAACATCTAAGACAAATTGAGATTATCAACAAAACATCTTATCTTTACTACTTTACGATAGCCAGTTGTGCTTTTCAGTGATGTAATTCTGTGGAACAGTTTTGGAACTGTGCTGAGGCACGAACTTCCTTCCTTCTCTTTCTTGTCAGGATTTTGGCTTTTTCCTGCACTGCAGAAGCTTTCATTTAGTTATTTATTAATATACATATACATATACATAATACATAGAATCTACCTTAGTGAGGTAGATTCAATAATATTCTATCCATCATGTAGTGGAGAGAATTTCCTTGTCTGACTTTCCCTGGCCCACTGTTGTAGACACAAACAAATCTGTGATGCTGGGCCTGATGTGTACACTGACCATGAAATATGGAGCTAAACTGAACTAACCACTAAACCCCTTGGACAAGGATTTCCTTCAAATTTAATCATGTTTGAGAACGATGAATAAAAGACATAAGGATATTTTTGTGACATTTCTGTGTAACATTCTGAAGTTCTGTTATTTGAAAGGTGTTGGTTCAAGGAGCATATGTTAAATGAAAATTTTATTAGGCACTTGTCTCTTTTTGTGCCAATTATGAGATCATTTGCAATGGATAATGCAGATGATAAACAGATTGGAACAAAATGCACATGAGGAACAAATCAACACGGCAACAACATTGGCTGGAAATCAGCTTCAGATTTTTGGAGAGTGTATGCAGGTATTTGATAAGACTGATCTGCTCTTTGACAACACACATGTTTAATGTGTGGGAAAGGAAAGGACATTCACGTAGTGTGAATGTTCTGTTGTTGTGAAAGGAAAGGTGGAACACTTTTGGAGGTGGAGGGGTATCATAATGAGCAATTGTTGCAGTGCCTAGACCGTTGTTTGGGATAACTTGTAAAAGACACACGCTCAATTAGATTACACTGTAATTATATTCAGAGCTTCAAATTAAAGGCAGTTAATTTTCCTTTAGCTGCCAACTGGTGGTGGTTACATGCTTTTTCCACAAAGAGTACGATACAGCTATGGTTCCAGCTATGGGATCACAACACACACTTGTCTACACCCAGCTGTGATAATGAGTGTGGTTTGAGGGTCAATAGATTTAGGGCATGCTCATATCAGCAGTATACTGTGGCATATCTTCACAAAATATTTGGTTCTAGAGGCTGGTGATGTAGGAGCTCCTCTTGCAGGGCTGAGCTGCTGTAGTCAGGAAGCTAGCTGCTAACAAACTAGCTAGCTGAGAACATGCTTTGCTTTTCAACAGCTGCTTCAACCTTTTTTCTTTCTCAGCATCTTGGTTCATTTCATTCAACAAAAACTTACTGAGAAAAACCAAGCTAACTGGCAGTTAACAAGCTCATTAGCTTAGCAGCTAATTGTACAATAAACTCCTTTTGCATTGGCGCTTGTCTCTTAGCTGTCTGCAAATAATTTCTTTGTTGTGTACTTTAAATATATATTTAATTTTATATAGCTAGTAACTTCACATATAGTAACCTCAGGTAGTAACTTATATACATATAATGTGTTTCATATCAAAAACCCTGTCCATTTGAGTTTGTTTTCACAAGGCTCATGATGTGACAGCACTGCCCAGCTGGTCACCACTCAAATCAGATGTATAGCGTTTCCTTCTGTTTCATGGTCAGTGCATTGTCCTCATCACTTTGATATGCTAACTCTAAAGAGAGAGATAGGAATCACTTTAGGGATTTATTGAAAACTGGATGCTTTGAAGATGGGACTGTGGTCATGGTCCGTGACAATAGATCAGATAAGTCAAGTCAGGGGGAATGGCATTAGGGTGGAGGGGGGTAGTACAGGTGGCTTGACCAGGCATGGGGAAGAGATGGGCCAGAGCCAGGGCTGGCAGGAGGAAACAGGGGAAATGGAGAACAGGTTAGAACTAGGAAACTGCATGACAATCTGCAAGAGCTGGAAGTTTGCTGGAACATAGCAGGTACTACTGGAAGGTGAGAATATGATCTGGAGAAGTGTAGAGATGGCAAAGGTCTTGATTGGCAGAAATGAGGTGCAGCTGGTGTCTCTGCCCTGACTACACAACACCTGCAAGCAATCAAACACAGACACCGGTTACACACCCAACACACCAAACCAACACTTTGACCAGAGATGTTTATTATGAAGAGGTATCTTTTCTCACAGAGGTTTTACAAGCAGCAGTATTAACATGTCCTTAATAACAGATACACAAAATATGTAAAATCACACACATACACACTGAATGTGGTCAGACTTTTTGAACTGGCAGTGGGCACAGGACCAGGATCCCTGCTCATTTACTCCCACTCTGTCCTGCATCTGGCCAGGTCATTACACTCTACTCTCCAAATGGATATTAATGATGATAATGGAGCTAAGTAGAACTACCTTATTTCACTGGGATGTTGTAGCCATGACGATTACATACTCAATTTAGATTTAGGAGACTGCATCACATGGAAAATGTTTTTGTTCATCCTGGTCCAACAAAGGATCTTTCCCAATGTAGTAACATTACATCTGTGGATTTTATAAGCTGTTGTTAGCAGATGTCTGTTGGTTTATTTGTTTGATTTGATTCTTCTGCACATTTTGAAGCTTTATATGGGAATCAAGGGCACCTGGATGAGTCTGCACCTTGTTTCCGATTTCTAGGTTACCTCATAATGACGTCAGACAAAAATCTGTTGTCCTATTAATTTTAAATGGGTAAGAAGGCAGTAAGAAAACACCATGAAAAAAATGTCATGTCAATGACTTAAACTCATGTCCTGTCTGTTATATCACAGACTCTTAACGTGAACCTTGTTGGAGGAGGGGGTGGCATAATGTGTACAAGGACAGCCTTTTACATAATATACATCTCTGTTGTTCCGTGGTTTCTGGCAGTGTCTCCCACACAGAGTATATATTACTGTCTGAGCGGCTCTCCCCAACTCGAGCAGCCATGTGCTGAAACATTTTCCTCCATTTTCTAACCTGTGGTTTATGGGAAAGCTTGTATTTCCAGGAGATTTGTTTGAAAAACACTGGAAACACCTCAACTGGATTTGAAATTAAGCTGGAGCCTAATCAGAGAGCAGTTGGCAAATGCACACAATCAGCATAACGTTCCACCAACCAGATGCAAAAAAAATGGTGGTGAAGGAAGGAAAAGATGTTTTGGCGCCACAAAGAATGCCAGATAGGCTACTAGCCACAATGCTACAGACTGAACCATTAACATATTTGGTTTGTGGATTCTATCCATACTAACAAAAGCAAGATCACAATTCTTTTCAATTAATTTTGTTCTTAAACTATAAACACAAAACCAGTAAGCGCTGGGGCATTAGCAGCTAATTGTATTTTGTCTGAGTTATTGTCACAGTTCAGGCCCTCTGCCACCAGTCTGTATGTCACTCTCATAAAACTAACACAAGGTTTCCTATGCTGTTAAAGCCACTCCAAACTCCAAAATTTATTGACCAGCTCTTAATTTCAACCCAGATGCCACTGTAAACAAATTGGATGAAGTATGATATAAGGGATTTGCTGCAATGGCAGGATACATTTATGCGTCCTGCCTTAATGATAGGAAAGGTTTCCTCTGAGTCATCCAAAGTAAATAAGACAATTTAATGATCTTCCCAGGTAAGATTCTGCAGTGTATTGTGAAAACTGCCTGGTTTAAAAGCAGTGAAATGTCAGGGATTCCCTTGCATGAAGCCTCGTCTTTTAAATTGTATATCCTTACCTGGGGGTACCTAGAGTTTACGCCTAACTCATACATTTACTTTTGTACTGTTCAAATTTAAACCTGTCATGAATTTGAGAGATTATGCTTGTCATCTATTTACAGTGAATGTAAAAAGTGAGAATACAGAGACCACAGTATTATTCACTTCAATTTTACAGATGATATGTAACTGGTTAAGTTTGTAGATAAAGACTGAGAAGACATTTTGGACCTTTTCTCTTGCTGTATTTAAATTTTGTTTTGGAACCATGTTGAAACTTAAATGAAAGCCGTGTAATTAATATGATTAAAACAGATCAAAACAATATTTAAAGCAACATCATGGATATACATCAGACCACTCAAAAGTCAGCACGTTTTCAGCCTCCTGGGCCCATCACGTCTGCACTTTTTATATTGTGGTGCGTGTTCGGTTTGGCGTTCTCTCTTCTTTCCAGTTATTTTCTCCAGCACAGGAGCATAAACTTAACATGAGCTAGTGGTTGCATCTTCCTTTTGAACGGCGTGTTGGGAAAAATATTCTGTGATTTAAGGCTTAAACGTTTCACCACACAAATGCAGGCAGTGCCTCAGGCCTAGTAACTTTTGTTTTGATGTCAGGATATAACTACATAACTGATTAAATTTAATATGCCTGTTTGAATATCATGCATATTATCATCTATAGGTTTTCCTCAGCAGTAGAGTTGCTCGAAATACATGCTGAGGTGATCATATTGGACATTATATTCACAGTCAGGGGAGTACAACACAACTAGATGGCTTAGTTTGGCCTCAGTGCTTAGGGATTCTCTGTATTTCCCAACTGCTTGGTGTGTGAGTCTCTCTAAGAGTTTCTCCAGATGTGTGAGATATATAATCTGAAGTTGGCTTTGGGCATCATGTCACTTACCTCCTATCAAAACACCCCGCACACCTAAACACCATTCATCCAGCAGTCAAACCTGATCCTGAACAGAACAGAATGCACCAAACTCCCTTGACCGTTTTCACACATTTTCATCCGGGCAGAGATCACTTAGTCTACAGATGCCGAAAAAGCGTGAGCGTGAGCGAAAAAAGACTCCCTGTTGGTGAATGGAGGATGAAGGCAGCCTTCTTCATTCTTATGAGATACTTGTTAGAACAATAACAGTCTATGCACTTCTACTGCGTATAGACCAATGAAGCACATGTAAAATCACTCAGTGTTAGCAAAAACTTTGTCAACAACTCAACTCTGTCAGTAAATCTTCCATGTTTCAAAGAAGTGAAGAATCATTGGTTGCAAGAACAAATAAAAGGGAAGAGTAATGTTTTCAACAGATATTCATGTGGGCAGTTAAGAGTTTCAGATCTTTTTAATCTTTCTGTTTTTTTACTGTATGGCTGTTTATCACTGTTTTTTGTGCATATGTGTGCGTCTGTGTTGTGGTTGCGAACAGTGAGAAGAAGCAGCATGATGGGAAAGGAAGCAGAGATTTGTCTGGTTTCCTGTTCAACCTTATTCACAGTTGTAACAGATAACAGTTGACAGACCTTTCTCCACTTGTCCAACATACTCACCGTTAGTCCGATGGTGAGATACCTTCAGGCGGAAATAATGTACAAACAACCAGTGATGAGCAGAAAGTTTGGCGGCTGTTGCTCATTACCACTGAGGCCTCCGGAGTGCCTGGTATCTGCTGCTCAGTGGGTCTGTATTTTATAAGTCGACTCTCTGCACTGATGGAAGACATTTCTATTTCATACCGAAGACAGCTTGAAGTATTTTCAGAATTCATAAAATCCAGACTTGCTTTTTATTTGAAATAAATCATCGCCAAAAACAATGTTTTTTTCTGCTGGAATCTGAATAAATGAAACACATATTTGATCTGAGTATTTTTATCAAGGATGCATTGCAACATACAATGTAAGAATGAGTTTGTTTTTTGTTTTGTTTTGTTTTTTAGCTTTTTCTGAAACATTTTAAGGACAATTCGTTATTGTTTGGTGACAACTTCAGGCCCAGATTCGCTAAACTGGAGGCCTCAAACCACCACAAACTAACTGACATGCAACCTGGGGCTTTCCAGGGTGCACAGAGTCTGTGGTACTTGCCCACTTTTTTCCCAATCACTAATCCATTCTTGTCTAACTTTAACCTAAACTGGATGATTCCGCTGTACTCTTTGTCTTAAAAGAATCTAAAAAGTTTATTCAAGCTTTGCTCAGTTCCAGAGAAGTCATCAGGTGACATTAAAATGGTTCTCTCTTGCAGCCACAGATTGTTCTAACAAATTGAAACTTTTACCACATAGAGGGAATCTATAATTAACACCATGGTGGTATTTTAGGTTCTGACATGCAAAACTTGTAAATATACCTGTAATAACACAGTAAAAATAGGGAAGAGTGGAGTCTTTTTCATCTTTGCTCTCCACAGATGTTGCCACCATAAAAGCCATCTACTCTGTTTCATGATGAAACATGGCAGAAAGCCTCTACAGGAAATAAAAAGTAGTGCAGAAGATAAGAGAAACTCATTGGGAAGTGCAGCAAAGGTGTTTCCAGAGAAGGGATTCCCTTCATCATAATGCTGACATGTGTTACTGTTTCACAACCTGTGAGAGGGAGTACTGGCAAAGATGCCCCCCAGAGGTACAAAGAGAGGCAAAACTGAGATGGAGGAATGTGGCGGCAGCTGGTTTTATTGCTCATTTATGTGGATGGCAATGCAATGCATGTAGATTTTATTGTCTCTTCTGAAGGGAATAAAGTTTGAAAAAATGTGTTGGCAAGGTTTAGTGCAGTGAGTGGCCGTGGAAGGCGCAGATCAGGACACGTGAAGTTATTTCATGTTTGAAGTGGACTGTGGCAGTGTGAGATGTCAGCTCTCTGGCAGGTGCACTTGGTGGATATGGGTGAAACTGAACAGAACCTCAAATTAAAGCCTAAATATAATTATTGGTTTCTTTGCTTTTAATTTTCAGATGCTTATCGTGTGGTGAGCTTTCCTGCAAAACTTTCCATTTGTTTTTTCCTCAGCTGCGCTTGATGAATTCATTTTTGGCATCAGTTACAGAGCCGCCCCCCCGGCTTTCTCTGATTGCGGGCTGTCAATCATCCCCTAAGTTTAATGGCTTGTCCGCACGGGGATGTGGAACCCCCACAATAAAAGTGACTCCGTCTCTGCAGCTGAGCTGTATGAGTAAGCGAGCTGGGAGTCAACCTGACAAATGATTACTATGAAGTTTGCTGATTATAGTGTGCAGAGCTCTCAATATAGACCACACATTTGTACATGTTTGATTACACTTCCTCTTCTTTATGTTTTTGCTTTTTGAAACTTTGAATTTCACTCTAAATGGTGATTGTAAATAAAACAAAAATAATGCTAGTGCATTTCAGGACACGAATATTGCTACAAACTGAGGAAAACATTCCAACTAAAGTTTAAATTTCAAACTTTGTCATCATAGGAATAGTTCCACATTTTAGAAGATATGCTTATTAGTTTTCTTGCTGAGAGTCAGAGAAAAAGATTAATACCACATGTTTGTAAGGTAAATAGACCTTTAAGACAAGGTCTAGCTAATACAAAATATTTTGGACATTTTGGCATATTGTTACTAACCTACTTACTTTCTACAGACATACATGATATTAGCAGACCCCTCTAGAAAAAACAACAACAATATATCCCAGTTTTCCCAGGTTTTGGACACTACAGTAGACTTATCCTCTCTGGCATCAGAGCATCACTGTATTCTGCTGCCAGTGGAGCAAAAGCATGAAAGAAATGGACCTTTACCAAAAAGGGAAATATCAAAATATATTAATTCAACCCATATGCCACATAGTACATTCACTGCAGGCCTACTACAATCCTAGAATAAATATGAGCAGTGCTACTTTGATCCTATATTGAACCATGATGAACCAAGTTTATATTGTCCTAACAGGGAGGTAGATTTGCCACTGTGTTTGCACATCTTCAAATTTAACATCATGTCACGTCTTCACGTAAACAATTCCATTACTGCATGTATTACTAGATGACAGAAATATTTTTTCAACAAGGCCAATTATCTACTTCTGCAGTGCAGAAGTCAACTCCAATGTGGTATTCTAAAGAAGCTCCTGGAAATGGCATAAGAGGAACAGACTGAAGCAGACACATCATATGTTTGCCCTTTTACGAGGTTTTACTCAACCTGTCAATTGGAAAATTCTTCCGAGATGTGTCGACACTTAGACGAGTGTATCAAGAATGATAGCAGCTGTTAATGAGATGAACTGTTACTTCATCTATGAAACACTGGTAACTATACTAGTCTTGGAGTTTGGACACATCTCAGAATCTATCCCCCAGACTGATCTGAGGTGAGACGTCTTATTTTAAATAGCCATGAGGGCCCACATTCTTCCTATGAAACAGAAATTATTTCCCCCGTCTATGACAGGTTCATTACTATCCAAACGACTCTCGCATAATATTTGTCCAACAGAAACCATCATAAATAACTTTAGATGGCACTGTTATGTCATCAAAAACTCCCTTATTCTCAGTCTGGTCTGGAATAACTCATCTTGTTATGCAATGGCATTAGGAGAAGGGTTCCAAATTTGTGGCTGTATAAAGCTTTCAGCAGCACACTTGGTACTCGTTCTGCTCTCCAGGCCACACTTATCTGTGTTTAAGATGATGTGTGTTGTTCTTTAGACCTCAGCCAAGATGTCTTCTCTTTTAATACACATCACATCACCCACTGAGTGATTGCAGACTTAAAATAAAAAAATAGAGACTACCCTTGCACAGATATGTTTTCTTAGCTGGCACACAGAGAGACAACATTAAAAACAAACCCTGAATATACAGTTCCATTTTATAAACAGCAATTAAATGTAACAAATTATTTTAAAAAGGGTTAGGGTTAGGGTTTCAAAACAAAAAATTTCCTAATACAGCTGTTGTTTTTTAGCAAACTCTACTCAAACTTGAATACATAGTGCGTTTGTTAGGATCTACTTGTCGGGGATTACTTTCAGATGTGGATTAATACATGTTTGGTGCTCAAGTGAGTATTTGTAAGAGCTTGAGGGTGTATGATTCTCTCAAAATAAGCTACATTGCGTGTTCTCAGTGTAATTAAAAGAGCATTACAGAACATAGTAGTGTGGCTACTTTATTTGTTTTAATAGTTTCTGGATAAGAATTGAGGTCTATGGCACAGAGGAGCAAAATCAAAAGTCAGGCTTTGGCAACACAGACAACATGTTGTGGTTTTGCTCTTTGGTTCCTCATAAAAAAATGTAAAGGATCATCAGCCTTTTCCTTTAAAATATGCCAACAGCTGTGGATGATAATAAGGAGGTACTTACCTCTCTGGTCAAGGATATGTATTCAAACTACTGTATGTGCTCGAGCCGAGCAGTAGACTCTATGTATTTCCATTGGGAGAAATTCCCTTGGCATTAATTACTTCATAAATCTCCATTGTGCAGTCAGTGTGGCTGCTCTGCCATGAAGATTCATGGCTGGACTTAGCGTTTGTTTTTCTTTGGCATAGTTATGGATTGATTAATGACCTACCCACAGACTTTAAAGGGAAGTACTGCTGAATCTCAACGATAAAAGAAGAGTTTTTTGTGATTATCACACAACCATGCTGATGTGTAATGACAATCAGAACAAAGAGAACTTCAGACATTGGTTGTGTGATTGTTTTTATGTGGTAACTGTGGATTGGATTTTTTTGGTCTGGGACTAATAGGGCAACTTAGTTAGCTTATGTTTATGTGCTTGTTGTCACAGTTCTACTTTTTTATTATCTTCTTAATTTCATTTTGTAAAAAGAGTACAGCGAGCTAGTTATGTTTGGATCAGTTTGGGAATACTGAAGACTGATTAATTCATAATTGTAAGATTTGCATGTGAAATAATGTTTAGTTTTTGAAGTTTTCCCAAACTAAAGCTCAAGGGACAGTAGTGACAATGCTTTGTTTGAGAAGGATGGAGAAGCCAGTTACAGTTTATAATTTTGTAACAAAAGTGTGAATGAACTCAGTATGTTTACATATTTCTGCTGAATATTCTGTGGAAGTAATGTGGTAAAGTCTAATACAGTTTGGGATCTTATCCTCTATGCAATTAGGAACAGATTGTCACAGCTGTACTGTATCTGCATCCGACAAATTTATTTAATGGCTCCAAATCAAAGCATGTGTTGTGCAAGTTGTGTGGCCAACACTGCAAATGGTGAACTTGTTAAATGCCCCTGTGCTTTGGTTACAACAAACGCTCATATTTCAAAAGCCTAATAATTCAATAAAATACCACACGCCATGTTGTCTTAAATGGATACTTTGCCATCTGTTCCCATGTTCCACAAACCTCCACTGGTGTTATCTTAGCATGACATTGGACAGAATAGCGTGAAAAGCTATGTACCTTCACTTTCTGAATGGACAAGCTGATATGGACCTCAGTCCAGATGGTTTTTAAACAGTCACATCTGCATGGTCCAAAATACCACATAGACCACATCCTTACTGCTGTAGCAAACAAGAGGAAGGGTGAAATAGATAATCAATTATTATAGCATTTGTACAGTAGATAGATGGATTTATTTACCATGGAATAATGGCATTTAAATTGTACTCCTCTAAACAACACACACTGTAAAGTATTCACTCATGGTCAGCTCCAACAAATGCGTATGATCAGCTGTTGTTAAATCTGGTAACCATGGAGCAGTTTTAAATGTTTTGAAATATAAAAGTCTCTCTCGTTGATATAACTAAGTGCAGATGAAACTGTCTATGATTCAGCTTTCGTCAGCTCAAGGGATTTGTGATTCTCAAGCTTTCATTAATGACAACTGACAGTGACTATCTCATCTAGCTGAAACCAAAACACAGAGAGTTTGCAGAGTTTGTGTTTCCTGCAGAACATTCAACAAAAATTGATTCCTGTCTGGAATTCATAACTGAGGCTTAAAGATGGAGGACAGGCACAGAGGTAGTGGTGTAATATGGAAAAGTTGTCTCTGCTGCAACAATTTCAAATGTAGCATCTGATTCTGTGAAACCTGCAAGTGGTTAAATTGTGAAAAAATATTTTATGCATTAATGCAAGATGATCCTATTCTCTCTGGCTTATTGGAAAATGTAATCACAAAGCTACACATAATTACCACCCAAGTGCAGTTCCCCTCAGGACCATGTCAGAAAGCAACCAATCAACACACAGATGAAGAGTCAGTCTCAGCAAAACAGCAAGTCTAGTGTCAGGTGTTTCAGTACGTTTTATGACTGAATGTGAAGTCAGGTCATTTCACACCGGTGACCTCTCCTCTGTCCGTTCCTTGTAGAAAAGAAGAGCTGTGATCGAAACAGATTTAAGGAATGGGGAGATCTCAGAGCCCACCAACGAGGATGAAGTAAAACCATATTTTCCTTCGTACATTCTCACATTATCCCATTCAGTATTTGCTGACAGTGGTTATTTCACAGCATGCAATTATGGAAGCAGTGATAGAAATCACACAACGGGGGTTGAGGTCTGGAATGTTTTTGGAGATGGTCCAGCGGTGGTGACATTTTCTTTCCTATGATATGTCAACTGCTTGCTGTGTAAATTGTTCCTGTGGGAATGTGGTATAAAGAGTGGATCAAAAAATGTACATTATATGCTACTATTTTTACTTAGAGTATAATCATTACACCAGGTTTCCAGCCAACAAAGCTAGTGTTAGCTTGCTGATTTGATTTATAACATATTTACATTATTATGCAACTAAATATTCTACCTTCCCTAAATAACCAAATGTGTTAGCTAGGTTAGCAGAATCAGATATTTCCCACTTGTGATGCTACCGTGGCTTCTGATTTATTGCTTTATTTTTTGGGGGGGGCGGGGTAATTTAGACATAACTACGATATGTGACAAGTTCAAATGACGAAATTTAGTAAATGATTACTTTGACACTAGCTAGTACTTACTAAGAGGTTAAGAGCTAACAATTAACAATTAGATCAAGCTTCTCTGCTAGAATTAGGCTATGAATGTTTGGATAATGTTGTTGTAAGAACCTTTTTTTGCTACTCATAACAGAAACAGTCATAATGAATCATTTATGGCCTGAAGTTCTAGAATATTTCGGCTGCTCCACATCTCACATTGAGGCAGAAGCGGTGCAGAACCCTCGGGTTACGAATTTTAAAACAAACCAAGCTTGTTTCTTTGACCGAGCATTCACTCTTTGCTCTGTTGTCAACAGCTGTGAATATCTGATGGTAAGTCAGTAGTGAAATAGCAGCAGAGATATTTGATCTGACAATTGCTGCATCATCCTCCTACAAAGACTCTCCTCAAGTGACTCTTTTCTATGAAACCCAAATGGCCTAGTCACACAATAAAAGCTTTGCATGTGCTTCCCATCTGGTCTGCAAAATGGCCTATTAGGAGTTCTGCAGTGTGAGTGCAAGGTATGAAGAAGGTATTCATTTATGCCCTTCTGTATATTGTTTAAAAGTAAATGAAATTCAAAAGATGCTGAGGACCTTATGCACCATGAGGCATGGAGCTGATACAGTAGGTAGGTATCAAGAAACAGGAAGTTCATAAGTTGTTTATTTGGGATTTATGGTTGAATTCAAAAATAAATCTTGAACACCTACAACTTTAAAACATGGATTTCACTCCAATGATAACAGTTTAATGACCTGACAACATGCGCACAAGTGCTCATCAAGTGATTTAGACGATCTGTTTGTCAAAACCTCTCTTGTTCTGTTTGCATGTTGCCACGTCTCAGTGGATGAAAGTTAAAAAGCTACTTTATATTCCCACTGTGATGCAACATTTTGGCTTTGACTGGCAGGTTTTACTACACCAGCTCCAAACATTTGGTCCATTTCAGGTCCAGAGCTCCGAAATCAAAGTTCACAATACCTCTGATTACGACATGACAGTTGTATCTGCTGAGTGACTGTGCTTTGATTTTATTGTCACAGCATACTTATACCCAACTGTGCAGTCAGTTGTGAATAATTATAAGAAATACTGTTCTTATCAGTGAGCAGTAAAATGTGTTTGTCCCTATAGCAAACCATTATGTTTTATGTGCAATAAACAAGCTAGTAATAGCTCCCAAAGGATCAGTGTGATAATATTCATTAAAACCACAACAATATGAGCAATAACATATTTATAAATGACCTGCTAGTTGTAGATTTATATCTCATCATTGTGAAACAGTAATTGATTATAACTGAATAACAAACAACCATGGCTTCTTTTTTAGAGCAAGTTATAAATCCTGTCATTGTTGTGCAAAAATATGTCTGTAGACCTTGAGAAACACTTGCCAATGACTTGAGAACAATCAACATAGGAGTTGCTGAAATGTCTGTGGGTATCCGCCCCATCACTACATTAGCTCCACTGTTTGAGTATATTCACTAACAAAATGTCTCATCATTTAAAACGGACAAGCAAAGGGAACGCTGAAAGTCAGCAAATCATAAATCACAAATATTTACATCCCAGCCCGTGAATGATTAAGTGAATATGGGGAGCACTTTGGATGATTGTTGCTTGATTAATCCCACTTGAAAAGTTTATGGTGCTGCTTGATTGTATATAAAAGAGATCATTAACAGTGTAACGCTTCCTGGCATCAAAGGACATTTTGATACCAAACTGCGTTTTGTCCAAGTTCCCATGAATGCTGCACAGACTTCCAGCAAACCACATTTTACTGTGAACTGATTTACTTTGAGTATGTGCTTCTTTCTTTTTTAAAACGAGTTTTCAAATAGAATTTTTGGTCAATACGGGTAAGCACAAACAAACTGTAAACACAACACTGGAGTTTTATCACCTATTTCAGTTAATATGTCCAGTGGCAACCACACAACCAGAGGGAGAGCAACCATAGCATTTATTTTGAGTCATGTTTTTCACTACCTGATAATTATAAATACAATATAAACGTGAACAAGTAACTGGCTAGTCATTAGCTTTATCTGTTTGTTCCTGTGCAGGAGGCCTGTGTTTATTGGAGTTTTCTCACCAAAAACAGCTGCCTGTTGTAGCCAAAAATTCTTTTTTTAAAAGTATAAGAGCACTGAAAGGCACTGAAATCCTTTGTAGAGCTGAGGGAACCTTGGAGCACAATGGAGGGGTAAATATCTGAAGAACTCTCACAACAAGTGACCTATTTCACATTATCATGAAGTCCATTGTGAATATAAAAATAGTGAGTATAGCAGCTTTAAAGATGTGCATTGCTCTGAACACTTAATGTCAAAAGTCAGTTTTGAATGTTCAGCCTGAATCACTTTGGTAGTATTTATGTGGAAACCATTTCTTATTCACTGAACCTCAGATAACAATAAATAATGAATTATGTGCACACAGCATCTATTGTTCCTTTAAACAACCAAATTAGCCTTAAATAGAGCAAATAGCTAAATTTAGACCTTGAGGTTTGCCTTGGCATCATGAAATGACCCCAAATAAAATGTTTGATTGTGACTGTTAAACTCCAAGGGTTGCATGATTCTGTGAAAATGAGCTCAGCTTTTATGTGGCTAGGTGCTGCCTATACGAAGCAGCTGGACTCACCATGTGAAAAATCTCTCTGAACAAGCCAAACCTCATGTACGACCCAAATCCCCTGACTCCTGTATGAAGCTGTCTTATCAAGGATTGGCTTACATGCCCCCCTTGATCTAAACTGCCATCCTGATGAATGAACACACAATAACAGATCCAAGAGCAGTCTAAGGGAACAAGTTCTTCGGATTCAATAAAATCACAGAACATTAAGAAGCTTATTTTGCATCTGAGTGGCTCCAGGTCACATGGAATTTAATGTGCTGCTCCAAGCATCTGAAACAGTCAACAAACTTGCCAGGCAGACAGAAACAAAGAGCACGGTGCAAATTTCAGGGTTTGTCTTGGATGTCGTGGATAAGGGATCCACTAAAACCCTTTCTGCTACCACAACTGAGAACTCGGTGGCCACATATGCCTTCTGGTATGGTTACTTGCATGGATTGATGTCCCCTATATAGAAGCCAGTAAAGAAGCAATACAGGTTTCCATTTGGACAATATTATAGAGTTTGGTAAATAGAGGGCATTTAACTGAATGCAGTAGAAACTGGTGTTTGGTTACTGGTATCATACCTCAACGCTGAGAGGGTATTGTGGCAACAAAATTGTTCCATGTGACTTAACAGTGACATGCTGTCATGGGAAATGGTATACAGATGACCAGTGGAGATACTGTGAATTTCTGCTCATATCTGTTCAAATTATCACTATATATATATATTTATCTTTCTTTCACTAAATGAGGAAAAAGAGAAAAAAGACAAACAAAAAAGAGCAACAGAGCTCTGGAAAATGTTACAACACCAAACTCATGATTGTTTAATTACACTTTAACAGAACGTGTTGCCCCTTTTTCAGCCTCATGATTTACTTACCAGGGAATGATTTGACTGTTAAACCACCCAAAAGCAATGAACAGATTTGAAACATGCACAAACACACACTACAACAGCAGTATTGTAACTCAACTGACCATTGTAGCTGTGTTCAATCATTACCTAACCTACCAAGTTCCATTCATGTTCAGGCATGCCACTGAATGCCATTGAAACCTGATGACATACTGGTCAGCCCTCTGGTTTACCCCCTGCTCAGAGAGCTGGACAATTAAGTGCCATTAGAAGTCTTTAAACTTATCACAAGACTATTTTTGAGTTTCTTTTTTCAAAGCTTTAGTCACAATAAGCCCACAGGTATGTTGTGAATCTGGAGGCAAACATTCTACTGTCCTCAGGCAGATGTAGATTCCATCCCTGTTTTGAGTTGGACCAGTATATAATAAGAAGAAATATAATAAAATGAATGGGATTCAAGGAAAAGCCCCAAATTTCCTTTTGAAGACAGAAAGATGACAAAATGTCCTTATAACTTGGGACATTTAACTGGAATGTCTTCACATTAATACCAATTATACGCACTAAAATAAGTAAATAAAATAAATAAGGGAATGCACACATGTGTTTTTGTGCACAAACATCTGTAATTGTGGGTAAGAAAGCTCTGTTTGTGCATGTATGTGTGTTTGTGTGAGTATATCCTGCAGCATCCCAGATGCCCCAGATGTGTTTCAGGGGCACAGTGCTTCATGTGGCTTGCTGTTTTAGGTTTATGTTTAAAGATGAAGATGAGAGAGACAATCATCTGTTCACCCTTCATTACACAACACGGGGCTTTTATACTGTAACTCCAAAGATTAGATGATTAGGAAAGCATTTGATAACTAGGCTCTGAATCCCAGAGAACAAAGGAAAAAAGACCTATTATCCCAGGAGAGATTTGAGATGTACTGATAGAGAACAATGAAAAACTGTATGGCAGAAATGTGTGATCAAAAGACTGTGTGTGACTAGTTTCTGTATATAAACATGGTCCAAAATGCTCCCGCCGGGGATCCAAATAATGGTGAAAATGATTCATCCAAATGCCAGGTGATTACATCTGGAAGTAAGGTCGGGTCCAAAAAAACAATCTTTCCAAATTAACCCGTAATCATCATTTAGGATCGTTTAATGGTTTCACAATGCATAAAAAATCCATGACTGTTCATGTGAACTTTGTGTCAACAGTTAGCTATTAAAGAAGAGTCCCTGGTATTTAAGAGATCTATCTTTCTGTCAACCATCCTAACTTTGATAGTAGACAGGGAAGAGAGTGTAATGAATAAGATAAGCAGAAAATGACAGTTCTCTCAACTCTTATCATCTACTTTAGTGAAGTTAACACACAATTGTCCATTGTTATCTCAAATGTGGCATTCATATATGTCACCTGACAAGAGTTTTGTTGCATTTCACTGTCATTTTTATAAGGGATATTAAAATGGTGGTGCAACACAGCAGTTGGTAAAGGAGCCCTAAATGCACTTAATTTTATTGTAAGCAGTAAAATGCAGTCAAGTTACATTCAAATGAAACCAAATGACATAACCACCTCAGAAATGTTGGCAAGACTGGATCAGTTACTGCTCTAGTGTTTACCTAGTATTTCCAGTAATACTCTGGTATTAATGGAAATAAATATGGCTCCTCTTACTCACCTCTATCTGTTTGCATCCTTTGGATTCCCTAGTAAGTCATAACTTCTGTCAGCTTTAACAACAGTAACGCAACTATGGTTGCTCTTGTGTGATTCAAAACCCTCCTCAGCCATGTGATTAGAGGGAGACAAGACCAAAATGACTGTGTGGCTGATGAATGGGTTCACTTTCATCTCTAAAGACACGGTTGGTAAAATTTACTGTATGCGCATCTGTTTTTGAGAGGAGGTCTCAAAGTTTCTTTTCATGTGCCTTTGTGTCATTCCACTGCTGCCGTTCCATTTAAAATAATTGAGGATTCTAACAACTGAATTCATTTTTATTTATTCCTCCTAAAAGACAATGTGTAGTACACTGTAAATCATTTTAACTAGTCAGTTCAACTGAGAAGCATAAGCTCCCTTGCTGCCTTGAAAATGACAGTTAACTAAATTTAGATTAGTTAATTCAACAAAATTTTAAAAAGGTAAAACTAACTGGACGAGCTTGCCAAGCATACATACAATGATCTTAAGGTTCAAAACAAGTGTGAATCCAATCATTGAAACTTAAGTGTTGAAGTGCTGAAGCCCAAATCACAATCCCTTTGTCTGTCCCACATATTCAAACAGACTACATGGGGCAGTCCCTGTACAGGTCTGAATCCACACTAGATACCTACAGTGTGTGGGTTTGAAGGATGAAATATTTTCACAGACTAACCAGATTTTCAGACAGCGGTTTCAGAGATTTGATATGTTATTAAGAGCTTAGATTTTTATCTCCTATCAGCCCAGAGCATCTTTGGGTTTTTTTTCTCAGTCTGGGCGGAGGTACTGCAGATGAACAGTGACACCTGCTGGTTGAAACCTCATCCCAACCCCCATCCCACCTTAAGTAAAGGCCCACCGTGTGCTTTCCTGATTCAAATGTCACACTTATCACACGATAATAAACAACTACACCTCTCAAGAGCTTATTGAGAGCAGCAAACTTAAACTCTGGTAATACTGTGCAGAAAAGTAGCATCAGTAACTATGATATCGGGCAGTACATCTTTCGTATGCTTTTGCTCAATAATGACTTTCATTCATGGATGAATGTAATTAGCCAGACAGACAGAAATTCAGTTGAACATAATCAAATATTTTCCAGAGTTGGTGCTACATCTGTGATCTGTCTGCAGGTTTGTCACTCCGTATATCCGTCTACACAACGACTGGCCTGGCCTCCTGCCCGTCTTTCCTCATGACATCATCCCCTCTCTGGATCCCATTACCAGATCCCGGTGCTCTCCTCCTCCCCTGAGGAGTCTGCAATGTCTCGCCATCACTTTGTGCTCAGCTGATACTGCCATCATGTTGTTTACCCAATCAACCAGCTGTATCTCTTCCTGGGCAGTCACTTTGACCCATGACCCCTTTAAAGGTTTAAGAAGCACAGAATAACAAATAAAAGGCTTGTTAAGTAGCGCATTACTCACTGTGGTGTCCTACCCTGCTTGTTTGTATTAGTGTAACCTTACATATGGGACACAGTCAGACAGAGTCACCGCTCATTTGGTTGGGTCTACTGTACACACAGTAGTCCCTTTGGCCATACGCTATAAATTACTAAAGGGAGACTGAATGTGTATTATTAAAATATACATATGTCCCACCATGAGGTTTTAGATGCAGGTAGCACATTGTGAAACAGCCCTTGCACTGCTGCATTGACCCAAATGTGATATGTACATACAGGTTGCTCTCCCTCCACTCTCAGAATACACTCAACATCTGTGTGTTGAACTTACGAGATCTCTATAAAATGCCTCAGAGCAGTTCCTCTGTCTGGCTTGACCAAAAGCTTCGGTGAGTTTATTGACATCCTGCCTTAAGAGAGAAGAAAGTGCTTAGCAGCTACATTCTCTGCATGGAGGCGGGCAGGCTGGTCACAGCTTACACAGATGACATTATAACATTCTGACTCAGCGATGCTGGTTGCTTTTCTGTTTGCAAAACTAAAACAAACTACTGCTTTAGAATAGAATGGAAGAGGAGAGAAAGCCTTTATTGTCATTGTCCAAATCTTGTCAATGTTCCACTCTTCATGCTAAACTAAGCTGAGAATTTCCTGGTCCTTGCTTCATATTTAGCTCAGTCAGAAATTCCTGTCTGTTTTTTTTTTACCATTAATTTCAACAATATGCATTTTAGTCTTATTTCACAAAAAGTCAAACTATTCCTTTGACATTCATTGAGGACCCCCTAGAAAGTGGTAATGATGCTGAATGGAGCATCATGGTTGAATAAAATAAAGTGGATGACACTCTCCCTGATGTATCAGGATTTGCTGAAAAAACTGGCATTGATGAAATTATACAAGTACAGTATTTGACCTGTGAGAAGTGGGGTAGTGGGTGAAATGTCTGGACAACAGTTTTCTCAGGGCATTTCTTTAGGAGTCATCATCTGTGCTGACCTGGTGCTTTAGGCTACAAATAACTTACAGACGCAATTTATGAGCTCATAATGATGGCTTCAGCTTTACTCCAATGAAGCTGTGCTACATAAGCTGGCTAGAGCAAAATGAGGTCATGCTTGTTAGAAATCATCAAACCTATTTCAGGCGACACCATTTCCTGCCAGAGGGTGATTACTTCTGAATAATCACTGCACAAAAACAGTAGCCCCACACCATCACTACATTCAAAGTGTCCTACAGCAAGTTTTTTTTTAGTGTAATCACAACTACAGAGGTCGCCATAACTGAGAAATGAAGTGACTAGAAGGGAAAACTCGATAAGGGCAACACCAGGTAAATTACTGCCTCACTGGCTAAGAGCATAAACTCCCAGACCAAAGTGATGTAATGAGCTTGTGTGTATTTGTGCATGAATCACCACCTGCAGCATGCACACCTCTGAACCTTCTCTCCAACAGTCAATAAAACAACCCAGCCTCAGAACCAGGCATACTCCCAAAACAAACTGGGGAAGCACAGGAAGTGCTGAGTCGACACACTGTTGTATTGTTTTAGCGGAGAAATGTGATGACCGGAGAGATTTGTCGTGCTGAACTGGAGTTTGAGGCCCTCTTTTTAACGAGCGGAAAAATGAAGCCTGGGAGCTGAATTTGCATGAAGGGCTTGGAAACTAATCACAAAACCCAGTGGGCGCTGGAAAAGACAGAATTCCCTCAGCTGTCTGTAGTCGGCTGAGACTCATATTCCCAAGATTAGCTTTCAACACAAGATTTTACAAATGTATAACCCACAAAATGGTGACATGACTTCATTAGGTAGTTAATTCATGCCTTAGCCAATTTTATCATCTACACTATTGCTATCAGCACCTTCCATTTAGTTTTACCAAGTATGAGGTCACTCTTTAGGCAGACAAACTGTGTCAGAAGCAAAGACCGTAAATGGGCTAGACCGTGTCGATAGCTTCACTTCACTTTTATTCCCTGACACATTTAGCGGACAAAAAAGGAAAAGGATACGATGTTAATCTCATTATCACATTAGGATCATTGGGTCACATTTGAACATAGGAAACAGCCATTACTCACAGAAAACTGAACCCAGGAACAATGTGACCCTGACATCATAGCTAAACATTTTCAAAACAACTGAAGGGGATGGAGCTCTAGAATATCTAAAATGTGCATTTAAAAAAAAAAAAAAAAAAAATGTTTTTATTTCATGTTTGCATTCGCCCTGATAACTGTCACAGCTGCATCTGGACGTTAATAGTTTTGCCCCTGTTGTTTCCTGTTAGCATCCCTGGAGCCCCTGGACTCCTCACTCTGTGTCCCTGTGCTTCTGGTGTCCCCTCCCTCCTTCTCCTTCTGCGGCTCATCTTCCTGCAGTGAGTGTGTGTTTGCTTTGGGCATGGCTTCAATCATCTGTCTACTGGCAAGCCTCCACACCTGGTACCAATAATCTCATCATTCCAGAATATAAGAGCCCCAGTCCTCCCTGTTCAGTCAAATGGTGTGAGCTCAGGCTATTACCCCCGTTACTCTCATTTATTTTTCTTACCTTTATCTTTCTGCTCGTCTCTCTTTACAGTCCTCAGCTGCTAACCAACCTCCCCTGTGTTCACCTGGAGCTCTGCCTCAAACCCAAAACTGTACTCCGCTGGCCAAACATTTCTCAACCAACCATACTCACCTGTTGCAACAGGTGAGTATGGTTGGTTGAGAAATGTTTGGCCAGCGGAGTACAGGTTTGGGTCAATACACTGGAAATATATATGCAGCTGGCTAATTAGTTATTGTGGGGTTATGAGTTTGGTATAATATTGTTACATTTTGAGTGTAACCAGCAGCAGCTTGCTGAGTGTAAAGACAAACAGACTTTGTTGATGAATCTGTTAGCGAACAATGCTGACAGACTCTTCAGACTGTTCTTTGATACCGAGTAATATGCTCACGATCCAGTCTAGCTGGCTAGATAGCATTAGTAGCCTGTGTGCCAGCTATATTTGGTAGCACTTGTTGAGGTTGATGGCGATAGAGGCAGGGGACATGTGATTGGCTGAAAGGTGAGAGACCCAACTACTCCACCATCATGAAAAGTGACACAGTGACGTAAAAATTGAGGGGGAAATGTCATCGAAAAAGGCAAGCATATTTTTGGGACAAACATTTTAGAATGGCTGATGCATGTAAACAATCTCAGGTTCTGATTTATTTTATTTACTGTAATAAATTCTAAGTTTAACAAACGTCTGTGATTCTGGGCAGATGGTAAATTATACTGTGAATTCTTTAACTGCCCTGAAAAGTGAAATGTGGAAAATAAATGGACCATTTCCAGATCTTGAAGTTTGGAAACTGCACAACATGTCTGGTAGGTGCATTAGAAATATCCTTGGTGACATGTACCACATGCAATATATTATGTTGTTTCATATCTGCCATATTTTGTTTAATGTAGCAGATTTCCTGTTGTGAACTTTGATTGTCAGCCTTGCTACAGTTTACAGTGGAAAGAGTATAATAATATTAAAGTATTCTCCTTACTATTGAGCAATAAAGATTCCGCTTTAAAACCTGTAATTTGTAAAATAGAGGCTAAATAATTAGTTTTAGTCTTTAAAAATAAGAATATCATTAACAATACAATAAATCTCATCTACAAAACAGATTAAATGTTAAATATTAAAAAACTAACATGTTGTTACAATGGTGGGAAAAAGTATAAAACTGATTTAAAGTAGAAAGTATTTAAAGACTGAAAGTATTTGGCATTATTTATCCATTCAGGATAAACCCATAATTTCTAAGTAGTCATTTTATGAGCACAGTTGAACTGTTTGTACCACATACAAATACACACAGTATATTCAAGTATCCTGTTTGTTTCTGACATTGCTGAGCTGCTTCTGTTTAGTCTGGCCTCTTTTGTATATTGTGGCTTAAAATGCTCAGAAAACTCTGAGGACAACCACTTTATTCTTCAATTAAAGCTGGAATCACTGAATCAAAAGTTCCTTAATTTTTAATTTCACTTTTGTGTGGTGATTTTATTCCTCACATATGGCCAATGACTGAATAGGTTTGTCACCCCACTTCCCAGAAGAGATGTTGATTTGTCTGCAAATTACCACTTCATTTTAGTCAGGAAATGTTGGACATGCTTTGCCACACTTTTACACCATGAGTAATGTTGTCTTGGCTTTTCTGTTGGAAAAAAAGTTTTCCATTTCACAATCTGCAGCCTGATGACATTAAACTTATTTCACTTACTTCAACTCCAAATTCTAATTTATCCCTGTCCCGTCAAGCAGCTTTGCAAGTAATTGTGATTTTATGGTTACTATTTCAGGTTCATCCAGCAGTTACATAGCACTGTACTTTAAGTGAAAAGAGTGAATGAATATAATTTGCCAGTGGTGACATATGGTAAAATGCATACAAATCTGAACAAAAATATTGATGTAAGATTCCAGTTGAGTCAAGACCACAGTGAAGGAGAACCAAAATATTTTTCTATGGAATTAAGTCATACTTGCTCAGGAAAGGCCTGTGCTCTGTCTGCAGCAGGTATTTCTATCACTCGTTTAAAACTTTACATAATACTGACATCAGGACAGACGCGTGTCATAACTCCTCTGTGCACTGACAGGGGGAAATCTTTTGACCTGGTGCGCATCTGTTCAACAACCTCTGACCCGCAGCTAAACGGATGAATGACTGGGTTATTTGACAGCCAAGGACTGCTAATAATTAAACAGTCACAACATTCTGATTAGCATCAGAAATGAGAAGTATATTAGTCGCCATTGTTTTCGCAGCACCACTCTCTGTATATACAAGAAAATCCATCATCCTGTAGACATTAAAACAAGATTGATCTCCAAACCTCTTGGCAAGTCTTCGTCTTTGAGAACAAGTCATCTTATAGCATGAGATGTCGTAGGAAACTAAATGTAAATATTTCCCCCTTTCTGTTCTGCTTCTTTGCTGCTCTCTTGGTATCAGGGTGGGCCTCACCATGGCCCTCTGGGGCCACAGGCTCTGCTGACTTTCATAGCGCTTCAAGCTCAAGTGGCATAACGACTTGGCCGGGAAGGACCCTCACCTGGGTGTTCCACAAAAAAAAAAAGCAGCATGCGTTAAGGTTATTGTAAAGGCGTCAAAATGTGGCCCCTGAGAGTTGTGAATAACCCATGTTCTGTAGTGCAAAGTATATAGTGGTATATATATATAGTATATACTCTCTGTGGGTTTGTAAAAACTAAAGCACAATGTTTAAAATAATATTTGTACCTTTTACTGCTATTTTTGCATATATGACAAACAGGTGGAAAATGATAATTTGTCTGGTTTATGCGATTATATATTAGGGACATATTGCTCCTAACACTGATAAAGTCACAGCAAGTGAAACTTTTCTGACCTGTTTCTTTACAGTTTGCTCACTGTAGCTCATGCTTCATTTTTACTACATGTCAATAGGCGGAGAAGCTGTCTGGACTCACCAGAGACAAAACAAATCATACCCCCAACACACAAGCGCACACACATCCATACCCTCCATGACCAGCATGTGAGCCATGTGAGACTTGAAGTGGAAAAAATGGCTCCAAATCTAAGAACCACAAATCACAGACAGGCTACAGTTCAGCTCCAACAATCACTACTAGTATGTACATGCAGGAACACGCATGCATACACACCTCTCAGACAGAGCTCTCTGGTTTATGTTCTCATCAATGCGTGTAGCTACATAGGAAAATAAAGACTAAAGAAATAGTTGAGGGAGTCAGGCTATCCAATTAAGCAATTACAAGCTTTGGGGGCCCAGATTTTCCATGACTTAATCTCAGCAGCTTCTGGTGTTCACCATGGAGGCTCCGCAGCGTCTCCTGGAAAGGGGCCTGAGACAGGGAGATGGTGGTTACTGATACAGATGGATGTCCATCCCCCACTCCCCCAGAGTTCAGTGGCCCGGACTTCCATCATACATCAGAGGAAGTCAAGTCAACATAAAGGCTGCTAATGTGCTGAAGAGAACTCGAGGCCCCTCAATGTCCGATGCTCAATCAATCTTCACTCTTTTCTATCTTCTCTAACCTCACATTTGTCTTCCATACATCCTCGGATATACCTTTCTTTTTTCTGTTCTTTCCTTTAAGCTTTCTGTCACTGCAGCTATAATTTACTGACTCTCTAAGAAATGTCTGCAGAGGTTACCTGGATGAAAAAGGGCTGGGCTTTAGGCTAATGCCTGTCTAGGCAGCATTACGTAATACTTGGCATGACCAGCTCTCACAACTCCTACCCATTCTCCACAGGCTGTGGCCCGCATGGCATTGAGCTTAACGCAACTATATTTCATGCCAGACTCCGCAAAGAGGAAGATAATGTCTACTGCCCCTCACCTCTGCTTGATGTTTTCTGCATATGTCGGCTCCCCCAGCGAGGAAGCAGCGGCTGTAAAATCTATTTAGGTCAGAGCTATTACGTTTCAACTCTTGTTCCCTGTCTCAGCAGTTTAGGGGGTTCAGAGTGCCTTCATTCAATTTGTCTCCATCCAGTAGATGTTTCTGCCTTCTGTACGGTACGTCCTTTACAGGAAACAAGGAGGACAGTCCGTACAATGATATAACACAGAAAAGAAAATGGAAACCTTTTTTTCTGTTTGAGGGGGTTTGCTCAACATGCACGTCGTTTTTCAGTAACACTTGTTTACTCGGGCTTGCTACACATGAGGGTGAAGTTCTTTTTTATACGTGAACCTTCAACAAGTATTGATAGGAAAACTCTGACAAAATGGTTAGGATGTCTTGGGTAATATACTTATGCACTTTCTCAACGAGACAAGTTGGACAAGAAGATCAATACCTGTAGTCCTCCTGGCTCTAACCAACGAGAAAAAAAATTACTAACACCTTTTGAAAGCTTAATGATTAGCATGTTATGTCTTGTTTGTTTAATCTATATAAAATAGATAGCAGAATGGTTAGGTTGCATGCTACATGAGCAGCAGGTCTCCAGTTTGACTCCTGGAGATATCTTGAGACATTACAAATTTCTTTACATAGAAGGACAAAAGAGATTTTTTAAAAAGACACATAGAATATTTATTATTAGGGGTGCTGGTAGGTGGACTTTGTTACCAACCTAACTTAGCTGTACCAGACAGATATGACAGTGGTATTGAAATCTGGTCCTGAAAATAAATAAGTGGTTTTCCGAAAAAGTTACTATTCCTTTAAATATATGCACATCTTTTTGTGTTTTTAATTACCCAAGTTAAACCCCATTTTGATACTCACTACCAGTATCATATCACTATCAGTAAAATTACAGTGCCAACCTCCTCCTTTCTCTGAGAAATAATTCAAATATACTGCCAAGTTTAAAAAGTGTCTCATAACAAATCATCGCTTACGGCCACAATACCTATGCTGTCACGGATACCTTGCACCCAAGCACTGGACTGTAATGATTTCCATCTCACTTATTCCAAGTGAAATATCCTTAGAAGGTTTCTATGTGTGTGTATTTATACACCGTGTGCAGTGAATCAGTTGGGTGTGTATGGGTGAGCTTGACCCAACGTGTTTCCAGGTACAAAGGCAACTACATAAAACCAGTGCTGGAGAAAATCCATTGCAGCAGATGATAGAACAGCATGTGGACCTCAGATGTTTGAAGTGAGCTGTCAGAAAAGGAAAATTCCATTCACCAGCGGCATGCGCTGCAGTGGCTTGACAGAGTAAGGTATGGTATGAGCAGATCAGAAGGGGTCAACAGGGAACAAGAAAAAACATGGCTGGTAGATGTGTAAGTGAGGACTCTCAAACAGGTCACTTCAGATGTGGATGATGAGGGCAAGGAGAGGTTACAGTCCTATTGTAAACTGGGGACTATCTGTCAGGGATCAGAGACACAAATGGTTTTAATTTCAGAGCAATCTCCCTGTCAACACTAGAGAGTACAGCATTGACCTGGTTAACAAGCATGGCCATGTCACAATGACAATGGTGGTTTTAAAATGATGTCCCATTCCATGATAACCACTCCAAATCATCCCTTTTGTGTCACTTTTATACCCTGGAGGTGGAGACATAAGGCAAAGCTCCCTAAAGGATCACGATTGAGACAAGGACGCCAACGTGATTTAGCTAATTGCACTCAAAGTAAATAATGGTTTAAAGTGTGGGAGGAGGAAAGTTTTCACATTGCACAGAAAAGAATGGAAACCGATGGCTGTCTGGAACTGTGTGGCATGCCTTTAGTAATTGAACAGAGGTGTGTGGGGAGTAACGCTAACAACACAGAGACTCAAATTGTTTTGGCTCTGCAGCTCACAGCCGCCCATGGGCCCGTGCTTGGTTTCCTTCCCCTCAGTCACATATGTTGTCCTGACAGACATTCCTGTTCAGTCTGTCTGCGACAGAAAGAGCTCGGCTTGTCTCCAAACACCATGAGAATGAAGAGGTGGGGGATTTAAAGTCACATGAATCAGCAGCAGATTGGGAGTGTTTCCCTGAGGTGTTTGATGTGTCAGCAGCATCCACATGGGTGGAGTGCTTGTTCACTCATTAATACAGAACATGTACATACAAATGCTGTCTGCGGTCAAAGGAAAAGCGATACATTAGAAGTCACAAAGCAGCAGCACACCTTTTTAAAAGAACAAAATAATGACTCGATTCAGATTTGGGCATTTCTGTATGACTGTGTATGACTGTTTGTCTTTGTACAAACTAGATAGATACCACTTTAAGCTATTGCCAAAAAAAATCACTGTCGAATGAATCCTGCAAAATCCAAATTTCTCACAATAGTTACAGGACATAATGACACTGCCTATGTCACCCAGCTATTAGCAGTCAAATCCTCAATAGATCACGTGGTAATCCTGCCAAACATAATTTTTAAATGGACAGAAAAGAATAGTTTAGTAATAGGATTATGAGAAACATTATAAACTTATTTAAGGCTGTAAGGAGAGAACAGGATGCACACGTACGTCCACAAGGCCAAATGGTTGTCACATGATTTCTGTTTCCAGAAATGTCTCCTGTTTAAGGTGTCCATGGGCCAAAAGGAACAGTGCTGAGTTTCTGAGTCTCAGGTCAAGGTCTAGGTTGTAAAGATTATGAGCACTGACTGTGAAACTGAACACCTTGGGTTCCAGCTTGAAGATATGACATTAGGTGGATTAACTTCAGTATATAGAGACATCACATATGATGCTGTATATCTGTAAAGGAGATGTTTCAAGGCTGTGTGCTTTTTATGGTCTGGATTTATGGCCTGCTGATAAAATATCACATGACTGATTGCCACTGCTGAGTGTAGTCCTAATAACATGTACACACAAATACATTCACGCACATTAAAGATAATGGAGTGATAAAATTTCACACCTGGAAGAGTCAGCTTTGCTTATCTAGCTTGTGTACACTGGTTCCTTTACCACCAGTAGCAAAATGGACATATTCTGAGTTTAATCCCATCTGTCTTCCTGTAAAACTCATTAAACTGTGACAGGAAATATTTAGACAGCAGATCAGATCTGATGAAATCATGGGGCAGATGGGACGAGAAAGAGCTGAGAGTAAAAAAAAAAGACAGAGGAAGTTAGTAATGTGCATGTAGTGTGTGAACTGTACCGCTGTGATTTGTGAAAGTATTCAAAATGAGAGGATGACAAATGAGAAGAAGTCTTGGTTAATATATTTCCCATAATGCAAACTGTAACATCTTTTCTTTGCCTCGTATATGTGACCTTCAATCTTTCTATAATATATATAGCTGTATAAATCTGTAACTCCTGATGATGACATAACTAGGGCTATGTCTCTGCTATTTTCATAGGATGTGTTGTAATTTTTGATCCATTGTCCACAATAAAAATCAGATGTACTGCTAAAATATGATGTCAAAATATAATGTTATGGCACAACAGTTTAATTTACTTATGCAAAAGTAACAAAGTATTAAAAGTATCATTGATATGTTAGTTGTAAAGCATTAGAATATAAGCAGCATTTTAATCATGTATCTCCATCCATCAAAGCTGCAGCCCGAGTATTTCCAGCAGCATTCAGGTCCACCACTTAAGTGTTCAGTGTCATCCAGCCATTCGTCAGTGGAATAACAGAGCAGGAGCGTTTATTTTCACAGCTCCCCGCATTCATCAATCCTGCGACCCCTACTACTACAAGAGCCCTCATGTCACATGTGTTTAGCTCGACCTTTGCGTTTCCTTCCGTGTGAAGTAATCAAAGCAATTGATCACACAAATTCAGCAGTGTTTGGGTCCTAATCAGACTGCAGGAACTCCCGCTCTCACTTGTGGTCCAGACACATAATAATCCCATGTCAGTCACATATGTCTGTACAAACACACATTCTGCTTTCACAGGGCTGCCCCTGCACACACAAACAATCTCGCTTTGATTTGACTCTCTTCTCTTGTCTATGTGTCCACATACAATACTAACACACTCACACATGCACATAACAGGAGCAGGGGCATAGGCCCATTTCCACCTGTTTCTGGTTACTCTAATTGACCAGTGAGGATGAGGAAATGTTTGACAGCTGAATGTGGGGTAGCAGAACTGACCACGGTGAAAAATGAATGGAAAAACGAGGCAAGCACCTAAGTGCGAAGACCCATACCAACATTCAGACTCACTTTGAAACATTCATGGTCTCACTCTCTTTAACACACACAGATATAACCAAACCCCACACCCTGACTGACTCACTAAGGGATGCCGAGTGTGAGTGTGAGGCTGGATAAATGGAGCACAGAGGTGGTGAGTCGAGGAACCATCCTGAGCCAGACAGAACCAATCAATCACACTCCATGAGCCGGTATCGTTGAAGACTTTCCCAATGATTGCCTTTCACCACAATGAAAACAGCTCCATTCTGTTGTGCAGAAATGTCAGTGGAGCTGGTCATTCAGTCACACATAAGGAAATACACAGGTTAGGCTATGGAAGTAGCTGTGAAACCTGTGAGCACAAGAAATGAAGAGTGAGGGAGAAAGTCACAAAGAGTTGTGTGGTACTTTGCGTACTGTGCACTTTGTGGATCATAGCCGTATGGTATGTTTCACTGTGATGCATGAACTGTTTATGAGGCAGCAGTCTATTTTCTGTGATGTTATGCTGAGTTGAGGCCAAAGGGCCAATTACTTTTGCAGGGTTTTTTTTTATTATTTTCATCTATTTTCTATGTCCACATTCTGGGGATAGCAGCAGTACCATGATACATAGTATATGATTCAGGATGTTGGTTATCTCATTGGGTTTGTCGTAGGGCATAGCTTACAAATAACAGTGATGTAGACACAACACATGTAGCTGAATAGCTGCTGAGTAACCACGAGACAGTGACTCACATAAACAGTTGTGAGACAGAGTTCTGCACATGGACACAGATGATATGTCTTTGGTGGTGACGAAGAGTGAACCAGACTCCTCAGGGTTGGCTGTATCCCCACCTGAGAGGTACATACTGTAGTGATAAAATTAAGAATGACTTCCCGCAAGCAGGATAACTGGGTGGATCGTAAGCCCTCCTTTTGTTCCTCGTGAGTCCCCTCTGTCCGGGATGTATTCATCTGTCTGGGCCGGTGTGCGGAGGGTCACCTGGGGGTTATGTAAATATACACTCACTCTGGGTGGGATGGACGCTCAAAAGGATTTTCCATGACTCGCCCAAGTGAATGGAGCGTGCCTTGCCAAACAAACGCATCATCCTCCTTCCAGTCGCAGACATGGAGTCGTTCAGGTTGCATCACTTGGGAGTTGGAAGTTTTTTCCTTCAATTCCTCTTTGTTGTTGCTGCCACCCCCGATTTCTGTCATGAGCAGTGAGTTTCCATATAATGTCGTTATTTGTTGTGATGGCAATTCTTTCCTACTGATGTCATCTGGAGCAAGGCCATGGGGAGCAATTTAGTATCCCTGTTTTTGGAATAATATTTTACTGAAATAATGCATCAGACCAGCCAGGAGCACTTCCTAACCACATCTCCCTACACTGAACAACTGTGGGTGTAAAATGTAAACCATGCAATCTATAATAACTGATTTATCAATATAGTATTATATATTTTTAATTTCTGCATGTAGAAATCAACTAGGACACTACACTTAAGTATAAACAGCACTGTCATGTAGCTCTTCCTTTTTAATAAGTGTGTTTTGATATAATCCATTCAGCGAGAGACATATCTCTCTCAGTTATGCAATAAATCCCATTTTGAAGATTCATCTGCAAGACCTGCTGTCAAAGTGAACTGCGTATTTGAACAGAACACACACTCCATCTTGCCTCCTGTCACAGTGAATCCAACAACAATATTGTATGTTTTTCTAATGGCTCCCATCAGGAGATGAAACTCATAAATAATCATCTCCTTCACTTTGTTTACCCCATCTGCATCTCCTTGGTGACAGGACCATTGCCAACATTATTGCTGTCAAAGCCACATTGATGGCAGTGAATATTAATAAATGTCATCCGACTCAATGGGCCGGATTTATGAGTTTGGATCTCAGGGGTCACAATATGACCCAACCAGCTCCAGAAACCTCTGCAGAAACTTTTCTGTATTTCTTTTTCAGCTTCACTTTGGGAGATATAGCACATTGTTCTTTTTAGTCTCATGTTGCTCCTCACATCAAGATGACAAAGCGGCGAAAGACAGATGCTTTTGTAAAGCCATAAATCTCTCCCCCATTTTCCTTTTTGGGGAGAAAGGGTTGCTTCGACGCATCTTAAAGTCTCAGTACTTTCAATGCACTTAACCTAAGCTCTCTGTCAGTTAAGGTCACTACATTAGACAGTTGTCTGCCCTCTGACATAGTAAATGCATGACATCATGACCGGTGCATGCCCGTGATTGATTGTCTGTTTTTGTTGGCTGACCCACAACAAGGCCCCGGAATTTAAGGGTCATTTGTCATCACCTATGTGTGTGTTGTTATCCCACATGAATACATATTAAGATCCACAGCTGGGTTTTTTTTTTTTTTTTTGTTTTTTTGATGACAAGATGCTTTCCTAATTATTCCTTTAATTCCAAAAATGTGTATAGTCTGTAAGTCTACTAAATGTTCTACAAGAAGAAAATTTCCCCTGAGATCACATCCTCCTAACATTAGAAGCATTTGTTGTGTCAGTAACAGTAATTATTAAATTGATATATCTTAAGTGGTTGGCAAAAAAGTATTTTCTGTTTGTGAAACTAGCAGCTTTGAACACATCACTATTATGATACCAAGCCTACCATCTAGTGTTTGAGCCAGACACTGCAGGTTTTCAGCTTTTTGTGAAACCAAGTACTAGAAAATTGACAAGAACAAATGCAATCATGAACATTTTTCATTGGTACTACTTTGTTTCTGCTACACTTGGCAGTGTAGCAGGCCAATATACATCATTTTTGTAGGTCACTGTTTGTTTTCTGAAGCACCTTTAACTCCACCAAGCTACTAGTGTGCAGTACCAGTTAGAGCAACATGCTCATATAATATGCAATTATAGAATTACAACAACATGTGAATACCATGGGGAGTAGCAAGGAAAATAAGTTTGGTTACATATGGTCAAAATTTGGGTTACTCCAACATATTCACAGTAACATCAGTGTACCTACTAAAAGTGGAAGTACTCACTGTCTGTGCTGTAATTCTGTAGCCTTGTCGTGGAACTGTACTGGTGTAAATCAACTTTATTGAAGGATTCCCTTCATTTTAAAGTAGAGAATTATGCAAGGGAATCAATTTATGGAGATTTTCTCACAAGTTGTAACCATTTATTACATTCCACCAAAGCCAAAATTTTAAGTTTCAGATGTGTACAAGTTTGCCTTAAGTAGTTGCTTTTTTGTGTAACTCTTATTCTCAGCTTCCTTCCATGTCTGTTTTTGCTTATGAACTTAAAACTTTATTGCCCCTAGAGGGAAACTGCTTTGCCCAATGAGCCTTATAAAACATCTAACACATAAAAAGCAGACATGCCTTGCCATTAAAGCCCCAAACTTCAGGAAAGCATTTTTTTTGAGAAAAAAATGCATCAGGGTGAAGTGTGGCTTGCATTCAAAGAGGCCAAAGGTGAGGTTCAGCAACAGAATATGCCTCTGTTACCAGTTCAGTAACTTGACAGATATTTAAACAGGACAAATGTGTGGTGCCAACAGGTTGAATTTACATTTATTTTTGTAAAGTATGGTGTTGGTATTTTGGGGATTCATTAAGCATCAGCTACTAATAACATACATTTAAAGTACTACATGTAGAGAGGTAGCCAGCATGAAGAATTAAGTATAATCAACAGGGTATCCAGAATGTCAATATCAATATTGTTGCTGATACCTTCAAAGTAAAAGATATTTGGTTAGTAGAACAAAAAAAAGAGTCATATCGCAGTGAACATGCTGTGAAATGTTTATGTTGTACAAAATGAAATATGGTGTGGACTGAACACAGTAGGGCTGAAATCTTAGAAATAACATTCATATTTCACGATACATCAGCGGTGATGATTTACACGTGTGCGTACGTGTGCAGGTCAGTCCACATTCCTCTGGCTTAGAGTTACGTGACGTGGCAGCTGGGGTAAGGCCGGGTTTATTTCAATCCAAATGATCTTACAGGGCATTTTCATTCTCTGTGCCATATTTTCTCCCTGAGGTCCAGTTCACTCAGGCAGGAGAAAAAAACATTAAGACAGAAAGTCAACCATTTGCCGGAGAGTACAGTAAAGCTGAAGGATAAATCTTTTATTAGACTTTATATGGCTTTCGGGCCGATTAACATGTCTGCATTTTCTGCTAATAAGGTGACAAACAGGACACATGTGGAAGTGAGAAATAAATCCTTTTCACTTGCTCTGCTGCCAACTATGCATGCTGGCTTTACATGGATTCATATAGAGAATGGAAGGTTTCTTGAACCGAGTAAAAATTTATTTTGCTCTCTAATTTATCATACCAAAAATTACATTTACGATACAAATTAAATGTGTGGGTAGGTTTCCAAATACAGTGACTTCTCTTTCAAATTGTATTCAAAAACAATACAAAAGTCAGTAGACCAAAGTTAATAGTGGAAGGCAGGTGCATTATGCAAAAGAATAACATTCAAACAGTCCCCTGAATATTACAATCATTTGTCAAGAAATAATAACTTCTGTATGGAATTTTCAATTATATCCAGTGCATATGTGTACATACCTTACTAAATCTATGTCTCCCAAAGTGTATTCATTACTTCAATTTTTTAAATTCCATAAAATCTGTCTACAATCCCAAAAAAGAAAGTAGTGATTCCAAGAAACATGAAACTGGAGGTGTGGGGAGTACTGCTTCCTGAGTGAGTTGAGGCTGATGTGATGGTAAGTCCTGGCCTGCAGCGATCACAGTTTGGACCACCACAGAAGACACAGGAGTCCATGTTGTGAAGTAAATTTGAGTTGTATGTTCTTTCTGCTTTTCTCTCTGGGAGATTTGAAAAAGTGTCAAGTTATTGTTATAGTTACGGTAGGTACGTCACACCATGAAATCATCCTGGCAAGTGGAGTGAGTGACCTTGACTTTTGCAACTCTCCAACACAAAGACTAAACTGATTTTAACACTGTCATAGCCAGAACAATACTGTACATTATTTTCAGGCTTTGGTTTACACAAACAGTTTGCAGTAAATGCATGCAACAGTATGAAATGACAGTAAGAATGTGCAAAGTTCTACTCACTCCTTTCATGGTAGTCATAAGCCTGCACCACAGCGTCTTGTACATGGGCCACTTTGTACGCTCTGATGATGGGAACTCTGACACAAACCTCTGACTTGGTGACCTGCAAAGTGCCAGAAAACTAATGATAGACTACAGTCTGTACACGCAATATACAGTTTAATAGTTATATTAATCTGTGGCATGTATGTGTACATGTAGCAGTATCTATAGGAAATCATTGTTTTAACTTAAGGACCTTCATAAAGGACATAAGTCAGTAATAAAAGGCCAACATAGTGTTTCATCTCTCAAAAACAAACAAAAAAGTACAACATACTGAAAATGAGCAGGATCTTTTGTCAAGATGACTGACTTTCTCTAACAAACTGTCTTCATGAGTTAAATATAGAGCTGCAGTGCATGTAGAAGTTGAGTTACAGCGGGCAGGGGCCAAACTAGCTAATAAGCTAACTTTGTAAATGGCCGGAAAATATTCATCCTACAAATACATAAAAACAAACAACAATATTTTCCTGCAACTCTTATCGTGAGCCTGATTGTGAAATGTCGACATGTGGATGACACACTTACCGATTCAAGGTAAAAGACGACTTTCTCAGGCAGTAGCTCCACCTTCCTGATAACATCTGTTGTGGTAGCAGTTTCAGGAGATGGCCTGAAACCACTCAGCACGCCCACATCCAATATCACCGTACCTGTACGAGATGCCCCCTGATTGTCCTTCAATCTACAGGGAAAAAATCAAAGGGTCATAAATTCAGGGCCCTGGTGTTTTGTAGTATTTGACATACATGGCAAAAAAATGTAAACAGATAACATCCAAAATACAGTTACATGATAAATTATATCAGTGTTGCATTACTTACCTCGTGCATATAATCACCATCATTTCATTGTGGTCTTTTTCTTTATTAACATTAATGTCTAACGAGAAAGCCTCCTCATCTGAGTGCTGGAGGTTCTGGGACAATGCTTTGCTCTCCACATTGTAAAAGATATTCACCTGGACATGTTTAAGAATGTAAAAACATAACTTTTTAGTGTGATGAAGAGCAGTTCCGCTTACTGTACTATCTGATACCACAGCCGAGTAACTCACAGTCACATTACCAGTTTGTGTCACATTCATGAGAAAACTAACGGTTCCATAAGGCAAACAATAAAAGTAATTAAATATGTGTATTTGTTTCTACACAAAGTATGAAGTTACAGTTGGATTCAAAGCAGGGTATGTGGCAGAGGGGGCTGGAACAACAGGTCATAATATTGAGCATAGTGAAATAATTTCCCTTTCCTCATAGTCCTCCTCTCATTGATACTATCTGTATGTGTTACAGTATGTGTTCCAGATGTTAATTGCTGAGACCCCATTATCATGCTACATTTGTATTTTACTGTTTTTGGTTTAGCATTTACAATGCATCATATTGTGCTTGGTGAAGCTATCATTCCCAGCTGCTGTGTTCAATTTATTCTTGTCATGCTCTGGTGGTTAAACTATATGTATTAATGTATAATATAATAATATATAATAATATATGTATAATATATATTCATATGTATTCATATATTAAGTTGAATATGTTAGAAGTATCACTTTAAGGGCGGGTTTGGGGATTTGATGTTATACTTTTGTTTTAATAAGGACAGCTTCAGTAACACAAAGGAGAGCAGATACATTGCAATATTGTATACTGCACCTGAAAGATGGCAAATCCTCTTCCCTCCATGAATATATCTAGGTGTAGATGTTTGTCAGCCTTAATCTTGAAAACAGTGTAAAAGTAGGGAAATCATGATGAAATTGATACTGTACCCACAGCATCATATAAGATATCAGATAGATAATGAAGGATCAGCTGTGGGGTTCCTCACAGGCTCATTACCTCTTGGCTTTGATACGTCCGATATGTAGTGGAGTTTATACTGAGCAGAGACTCAAACGAAGATGCTGGGGCAGATATATTAAGCCTCAGGTCAATGGAGTTGGCACCACTGAATGCAGCGTAGTAAGACAGCGCTTGGAGGGCAACCACTGTGTCCTGAGGAAGGAAATCATTAATATATAGTCTGGCACAGAATTGGGGGAATTTTTTGTAATACAGTGCCACATTTGGCTAAAGCAGTGGCATATAGCTATTTTCACAATGGAATAACTCCCTCTTCCTACTAGCTTTTCACTGTGCTTTGGCTGACTCAAACATGTCTTACTTGAGTTACGTAGTCAAATATCAGTTACTTGAGAAACAGAATGAGTATTTAGCCCCACCTGTATTGTACTGTAGCCTCCTCGATGATTTCTCTGCTTGCTTAACCACTTCAGGGTTGCAATGCCCTCAACAAGTCTGGCACGTCTAAAAAGAGCCAGCAGCACATAAGAGGCCATCTCGATCTGAGCTGAGCTCGGCTGCCAGTCATGTGACCTCATACCAACAGAGGATCTCCACATCATAACTCCATCTTTGGAATAAAATGTCAGAAAGTGTAATTAATATAGGTATATCCACAAAATGTTAATGCAGATTTATCATGTGGGACAATGAATAAAGTTACATAAACATCATTGGGGATCTAACTATGAAGTGTTGTTGTTTTTGATTAAATGGAACCAAATCTTTGCAACTAATAGATGTGCAAGAGAAATGAATCTGAATTAATAACTTTTGATTGAAAACATTCTGGTAACTCACCAGATGGTGGTTGAATACAGTAACTTCCTAAAACCTGCCAATGACTTTGAAGAAACTTGTTGATACAAAAGTCTCTTTTCCAAAAGAATTTCAACAGTCTGCTGTCAAAAGAATCGTGGTCTTTCATATTTCAGATGTCATGCATCTTGCACATAGTACTATCTTTGATCCTAAGGCAAAGTATATATACACATTCCTCAAAAGGAAACCTTTATGAAATTACCTGTGTAGTCAGCTCTTTTGAAGAGCTCAGACAGGACAGTGCCAGCCACAGGACTGTTGGACAGAGCTAAAGCATACGCCATCAGACACAGGCTGTAGTTACTGACCATCCCACCGGACACTTTGTTCTCCAGGTACTTCTGGGCCAGGGACACATTGTCTGGATACATTTTCTACAAGAGGAAGCAGACACAAGGTCATTGCCGTTAAGTGAGTTCCTTCCACCTTCTACCGACATACACACTTTCTCTTGACATACCGCATGGGTCTCATCCTCCAGCAGTGCTATCAGTACATAAGCAGTGAGTGCCACGGAACCATTATCCTGTCCTCCCTGCATCTCTGTGTGGATCAACCTGCCCACCTCGCTGAATTCCCCCTGAGGCCCCTGGTGTTTCAGGAGCCAAGTTGTTGCTCTGGTCAGGGCACGCTGGTCTACCTGCATGTAGGGCTTAGCTTGGAGGAAGCACCGCAGGACAAAGGCAGTCAGCCTACACCCAATGAGAGAGGAGAGGCAGGGAGATTACATTTCTATAGATTTGATATCGTATAGAAATGCAGCACAAAAATAAGAAGCTGCAAAAAGGACAAGTTTATTTATTTACTTTAGTACAAAAATGAAAGCAGTGTGATTGATTTTGTAAATCAAACCTTGTCACACAATTTACTGCTGGTCACTTGTGTCATTTCAAGTACACTGATTACCCACCATGTGCTCCCAGAGATGTCGCTGGCTCCAAAAGCACTGAAGGAGCCGTCGTCTCGTTGATAGGACAGCTGTCTCTGATATCCTTTCAAGAGACAGAATAGCATGAAATATCCAGTGAAAATCAATAACAAATCCCTTTATTTAATACAGTTTTCATTAAAAAAGATGCTCTGTTACTCTTAAAGAACCCTAATAATAACTCCTGCATACAGTGTAATTTCCTACAAGCAAGTCACTCAATGTAGTTATGTAAAGGGTGCTCACCCTCCCTCAGATAGCCCAGAGCTCTGATCCTGATCTCCTCATCATCCACTGTTGACTTGTCCAGGTACTGCAGAACATAAATACTTGGAGCAAAGTTGATCATGTTCTGCTCCCCACATCCAATGGGCATCTGAACCAGCGATTCCAGGTTTCTGAAGGACAAGGCCAAGATGTCGCCTGTGTAAATGGGCAAATGGGGGAAGGAGGAAAGTTTTAAGTGTTGCACATGTTGACTAAGAGGTTTCAGACCAGACAGACACACAGAGGGTCTGTGCCTCAAAGCTGATCAGTGTTGAAATGTGTGCGTCACAAGAGCAGTTCACGTAAAAGAAATCAGTCCTTTTGATTTGGCCACTTGGAAAGTCAGAGCTGTGGTTAAAACTTTAAAACATCATCATATGCAGCAATCTACAGAAGAGACTTAAAACTCCTCCATCCTGCACATTTGCTTGATGTTTACTTAAGCTGACAACAAAGCACGGAAACCACAAATTTGGCTCCAGCTGAGGAAAATCCTGAAGGTTACCCCTCGACCATGACAAATACCCAACATCCCTCAACCTAAATGGAGCAGAGCCAAACAGTCTGACAGCTGTTCAGAATCTCTCCACCATAAACATTCCTGTTTGATGTCCTTTGTTTCCATTTTTCAAAATGCAGTACCTAAATGTGATGCTCATCATCTAAACACAAAAGGAAATGTGAGGACATATATTACACATGCCTAATTGACGGAAGATAAACATAAACTGTACGCAGATGGAACTGCCACTGGAACAACAGGGAAGACAGAGGGTGGACGTACCAACCACTGCCACATAGAACCTCTGGCTGCCCAGCACCACATCTGTTGGTAGGGAGTAGGAGATGGATCTGGAATTGCTGTGGTTCTCTGGTGCCAGCTCCAGGAACAAAGTCTTTGAGTAGGACCGCTCAACTCCCTCAGGCTTCAGGAACAGGGAAGTAAGTTACTATCGTCATAATAGCATTACCAGTACACCATGTACAACATCATAGATATTATTCAACATATTCATCATACCACACCTTCACAAGAACTCTCAAGACTTGGCTTTCTGAGGAGTCAGTGCTTACAGCATCCACAGATATTTCCATCTCACCCAAAGCTACAGGTTTTATAGGGAACAGGGCTGTAGCAGAGGCATGACTCCCTATGGTGAATTTTTGGGCATTCACCACAGAGACATCTCCTCTATTTCCCAAAACAAACTCAAAGGCCTTGCCCTGCGCAATCAGCACAATGACCTGTGGAGAGAAACATATGGGAACAAAGCAAAAGCCTTTTTGATAAAGAATCTCCGAAAACCCTTTTAAATGCCGTCTGACAGTGACAGATTGGCAATTGGAAGATACTTTTGAATAATCATATGGGGAGTTTTGCTGTTGGATCATTTATTGCTCCCATTCCAGACAGAATATCCTATAAATTCAGCGCTTAGTACCTCTATGAAGTGCTCTACATGGTTGATGATGTTGACCTCCAGCACAATCTCCTCTCCCCTGATGAGGTATGATGGGACATTCAGAGACAAGGAGAAATCTTTGGACAAAGTCAACTGTGAATGAGAGGATCAAATCTAAGCAACGTAACATAATGACATAATATACAGTCAGACTTCACTGAAAATTTGTTATACCTGGAGTGTTTAATGTCACAGAATACTTTGGTGGGTTTTTCAGTATAGGTCATTGACAAGCATACTTCAAGCTTTAGAGAGAGGACAACATCTGCTTTGCAGACAAAGACATTTGGAAAGTACTCCAGACCTAGTATTACAAGTATATTGTGGCACACATTTATTTACCTTTTGTGGCACAGGAGTGAAGCCCAAACCCAGGTTGGCTGACATTACTAGTGCCACAGCTCTCAAAGAAGTAAAACCATCTGGCACTGTTATTTTCCCACTCGTCCACGTTTTATCACTGATAGAAATCACAGAGGGAAAAAAGCATGGCAAAGAATTTACTGAGCAACTTTTATTAAATATGGAAAACGCAGGGAACTGAATAGGGATTACTGATTTTAATTTCCTACTCCAACATGTGCACCTTTCAGCACTCACCTAACATGAGTGTCAAACCACAGAAAGGATTCAGTGGCATCCCTCCAATGGCTCCAGGACTTTTCCAACAGGACATCTCCTTTTGAAAACCCTCCAAAAGAGAGAAAAGAGATCAGAAGAAGCCCAGCCTGTATTTATATCTGAAGATTAAAGCTTAAATCCACTATTATTAAAATTGTAGGCCCAGTACAATATTCTAAATGGCCACAAGAGGGAATCCAAATAGAAAGCAGATGCAGCATTGAGGAACCACAATGATTCGCTGTTATCTATTATCATACCATCTTTAAGTCCATCAGAATGCTTCTTCTTATTCAGTTGAGCATTGGTCAGCATCCTAATATTACATTCCTGTGTTGTGAAAGAAACATAAAAAGACTTTATTAATGATATAGTTTTTGTTGTAGCTGCTAAAAATACAACTGTGAATAGGGTTTTTTGCTGCGTAACGCCATTGCAGCCTATAAAAAGAAGTCCACTATCAGATGATTCCATCATTAGCGTGGCAGCCTGTGAAAAATAGGACACGTCGTAGCAGGTGATGTAAGGTGCCGAAGAGTCTCAGCCCTACAGATACCTGAGGAGATCTTGTTTTAAAATCCATTCTGCCAGACACAAAACACGCTGCCAGAGCTCCGGAGATGACAAAAGGTCATCTTGAGACAACCCACGGGGGTGATGCTTTGTTTTCTCCATCCTGCATCCCTCAACAGCCCGCAGGACACGCAATCAACACACTAGAGTTACTAGGTTTTAGAAACAGCAGTCATCTCCAAAGAGGACAGATAGGTTACAACCAGACTGACTGGTTTAGTAGTCACACACTGAATACTATGCCGAATACTTATAAAATTGAGTATTTGAAGGGTTTTATAACAGATTAAGGTGACACAGAGGATTGGTGCTTGATCAAACTGTGAAATGGTTAAAAGAGAAATGAGGCAAATCTGAAAGTATCCAAACAGGTGACTTTCTGAAGGAATTTCACAGAGGTTTAAGTTTCAGAGATTATGTTTTAGCTCCTTTGTCAAGCCTTTAGAGCACAGTGTAGCTTCTGGGTTCTTCGCAAATGACCCTAACCCCAATGAAAACACAAACCAAAGCTGTCCATTAGACTTTGGCAAATCAAAAGAGTCAGCTTGCCTGCTTCACTTTTACGTCCTGGGCATCCTCAGCTGTGACGTCATCATGTGACCCCATTACCACAATGCCAACCTGGGACATGGGTTCACGGGTCTTCACACTGAGTGTCACCTTCTCACCAGGCTGGGCCTCGTCACGGCTCCACTTCAGAGATACCTGAGGAGAGCAGAGACACAGACAATTGCAGGCATGTCCAGGAGAATTACTATTTGAATACCACAACAAAGTACTGTGATCGAGCAGTAAATGAAAGTACATAGTTTTGTTGGCTGATGGGTATGTGGGCCGTGTCACTGGCAACCTCTCCATTTGACAGGATGCAGTAGACAGTGAGGCAGGCCTCAGGGGACCAGGCCAGCGTTGGGGTCAGAGAAAAAGAGGAGGAGTTCTTTGTTCCCGCTGTCAACACCTGACCTCTTGAGCTCACCTGGAAGTATAACAATAAAGAAGATGTTCTTATCATTTGACCACAACCTTGAATTTCCACTCAACCATAATATCCATATCATCCCATAAAGATTCTGTAGGCCTGCGTCCACTGTAGCGTATAGTGTCTGCAGGCTTCACAGTGACTGATGCAGTGGTTGGAGCTAATAAAGAAGAAAAATCAAGAGTAATTTCAAAACTGTGTCGGGGCTTGCAGATCCATGAAGGTCATCTTAGTTTATATTATCAAACGTACATCGTCTGGTGATGTGGGAATATATATTTAACCTTAAAATATCTTCTAGGATATTAGCTTCCTGTACTGTATCTTGGTTTATATAACAGGAGAAGTGAAAATTGATATAAAAAAACCTCTACTGATTCAAGGAATAACTGATACATTTGACAACATACCACAAAGTGAAGCACAGTTGGTTTAAAGGTGCTCTCGACATCTATTTGCAGAGGCACTCCAATCTGAAAGTTACAAACTTTATGTGAAATAGCTCTAGTAACTCAATTAACGCAATACTTTAGGCAAGGGAGCAGATGGATACATGAGGACAAAGTTACAAAATACATGTTCAGGGTTACCTGTGCAGATAAGGTATTGATTGGGGAAATTTGAATATATGAGTTATCAGGAGAGGAGTAGTTGTTGTAGACCCTCAGAGTCTCCACACTGGATCGGAACATGGCCTGCACAGAAACATAAAATGAAAAACACAAACCACTGGTCTGAAATAATCATTTGGGTCTTTATGAAAAGATGCCTTTGATCTTTGTGTGCACTTCTTTTTCAGAGTCTTGAGGATGTTTGCTTTCATTGAAGTTTGCAGACCCTGGGAGCCTTTTTTTCATTGGTAAACATGTTGTGTAATTTTACTGTAATGAAACTACTCATCTTACACACAACAAAACCACCAAATTCCATTTTCCTTGGAGTCACATTCTGGGTCCTGTAAATCAAAACTACTCACCCGGATAAAAAGCATCTCCACATGATCCTGTAATTTAAACTTAATGTGGACGTCCCCGTCCTCGGGCACTGGGACCGTCAGAGTTGTTTTGGTATCGGTCGTGGTGTTCCTCTGAGTGACCTCCACCCCGGCCAAGTGCATTCGATCCTGAGAGCTCAGAGGCTCTCTGTCGAATCTGGAGATCCTGAGCTGTGGAGTATAGTCTGTCGTCAGCTCCTGGAAATAACACTGACTCAAACTCAGCTGTCATATGTACAGAGTAATGATATTACTCACCGTTGTATAGAACTGTAAAGATGGTTTAAGTGAAGGTGGAAAATTGTGGAACGTGAGTCTGTATGTGTTTCTCATGAAGTGGACCTCAACTGCTTTGTTCACTTTGAATCCTTTGGTGACAAGAGATCATATCATTCATTGGTTTGAAGAAGCAAACAGTAAAAACACTTTGAACATTACTCAGCACCATTTCAAATTCTGCCTCACCAGTGGAGTCGCTGGTAACAGAGGCAGCAACACGTACACGGCTATCACTGCTGATTCCTGATGACGTGCGAAGGGCTTGGAGTTGATCATTGCTGAAGAAAAACTGTGTTGACCCGTAGATCTGAAAATAAAATGGTCAAGTGCTATTAAGTATGCAGATCATTTAACTGTAAAAACTGGCTAAAAGCACAGAAAAACTACTATATTTTCATAAATGTTCTACAAGGACAGCAAATCCTCACCTCTTTGTTATGAGTTAGCATGTCATGGGAAGGTGGTGCCAGAGTGACTGAGACGACTAATTTTCCCAGTACAGGTTGTCCATTGGAGTAACTGAAGAAACAAATGCAAACTTCATCATTATTGTAACATGTGTACATGTCACATTATTGGTGTGAGTGAACTCACAGTGCTCTCACTGATCCTGAGATGTCATCTCCAACAAGAACATGTGAAGGCATCTTGACCAGCACTTCAAAATGAGTACGCTCTGCAAAAACAGTCAGTTAATGTGTTAGAACCACAGCGGTTAGAAGACATCTTATTACTTTTTAAGTTTATCTACAAGTTTATCTCAAAGCAAAGGTCATGGGCCTGTATGAACACTGAAATGCATTTTTGCCTGGTGTAATCATTCCTCTTGTTCAGCATGTTGATCTGAGGAAGGATAGCATCAATATGAGGGGATTTGGTACAACTAAGGCTGTAACTTTGTAAAATACTCACTCGATTTGTCCCACTGAGACTGCTGGTGCATCATGTTAACGTTGACTGAACTTTGAACTTTGCTTGAGAACTGATTGAAATTCACAATGACCCTCTCAGTGTTCAGCTCATTTGGGCATGTCAGTATTGTTTACAGATAGAAAACCTATTTTCACAAACTGTTTGGCAATAAAATTATGGCTCTGTTACCTTGATTCTCCACAGTGATTTTTTTTTCATCAGTCACACCCTGTAGTCAAGACGATATGACGTTAAATTGGCAGGTGTTTTTTCTTTTTTTGTTGTCTTTCTGTATTGTTCAATTCAAATTTAAATTCAAATAGATGTTTTTTAAAGGGAAATATCCAAAGGTAAATAAAACAAAAATTCAACCCTACATTCACTGTTGTTGTGATTGCCCACTGGCCAAGAGGAGCTGTTGGGGATAGAGTGAATTCCTGGAACACAAACCCCAGATTTGCTGTGGACTCCCTCCGGAATACAACTTTCCCACTGGGATCCTGTGTGACAAAGGAACGTTAGTCAAACTTCTCCTCGCCACACAATGCCCAGCCCCTGTGGCTTTGTCCTCTCTCTCACGCACACAAACGGAGAAGACAGAAACCTACCTGAACAGAGACTTCCACACCACCTGTGTACGGACGGTTATCCAACCGGACAGACACGGTTCTGACTCGGACGCTGTCGCCTGGCTGGTAGCGTGACCTGTCGGTCTGGATGAAGGTGGTAACGTTCCTCCGGCTGAAGGGGATGTTGGTGGTGCTGGTGAAAATGACGCTGTCACCTTTGTAGCCTCTCACTGTCAAGCTGAAGAGGGAATTCTGGGTCGTAGAGCCACGAATCTGGAGCAATTGGTATAAAAGTCATCAGAAAACATAAATGTGTGATATCAGATTTGGTGGTTATCTGAATAAAATAAGAAAAGAAAAGGAAAACATACTCACCGGAGGGAGTGTGAGGACCCTGGTCAAACCTACAAAAAACAGATTGATGCAGTAACTCTCTAAAAAGTCCAAAATTATGCAGCTCAGCCCTAAATCTCTGTGTAATCGTAACATCACCTCCTTGGAAGTCCTCTGTGTACTCTGTTTGGGCTACTATGGTGTTGCCACGTGCCAGTTCAGCCGTCACCCTGCCAGGGAAGCCTGCGACAATGGTGACAGCCAGCGGAGTGGGCGTCCCAGCATGCAGCACCTCTGGACCTGAGATCAGAAACCATGTCCTTATAGAAGGATGGAAGAAACACAAGTGCTGAATCAATATACAAAATATGAATTCACATAATGTCCAAAAAATCGCAGTTGTGATTGCGGTTACAAGGAACTGCACCACTTACCTGGTTAAATCATGGCTTGAACTAGGCATGGCAAAAAACACAACTCCCCAACACACAACCAGGGTCCGGATCACCTCCATGCTTCCGCACACTTTGTGCGACTTTTGGTTCAGACTCCAGGCTGACGGCCGGTGCTTTCATAAATTCATTTGTCCGGGGTTGCACATTACAAAACTCCACCTCCTGTTCTGACACCAATGTCCCTCACATGCTCACACATAGTCACACATATTTCCTTTGTTTAACACAATGGATAAGTGAAGTGTGTGTGTGTGTGTGTGTGGGGGTGTCGATCCACTCTTGAACACCTTAGCCTGGGGGGGAAATCATCTCGTCTGTCTATTCAGAGTCTGACAATTCCCAGTCCTGCCCAAAGCGCAGAGAGATGCTCTGGTGTGAGTGTATCCATGCTGGGAAGAAACTACGTCTCAAATGACAGAAGGAAAACAACGATTCTAATTCTTGGCATTTGAATGTGGAGAGTTTTCAAACATTTTGCTACTTTAAAGCACTTTTCCTTGGAAAACAAATCCATATTTTCACGATTCGTGGTAAACAGGTTTGACATTTTAATTACCTTGTGGCAACGCAGGGAGTCCAGACAACAGAAATATGGGGTGAGAATGAGGCCTTGTCTTGGGAGAAAATGTGGATCCGTCACCAAAATGCAGTTTACTTAGTCTACATGCTCTCTTTCCAAAAATAGCTACCGCTCCTGGTGTTACATACACCACTGTTGGTTTTTTTACTATCTGCCAATGTGGAACAAAAAACAATACAGGCTACAGCAGCTTAGAGGAGAACTGCTGACATTTTGGGGCCATGTTTTAACCACTCAGCAGTGAATAAAATTTTCACTGAGGAACATGACACAAGCAAAAAATAAATAAAAATTTAAAGCCTGTATCAATTCTTCCTTACCAGCAGGAGGCAGCAGACTCAAGGCTAAGTTACCATTTTAAACCGGAAGACATGCAAATAATTTTCAATGGTTACACAACACTCATACATTATTTTTAATTTCAGATTAATATTTTATTTCTTTGGCATCACACTTTTTTCCACACTAGTTACATATGAACATGTTTTACAACATAAGTTGTCTTTGTCCAATACTTGGCACGCACAACTTTGGCAACAGACTCGGCTTTTGAACATGTCACAACATTACCTAGCATTTAGTTTCTCTGCACTGGTGAGATATGACAGTGCATTTGTGCATCTGCGAGGATGCAGGTGGGACGTGACACAATGTTGAAACTAAATGCTTATTTTTTGTATGTTACTCCTGTAATGCACATCCCTGAGCACCTAAATAGCACTGGCACACTTGTGATTACATGAAGGCACTTATTAGATTTCACGAACACAAACTGGTGTGGTCTGGAGCCTTGCTACTGAATGCCTCCCGAGCTTTTCACAAGACTACAGCAGTTTCTGCCCTGTCTGTACTGTACATGATTACATTCTTACACCTAAAAGGTGCTGACAAAGTGCATATTTACAGAGTGCTAAGAGGTCCAGAAACAAGAGGAAACTTGAAAAGCATTGCATACAAGGTTAATAGGCAAATCAGATTGGAAGATAGGACATCAATCATGATGAAAGACATGATTTCTTCCAGTGAAGTACCGGTGTGGAGACGCCAGAGAGCACCTTCCACTAGAGATGCTATTAAAAAAGATCCACATGTTCCGAATTTCTATACCGTGGTCGGCCGTAACCTTTATTTTGAAAGCTACAGTATGTCACTGTCACTCATTAAAAGGGTGGCGCCCCTCAGTTGTTCAGATGCACTTTTCACTCAACTGGATAAGCTGTCTCCTTTCACTGTACTGGTGAATGTGAAGAGGCAGCTGATTAAAAGACATTAAACATGAGAATGTAAACAACAACAAATTAAATACTGACTGTGGTTACAAATCAATCACCTTGTCATTTCTACAGCCTCTACCTGATTGGAGCGACATTTTCTTATGACGGCAAACAAAACTGGGAGGTGCTTCAACCCACAGCAGCAAATTCAATTCTCCAAGGTATTATTATTTTTTTTTTAGAAAAAGGTGTGTTTTGACTTCATAGGGTAGCAATATACTATATATTATTTGGATAATTTCATGATAAAATGTGTCTTCAGCAAAAGGACTGATTTTTCATCCAGTGTTACAAATCCATCTGCCTAAATGTGAAAGTTTGATTGGAGGTAAACACAATTCTAAATGTCACAAGTGTGTCCAATGTGCTGAGATCTTCAACAGCCCTTCTCTTGCCTGAGCCAGCATCTGTAAAGTCACATTAAAAATTCATGGAAACTGCCCAAGTAGGAAAAGATGGGATTAATCACTGTTGTGCTTTGGTTATGATGGCTTTTTGTCATTGTTATGGTTGTTTCTAATATAAAGTCAAGCAAAATCATTTTTAATATCAAAAAGTGGCAAATTGCAGCTTTAAATGTCTTTTGTTTTGCAAACAGATGAACAGTTTCTCCAGTTTCACCAAGGGTGTGGTAGATTATTCAGACATCATCTTAACAACTGGATGTTTTCCTTTGACGAGTCCTCAAGTCTTCACGGTGGGATCTGTAACCTGCAGAAGTCACATCTCAAACCGGCGGTACATGCTCTCCACGTAGCTCAAGACCCTTTGCCAGTCAGGACCACCTGCTCTCAGCATTTCCTCCAATGTCTGTTGGGCAAAGAGTTCAAACAAGTTTATGAGCTCTAAATCAACCTTTCGTCTGCTATGGAAAACTGAGACGAGACTTTGCCACAAAGTGCTTTGTTTTGATTTTTCAAACACACTGAGGCATACCAGGGTTTGTGCAATCCCAACAGTCTCTCCTGTTTTGAAGGCCAGACTCAGATTATCCCTCTACAAAGAAAAAGAAATCAAACGATAAGTTGAAACCAATAAATCATTCGGTCAAATTCATTGCAAAGTCGCTCCTACCTTGTTCTCTGGAGTAAGAGTGCTGTAAGGGATGTCCGAGGGGAGGTAGCTGTGGTAGACAGCACAAAAAGCCAGACCATCAGCCCAGCTGCTGCTGAAGTTGGTGATGTCAATGTTCTGCATAGAAAAGAAAGATGGAAAAGGGGAACGGGAAGAAGGGAGGTTTCAGTTAAAATGGATATCGCGATGGGAAGTATCCATTTGCAATAGTTATATAAAATCCAAAAATCATGATCCATTCTAGAGGCTGTGGAAAACTGGAATTCTGACTTCTTATAGGAATATTAAAAGCAATGAAACACTGAAGGAAAATCAGGAAACTGTCAACATTAGCTGTAGGTTGGGGGGAAAAGTACTACCCACCTTGTAGCCTTGTGTTCGGCTCTGACACCAGCGGAGCAGCGAGTTTCTCTTGGAGCCTCCGTGGCGGCGCAGCAGCAGGTTGAAACCATCCTGGGACCTGACAACAAGACGCAAACTGCTGAGGGCGCTGGGTTTTTTGTTTGTTTGTTTGTTTGGTTTTCATTTTAACACGGCAGAAGATGTTGAGAATTTGTGGCGGTATTAAAAAAAATCCCGTCACGTAGTTGACTCTGTTATTAAAAGAAAAACTTAATTAACACGTTGATTCAAGTGAGAGAGGTGTTTTGGCTCCAATATTGAGCTTTATGAGTTCAGCAGAGTAATGTACTTGGGTCAAAGCGAGTAATTAGTTTTACAAAGGAGGCAGCAATTAGGTTGGTCTCATGGAAACAATGGTCTGTCAGGGTGTGTGTGTGTGTGGACTCACTTGGTGGGCGGTAACTCGGTGAGGGCAGAGTTGTACTTGTTTAGAGACTCCTCACGTTTTCCTGCAAAGAAAAGCAACAACGCTGCGTTACAACAGCAAGTCATGGTTGAACCAACATTAGGCTGCGAAAAGAGATTTTCCAATTTATCTGCAAATGACCAAACCCCAACACCACTGCCTGCATATAACCCAGAGATCCACTTGTGAAAACATTGTTCAGTAGCACCACTAGTAATGGGGTGCCTTTTAACACACACACACACACACACACACACACACACAGACAGACACTGTGACACTTTGCACACATGCATGTACATACACACCTATGTCAGTGCTCGACTTGCTCTCTTGCCAGTCCAGACCTCTTCGGCCGCGTAGCTGCCCCAAGTTCTTGAAAGTAAACAGAGTTTGTCCAAACTGGATCAAAATCATTACATGAATGACAAATTATTGATTCATTGCACATGTATTTCCCAGCAAACCAGCTCTAATGTTGTACATATATACATATAACTCCCTTGTATCTCACCTTGTTCGTGGGTGCAACTGTTGTGGCAGGATTCGACTGGGACGTCCCATTCTGCATGGTGAGTGGGTCTGCGGAGGCAGGTAATCCAGACAGGCTTCTGTAACGTGACAAAACAAAGTGAAGAAAACAGACACAAGTGGCATTTTTTTCTTCAGCTGTAAATTAAACTGCTGTAAGTGTCCTTAAGTGGCCAAGTTAAGGCCTGTGGATCGAGAACCGCACATTCAAAAGAAGCCACAATCACAGTCCTGACCACATACTGGTAACAATTTTTTTATGCTATGCTCGAGCCAACAAATCTTTAAGGCAGGAAAGAGGCTTTGTTTTTGAAATATCTGACTGTCTGAACACACTGATGAGCCAACTACACCTATAAAATGATGCATTGGTAATGTGCTGCAGAAGGACTATATTTTTTTATGTATTCCCAGCACAAGGTTCAATTTTTGTCGCACCTTGATCTCTCTGTGGTTACTGTCCTTCTTGTCTCAGTGGATCGAACCTCCTCCCCGCTCCTGTCCTCATTGGTCACATTCCTCAGGTAACGTTTAGTCACACCTTTGCAGCCCGTCCTCGCCTCCACGTTGACGACATTCTTCGTCATTTCGTTTTCAATCCGACTTTCTGTTGCTTCTCCTCCCAACCTGTGCACCGCCCTGTCCACGCCCCTCTGGGTCCCTTTGCTCTCACATGTGTTGGTTGGCTCAGCGTTGGGTCTCTCCGGTTCCTGACACGGAGCCTGGGCATCAGTTTTGCCCTGATCCTGGGTGAGAGTTGCCAGTCTCTGCCTGCTCTCCTTTAGCTCCCCTCTCAGGGTGACCAGTTGCATGTCCGCCTCCTTCTGTCTCTTCTGGGCAGCGGCCAGTTCCCTCTCCACATCCTTGTGCGCCGTTCGGAGCGCCGTCAGCTCTTCCTCTGCCTCGGCTCTCAGGCGGTCTGCCACTGACACTGCCACCTGGAGGTCGGCCTGGAACTGCAGCCATTCCCCACGCTCTGTCTGGAAGTGGTGACAAATGCTTTGTTATTCCAATTGACGTGGTGTAGACGGTGAGACACAAACTAGCCTTAACACATCAGCTCATCTCATGTTCCTTTCTAATGTTTAGACTCACAGAACCACTAGCTGCTATACTTATTTGAAGTCATTTGTAAAGTCAAATTAAACTTAATACACTGAACTTTGTTAGCCTGGTTCATGGTGACCTTTCTATACAAAAGTGTGCTCGGCCCACACATTCCTGCTAGATATTGCATATGTACTGTAAGTTAATCATTTATAACAAGATTTTCAAAGCATGCTGGCTACTCTGTGACGCTGTGCAGAATCATGTTATCATGTTCACCATCGTAGTTCAATGTGGCAGCATGGGAATATCATTAACCTTTCAGGTATTTGGCCATAAACCAAAGCATTGGACAAATGCAGAAGTTTTGAATGATGCTAAAATGTTAAGTTAAAGGATCACCACCAACGATATCAAAATTCATCCCGAGCGCTAACATGGCTAACAAGAAATGTTATTTAAATTCACTTCTGTGAATAATATCAATAATACATGCAGCTTATATTTTCATTGCAGTGCTGTATAAACAGGCAAACTATGTGGCTACACTTAGGCACGCATTATTATACAGACTGTAAATCATTTTCTACAATAACTCCATACAAAGGATCAAAACAGGCATTTTTAAACCCAAACTGGGTCTGATTGCCAAAAGCAAGCATAGCTGAACCCTCAACAGACAATGACTATAATCAAACGAACAATCAAATATCCATTTGGGCCTCATTAGGAGACTACGAGTTGAACTGAACTCAACGGCAAGCCTCAGCAAGCAGAGGCGACTGGTGCTGGCGCTGTCTCTAATGAGGCGGAACTGAATTGTGAGCCAAAAGGTTTTACTCATGTCATCTAAATTGAAGTAACCAAAAGTGCATGCTCAATTTTTTTTTTTTTTTGAAAAAACAAAAAAACACACAAAAAACTAAAACACAAACAAAAACAAAGAACCCCGGGCACAGACAGAGAAAAGCGCATTTAAGCAATATTTTGGGCGCAGAGCCAGGGATGCGTTGTGCAACAGTCTCGCCGTCCCTGTGGTTGAATAAGTGTTTTCCTTGTTATCCACTGTTACCCATTAGAAATGAGCTGCAATGCTTTGATGTGAAACTTATTCTGAGACGGATACAGTTTCAAGATGAGTGACTAAGGGAGAAAGGGTTTGCAGTTTCACTCTTTAAGAGTATTATTGCCTTTGACATGCACAAACAGGACCCCAGACATCAAAAGACGCACTCAGAACCAGTGAAGCCAAGAGGAGGAAAACGATACCAGACCATAGTTTTTAAAAAAAAGTTAAGCAACCATCATCTTAAAAAGACAGAGGGACTGTGAAAAGGAAAAGAGGGGAAGAAGAACAATAAAAAGGGACTAAAATCACACACTGATTTAATGTAGACAGTCGGTGGAGTGTTGTGAAGGACGGCTGAGGAGTGGAGGGGTTTGGGAAGGTCAGTAATTAGATGAAGAATGGATAGAGATGTGGAGGAGGAGGCGCTATCTGAGCCAAATCGCTCCCTCGTCTGACCAGTGACTCAAGACCACAGCTGGACCAGATTACAATGGATGTGTGTGCACATACACGCACACGCGCACACACACACACACACACACACACACACACACACACACACACACACACACACACATATCATATTCCCCCTCTCTCTCCCACACCTCCCTTGTTCTTTTACCTCACCATAGTGTTAACTTATCTCACACACTTCCACACGTTCAGAATAAGTAAGGCAGCGTGTGTGGAATGAACAGAAGGAAAGTGGTCTCCGTTCGTAGTTCTATATTAAGTCAAACTAAAATACCCGCTGAGGATGTTGCCGGATCTTGTCTTCAGAGTCTTTGCTATCTGAACATGGACACTCCAACTGGAGCATGTCTTCTTGAGGAAACAGGAAGGGGCGCTTCTCAGTTCGCACAGAGATAAGGGTGTGGATTGTCCGTCTCAAGGCGCGCACACACAGACTCGCTCAGTCCCTCAAGAGCTGACCTAGTGCCCTACTGCAGGACCAGATGTGGTAGGGGCACACACACTGACAGAAACGGATACACTTGTTGTCTATATAGTGTCTATGCACATCTGATTTACTGACAGTTCCTGGAAAGGGTCCAGCACGCTTGGAGATGCACTCTGTGTGTGTGTGTGTCTGTGTGCGTGCAGTGTGTGTGCTCTAACCATCTGTCCCTGTTTCACCTCCCCACCCAGTCTTTCTAACATGCACTTGGGGAAACATCCGGACTCTGTAACGGCTCCTCTCTCCTGCTTTCCACAGTCGGTGGTGTGCATTCAAAAAATGGCTGAATACACCCTTATGCCTGTTAAGAGACATTTCACTCCCTCTATAGTAGTCACACACACATGCAGTACAGAAAACGCACAAAGTTCCCACTGAATGGCGACTGAAAATGTCCTGGGAGAGCCGACAAGTTGCATATCTAAATGTCCTCGGACATCAGAAGACAAGTGCTCTGAGTCACCAACATTGACTCTGCAGAGGGAATTCGACACATTATGCACACAAACCGCCTCCTCCACCTCCCAAACACAAGCCAAATCTTTGTTCTACTGTACATGTGAACAGCCTCTGCGATACAGGGCCTTTCTCATGTCTGGTTTGCTGGAGCAGCCTCGCGAGGAGAAAAGAGAGCAGAGAGAACCAGGAGATCATTCCTGGAAATCTCTGGCAGCATTCATCACCTGGAACTGATTCCAAAGCAGGGTTTCAAGATCGACTGAATCTCCAGGAGGGAGCACAGATCCGACCCGCCACCCACTACTCAGACATGAATGGACTGTTTTCATTTTTCTTGATTAAGACAATTGAAGACTGGTGCTGCACATAAACACAGACAGATGGTACACTGGGCAACTCCTTAGGAGTTCTTCTTTTTTTAACTGCAGCACATCAGAAATACATTATGTCTAAAAAAAAAAAAAACAGGACGGCAGAGATAAAAAAGAAGGTCTAAGCAAGTTGGAATCAGATGAAAAGATGGATGGAAGTGTAAGAACAGACAACTAGGAGGTGGGAGGGCAAGATAGAGAGGGGGCGAGGAGAAGACAGGGAGGAATCGAGCACTGCAGCAAAATTTGTAGGGTGATTGTTTTGAGTTCCTGTGCTCAGGGAGAAGCGGTCAGCTCTCTAATGGAGAAAGAATGAGGGAGCGGAGAAAAAGCAAAGAGGCACAGCAAGGGAGGGAGGGGATGGGGGGATGGGGGGCAGGCTTCCCTACGAAGCTAAAACCAATTGTACTCGCCAGGACTTTCAGTGCATCTGTGTGTGTGTGTGCGCGAGTCTTCTGTCTCACGTGTAACACACACACAAAAACACATGGCCGGCCAGTGACTTCACACTGCAGCACCCCCACCCATCCCAACCCCACCCCACCCTGCACCATACAGCACAAAACAAAACAAGTTTTGTCTCCTGAACAGCCGAATGTGAACCCCCTCCTCCGCACTGCACTCCCCTTCCCCACAAAAAGGCTCAAAGGACAGGAGCTAGCTTATACTGCACTATGGAGGGCCCATGTAAACACAGTGTTGGATTGCCCCATTTTTTTTTAAATAACTGGCTACCTCTCAGTGCTACACCACAGTCTCTCTGAGGTTTAGCTGGCCTGGCTTATATTTCCAGGTCCTGATGGGGATGTGGGAAAGTGGAGGTGAAAGGAAGGAAAGACAGGAGGAGGCAGGGGACAGAATATCAAGTAGAGAAAGAAGGGACACCATGGAGGTGTGGAAGAGAGGAAGTAGAGTACATGTGCATCAAATTAGTACTTGCTTGGAATATACTGCAGTTAAAATAACTGTACTACATGGCAGAATAAGAGGACAACAGAATCAAGGACAGTCACAGAGGGAAGAAAGGAGATGGTGTTGAAGAAGGCTTCCTGGAGGTCATACTCCAGCTGTTCTAATCTGTGGCAGATCTGGCGGAAGCTGAGCCTCTGGCTGCAATCCTCATAAGGGAGGGTCAGGAATTCAAACGAACGGCTAACAGGAAATTACCGCAGAATATCACCACTCTCATAAGAGCATGAGATGCCTGAACTGTTAGCTGGAGAGTGATTTTTGCATGCCGCATGGTTTATTCAACTCGTCGCTCTACTGGACAAGCATCTTGTCCCAGGAAGATAAACTTTCAGGCTCAAGAGTCAGGACATGTTCAAGATTCCTTCACTGTCATTTTGTAAAAAAAAATAAATTGAAAATTCAGGAGCAACAGATGGCGCATTCACTCATATCTTCCTTCACAAAGAACTGAGAGCTGATAATTTGCCTTTCTGTTGATGTGCATTGGTTCTACTGAGCAAAGCAGTGGCTAATATATGGCCCCCCACCACAGTAATTATGAGATCTTGATCTGGTAATTATGAGATCAGGTGTCTAATTATTTTTTTTTGTAAATGTTGTAATGCTCTTTCATGTAAATTTTGTAATGCTCTTCCATAAAAATCGGTCAGGACTTGACCAGCTGCGGCCCCAATGAGACACACATCTTAAACTGTGACCTTGTGTTACCATATTTTTCAGATTTTCTCAACAACCACTCAACCAAAATAACTGCACTTTCTTGGGTCCATTCCACAAGTTTGAAGTCAATCAACAGAGTCAGTCGTCAGGAAAATCGAAATACAGATTGACAAGTGGGCAGATAGAAATTCCTTTTCAAACTTTTATGCAATTTTGACAGAGCAATAAATAAAGGTTTTCTGATTCCTTGAACATGCCAGAGTTCAAGTTACATGCAAATGCAAGGAAGTGAAGTGGGGACCAGGACCTTGGGACATGCCGGGCCTACTTAGAGATGCCAAGCTAAGACTGAACCGAACAGTTACTGTGTGTGGGAGACATTTCGTCAATGGTCACTAACCATTAGTATCACACTGAGCACACACCCAACAACTGCCGAAACTGGCTGAAAAATGCTTTAAAAAAACAAATCTCACCTGCAAAGTATTCCTCAAGTTCTTCACTTCTGTAAGCAGATGCTTCAGTATCTCTAAGGGAAGGATACAGAAATGTCAGAAGACATCACATGCTTATCAAACCCAGAAAAGAAATGTCAAGGAAATGAGATTGCCCTTCTCGTAGGGAAATGTTAGGCCCTTAATGAAATGAAAAGTTGGCGTGTTCAAACAAAAATCCTGCAGGAAATAATGTATTGGAAAACAGAATAGTGGTGGTACAACAGTATATAGAACTCTTGCCTGCTGTGTCCGTGGCCCCATCATGACTGGTGGTGATACCCAATGATGTCCTACACTCCTCCAACAGCTTCTCCAGTTCCTCACCATGGCTGTCCCCAGCTTCTTGAGCAGGCAGTAAAGACTGACTCAGACCACTGTCCCTTTCTCTCCAACTCTGCCCTGAAGAGCTGACCCCCAAAGGTGAGGTGCTACATGAAGAAGAAGGGCTCTTTGTGGGGCTGACAGCCACAGTCGACCCCTGGGAACCTGGAGTCCTCGGGGTGGAAGTTGGAGGTCCACCATTCCTCCCCCAAGCAGCTTGTCCTTTAACCACAGTAGTTCCTGGCTTGTTGTGCATCAGGGTAACTCCAGGGCCAGGGGGTGAGCTGCTTGAGTTGACTGGTGGATGAGGCCTCCAATCAGGAGCAGGAGTTGAAGTGCCGGGGGTGGTCATGGTGGGGGTTGTGGGCTGTGATTTCTTCCCTATGGATGTAACAACTGGGACCGGAGGTGGCGGTGAAACAGGGGCAGCAAGGGAAGGTTGAGGTGAGGTAGGGTGAAAGAGTTGGGGGCCACCAGGCAAGAAATCTGGCACATCCCTTTGCGGGGAGGCAGGAGGAGTGTGGAAACTCTCGCCATGGGGCCCTAAAGACAGAAACATTAAATTCGGACAAAATAAGAAAGTTAAACAATGACTCCTCCCCAGACATGATTTTCATGGCAAACATTTAACAACAGGATGCCTCCCATGTTACTGAAAAGCCCTTACTTTATGTGTGAGCACTGGAGGTTATTTGTTTCCACATCACTTGCATAAGATGTCACAGAATCATGCTCGACTTAAACTGAGATCATGGGTGAACATCGAGAAATATTCCCCTTCAGCAGATGTAAGTGAAAACAGCTTTCTAGTGTCAAACTCTGCACAGTGATGCTCACACATCCAATTTTAAACAATGAACAAAACTTTTTTAAAGAACTTTTAAACTTCTTAATGGCCAGAGACAGCGATAGAACTGACCAACAACTGAATAATGGACAGAGTGACGACAGAAAACAGTTTAGCGGTCACTCATCTGGCATGCTGACACTGAAGACACTATTCAGGGAGGTGACCAGAGCAGACAAGGCCTTCATTGGCCGGCAAGCATCCAGACCATACCCCTGAAGAAGCTTTAATAGGGACATTCCTCTTGGACGGCTCATCCACAATGTTGCAGTAACGCTGATTCTCCAAATTCAGGAACACGGACACGCCACACAGACGACAAATGTCACATAGGTGAATTTGCAGCAGTGACTTGCAAATAAATTTCCAAACTTGACACAGTAACAACATTTTTACCTTTTGGCAAAGCATTCCTTGCCCGACTAATAATAACTTCAGATGCTATGGGAACCACTGGGCATCACGTCTCCTTTTCTTTCCTCCTTGCCTTGTTTGGACATAAGCCTCATGACTAGCAAAATGAATTTTCCTTTTCCATCAGTGATGTAAGAGCAGCAGTCAAACACTTGCAAAGTTACGCACCACCTGCCCTGAGACCAAATCACTGGAAAAGAATGACAGGAGCGTCTAATAACTTCCTCGTGCCACCCCCTGCTTTTTTATTTCTTCATTCCAAACCTTTATGCGCTCATCCAACCGTGGGTGGCAGATTGACTGAATGAGTGTGTGCGTGTTTGTATGTGTGTCCATTCAGCTCTGTGTCTGCGTGTATGTGTGTGTGCGTGTCAGATAGCATTAGGCTTCCCATGATTAATTCACTGCCCTTGTGCTGAGCCGGGGAATTCTGCCGATTCATCACAGCTGGCCCAGCGGGGCCAGAACGAATCACACAGGGACGCGAGGAGAATGACCACTCACTGAGCAACACGCAGGAGGGCTGCCAAGATTCCTCCTGCCGCTCAGTGTCACACACACACACACACACACAGTCTTTCCGCTAGCTTCTCCCTTTGTTGACTTGAACTTCCTGATTATCCGACAACCACCCTCTCTTTTTGAGGGATTCTATTGTGGTGTGCTCGCTCCTCCTGTATCTGTCCTCTTTCTCTCTCTCCGCTCTCTCCTCCTACTACATGAATCAGAGCCTTTAGGTGTGCTGGCCTTACTCTCAAAGAATCTCAAAAACATGTGGCCAACACACACACACACACACACACACACACACACACACTGCCAGCCTTTTGTATGATGTCGTGCCACATTTTAAAAACCCATTTCAGAATGCAGGCACAGAGCAAAGAAGATATAAAGGAAGTGATTTGAACATACCTGTGGATCCATGGCCATCCTTGCTAGAAAAGTTGCCCATAATGCTGTAATGGGGTTTGGGCCACAGATGCGCCCCTGCAGGTGCTTGTTGCTTTTTCACTTAGTCTACACCAAAGTGGCACTGTGAAGGTGACACACACACACACACACACACACACACACACACACACACACACACACACAGGACGTCCAGTAAGAGGATGGAGGAAGTCATGCACATACGCACTGTTGTCCAACTGAGAAATAATTAAGGACCAACAGAACCAACCTGGACTCTTTAACATTTCACGGTAGACTGAGGGAGGAGCAGGGAGCTCAAGCTGCTCATTTGAATGCTAAGAAAATCACCATGTTTACACAGTGAGGCTGAACCACAGGGGTGAGTTCAGCCGCAGAAGCAGGGCGCTGAAGTGTGACCACAGAGTGCCAAACAAAAGCGTTGGCACGTCAGGTTTTCAACGCATCTGAATGAGTATGAGCTGTACACATGAGACATGAGCAAGTACCTAGAAAGAAGCAGCATATTCCGCGCCATCGAAACAACAAAAGTAGTCCAGGTCGGCAGGACAAATTTTCGTATTTTGATTAAAAAACAACAACAACCATATCATCATGTTTGTTCTAAAGCCTCATACTTTTGCGCGCAATCAAAACTTTTACACGCATCCAAGAGCTCGAAAGCGTGTTCGGAGAAGTAAAGCACTACTTTTCGCACACAACGTTAAAATCCCATACCTTCTAATCGGGAGAGGAATATCTGCTGCGTACATACCGCTGAGAGAGTGCAAATAAATCCCAAATCTTTGGTCCTGGGTTGGGTGAACTCTTCTCCTCGCCGCTTTGCTCCCTCCAGCGCTGCTCAACCAAGCGCACTGCCCTGGCGTGTCTTCACTGAGGAGAGGCAGTGGCTGCTGGAAACGTGCAAGTGCATTTCCTCTGAACAAAGTTGAATTTACGCAACATCGTGCGGTTGAAAAAATCGTGAATAAATAATTGAACCTTGATAAGGCGGCAAAACCAAGTTTTAATCTCTGTACAGCCAAGAGCGAGAGAGTCGGGGGAAAAAAAACTCTGGACACGGATGGCCGATGGTAAGGATGACCGCTGAATGTGTCCACTGGAGGGCACAGTTAGGCTGCCTGAGGAAAACCTGTTGCCTCAGACATGCGCTGGCTCGCTTCACTTTTAAACTCTATAAACTTCAATGGCCTGTCTGACTCTTTACCATAAATTCAGCTCTTTGATTGGATTTAATTCTGATTTATTCCATCTTCTCTCCTCCCACCTCCTTTCATAAAAGATCAGTTGTTCTACATGCTGATAGAGTCTGAGTATCTGAAGTCATCTGGTATAGTAAATTTTGGCTATACACATTAACTCTGACTGACGTTTGTTGTATGATGGTCTTTCATAACACCTGTTATAATGAAAAACATGGAATCAAGTATCTTACTTACCTTTCTGACTCCTAAAGGTCGAGTGTGGATCAACATGAAGCCCACTTTTGAGTTTTCGATTACAGTAAAACAGCATGAACTGCACTTTGACTAATGACATTTATTTTAGGCTACAAAAATAAAAACTTAATCGGCCAGCACTGCACAGAAACAATGATAAGTGTGACTAAAATGCAACAGTAGAGCAGCATGTTTTCCAAATGCTTTTATTTCATAAATATCTTCTAACATCTTGTCATTAAATTTTGATTATATTGCTAACAGGACAAATCTTTCCTAATCGACACTCAAGTTCATAGACCTTTATGGATCATAACGGATGAGCACTGAAAATTGCAGCAAACATTAAAATACCGATTCTTGAATTCCAACAGCAAACATGCTTCCTTTTGTCAGTGCACTGTCATGGCAGCTCTCCTCTCTTAGATGGCACTATGCTAAGTGAAACAAGAAGTTTGCTGCAGTGAGGAGACTCTCCCTCACTCTCTGATGAGATCAATAGGTTTTCACAGGGCTTGTGCTCACTGTGCACCACTGCAGTGTAGAGAGAATTTATCAAAACCAGCCAGGTGCATTGCACAACCCTTCAGCCCGTGCCCACATTGATTTCACACTCATGGGAGTACAGCGCTAGAATATAAAATGCAAGGGCCGTCTGCATGTCAAAAACTTTCAGATGTGGAGTTTAGACTAGGTGAAGACCATGTTGAACCATACGTGTATCTGAGCCTGTTATTGCTAAAAGCAAAGTTTATAAACCCCAATTTGCTGTCTACTTTTTCCGTTAGTGAAGGAGAGTAAGGATCCTGTTGCTTGAGGCCATCACAACCCCATTACGATATTGTTTATGGGTGTCAGTCTCTGTCCCGACTAAGGTGACCAGTTTTTCAGTGTCTGATGCCAGTTGGAGCCATTAGCTCCCTCTGCTGAGTGGATTACAACTATTTTGTTGGTGACCTACTGCACCAGCGTTCTAATGATTGCTGCTAGTGGGGCTCTAAAAACTCCCAACCTGCCACAACTAGCCACTGGTCCAATTTGGCAGACAGAATGGCTCTTCAGCGATGAAAAAGTGGATTACAAGGTCTGGCTGACCTCTGAGTGATGAAACACTCGACTTTCTCAGATCCTCATTTTTCACAACTTTCCAGAATACTAGTAAAACTTGTTCCTCTTCCTCCTGTCCCCTCTTTATGATGAAATAAAAGTCTCCCTTTTTTCACTTTTGTCACCATCATATCAGATTCAATAGATTTCTGCATATCCATACTCAGCGCAAGAGGAAATAAATTTAAAGACAAGACCCTGTGCAATCCATAAGGCACAGCACGCATTCTCAACCACACTCAGTGTCTCGCCAAAGCTCAAGTCCCTTTTAACTATCAAATGCTTGATCTAAGCACATATGGAAACATCAATCCATGTGTGACAGTGGGACAAATGGTGGACCCTGCAGGGGGAATGGTACGAAGTTGGGATGCACAGGAACTGCCCACCTCCAACAGGTCCTTGTCTCTTTAATACCAGATTAGGTTAACGAGTGTCTGTCTGTGCCAGGACTGATTTTCCACTCAGGTTAATCCCAACTGAGGACAGGAGGTTTATCCAGAGGGAATCACCATGCTACTTTGCCCTCTTGCCACTTGCAGCATCTGAGATAGTTAAATTAGGATTCATAATCCAGCAAGGTGTGTGCATGTTGTTTACAAGAATCAGGCCTTGTTATTGAATGTAAAATAATCTTAAAGACATATTTTTTATCCACAAAACTGCCCTGTTACTTCCCACATTGTGAGAATGTAACTATTCTGAAAACACAATGCACCATTCACTGGTTCAGCCCCAACTTGTGTCTTCCACCACTGTCTCCTGATTGACGGCCGATGCCAGAGTGCGCCAGCAAATCTCAAGGCTGCTTGATGGATGAAACCTGCTACTCCTCAGAGGAAATCAATTGAAGTCACAGGCAAGGATGGGCTGCTCAAACACTTACACATGGGGCTGTCTGCCTGGGTGGGTGGGTGGGTGGATGGATGTGTGTGGGGGGGCAGCTAGTGGGTTGCCAACCATCTGTGTACAGAGGGGTGCTGCCAAGTGCCAGTCCCTTATTACACCAGGCCTCAAGGGGACGCACAATGTCTTCAAATGAAACATGTGATCTCATTCAAGCCACATTCAGCAACAGTCTTTCAGCATCATCACATGCTCATCCAGTCAGTCACAATGCTTAGTATCCCCTCAGTGCATTACAGACTCAGCTAACATTAGTGACTATGCAATCCAGTAAAATGTGAACTATTTTATATGTGTTTCACTACTTACAGTATTCCATGTTACTATGAGATATCAATTCCAACTTCCGGCCAACATACAGGTTCAGTCAGAAATCCACACTAGCACATCTTCAGAGAACACATGGGCCACATTGGTGCAATGGGCCAGCATAGCTACAATCTTAGACGTGCATTGTGTAGTTACTGAAACTCAACCAGTGATGCTGGCCAACCTAAATCCAGCCGAGAATCACAGGTTATTTTACAGAATTTTCTGGCCCGCAAAGGAAGGAGGGGGGATCTCCTGGCAGGCATTGGTCCGGCGGGTTACATCCAGGAAAGGGGTCCTTTGGGTCGCTGAGCCAATCATGCTGGCATCAGTGTGTGTGCCGACCCACTGCAGCACACGGGTGGAGGGCCGGTGGTAAAGGGCCAACTGCCTGGAGCTGTAGCCGCACATCCCAATCCCCACGGCACCCAGCAGCACAGCCATGCCGGGCATGCTCTTCTCAGCTGGAGGCGTTACAGACACATTATGATAGGCCTGGGTCTGAAAGGGGAGAAGAGAGTGAAACATGATCAGGGGAATGGGGTATGAGAGACAAATACATTTCCACAGGCTATCAAATCAGTCCAGAAAAACAAAGACAAAATTATGATTTGTTCATGTCCGAAATATATTAATGCATGAAGATCAAATTTAGCTCTCAAGACCACAGCACATGAGGATAACATGTCTCACAGCCCTTTTTTTCCAAACAGTTGTCTTCATCCAACCCCTCTCACTAATGCCCAAGAGATTAAAAACCCATCTATTCTCATTTACCAAATTGCAGTCTGTCTCTTCTGACAAACACATAGCTTGTCTATTTTATGATATGGGCAATTTCCTTCATGGGCCCTTGACAATTATAAAGAGCATAGAGAAGCAAATAATAGAAACTTCATAGTTCCTAATGGAGCTATGTCACAGGCAGTTAAGAAGCCATTCCTGTGGCTCGCTCACCCATTTCCCATTTCCATTTCCAGTGCAATGGACCATTGTAGGTTTGAATTTCTCCACTGTTTGTGGTAAACACCACAAAAAAGGAGATTGTGTTTTGTGAGCTAAAACAAAATGCATTCTAGAACTACTGAAACTGAACCTAGTCTGGATGGCATGCGTATACATTATTGTGCTGGTACTGTATTTCCTCATCTTGTCACAAAACTGAATCTGCTGAGAGAAAAAATGGCTTCATCATGGCAGCATACCTCTTAGTGGAACCAACTTGCTGTATGCTCTGTCTCTGAACATACCAATAAAGACAGTGCCGTGCAAACATTCATTACATGAAAGGCTCCTCTCTGAAGTGATAAGTTATTTCATCTGCCACTCTCCAGTGCTTCTCAAGGACCAGTAAAGACAGAGCATGCCAAGTGCCGTGGAACAGAGAGTTCAAATCCAAGGCATTAAGAGGGCTTTCTACCCATTTCTTTCTTCAATCAAAACAAACTGACTGACTGCAGATAAAGTGCAATAAAGTGCAATCCACTGCAGGCAACTTCTGACTCAGCACTTTATGCCCCTGCTACCCAGTAGTACAGACAGACTTAGTGTCACTGTCCTTATCCATCTTAGATTAAAAATCACAGCACAAGAAAATATGCTGTAGGTGGTTACATTATCTAATTGTCTTTAGTTCTTATACACCTTTAAGACAAACTCATGCTTAAATAGTCGAACCACAACCTCCTTATGTTATGAATGTTCAATGTGACAAAACAATTTTTCACAACTTGCTAGACTGCTCACACTCACCTGCAGCAGCCTGATGTAGCCTGGAGTCAGTCTTGGGACTCTGAAAAACATTTTTGGAATGTCCTTTCAGATCACCGATCAGTCAAAGGCTGATAAAAGTTGGTTCTGTATCTCTTGAGCTCCTCTCCCTTGATTCCCAGGACGGGAAACCCACTGACCGAGGGTCTGTCTGGGTTTACGTGCGGACTCTTCAACCTCTGCTTGGCTATCTGATGCAGCACAGCCTGGTCAGCCCTTATAATGTCCTGACTTTACATAAGAGGCAGTCTGCGGGTGGTGTGACTAATGGGATTACAGGAGTTGGCACACGGGGACAAAGAAGTCGACCTAAACAGGAGCCAGATTGAATTGAGTGTAAGACTGGGTGACACCTAAATGTTAAAGGGGAAATTATATAATCACTGTATAATTGTTTTACACATTTCTGAGGCTGCAATTAATAATAAATGATGAATGAGAACTTCTGAATGATTTCTGACTTCAGCAGTTGCTTTAATAACAAAATATACGAGGGCCCAAGTCATCTGAAATCAGAACCACTGCAAGCCATTTGAATCTGCCACATGGGCTGATTTGAATGTTTTCCTCTTGGTGCTGTGAATAATTTCCCCTGCCATGTCAGCAGATTTCTTTATGTTTTAATATCCTTCTTGGCCTTGGGGTCCTGAACTCAGAGGGGGGTCTTATAATGAGGATGCTGTGCTGATAACGTCTCTCTCTTGGTGGACAAGAGCGAATTCTCTCCAGTGAAAGGAGGCAACAATGACCTTGCTCTCATCCCTGGTACTTGGGCCCAATTCTGCTTCCCAACCAATGCACCCATGGATAATCTCAAACTCTGGCAACAATGCTGCCAAGTCGACAAGATGCCACTTGTGACATTGGTGAGTTTGTCAAACAAAACCAGACAAACTCTACAAATACTACTTCACTGATAACTGCTAGAAAATATAAAGCAAAGTAAAGCTAAACATTTACAAGACAAATAGTAGTCATTGAGTTAAATGCTAATGTGAGTATGCAAACAATGTTAATGGTAACCTACTAATATTTAGCAGGTATAATATTTACATTTGCTTCTTAGCAGTGAGCAAAAGACCTGAGGTAGATGGAGATATAATATTCACTCTCCTTTTTTTAGCACTGTGTTTGGTCTCCTCCTGACCAAATTTCATGGTAATGCATTGAACAATTCTTTAAGTCAGTTTCAAAGCGATGGACTGAACAACAGAGAGGTTGACATTGCTAACACGGCTAAAACACAGTGAACTCAAACTACAAATTACAAATTTAATACTGTTACACAAGATCCACCGGCAACGTTTTCTCTGACTCATGTCAGTGAAACAAGCCTGTGATCTTCAATCAGACACATCACCTGGTGTGTCCATACATGAATGGAGGCCACAGATGTTCACCATTCTAATACTACACGCAGACACACACCTTCTGAGCTGTTGCTGTGTGTTACAGCTGTTTTAGCTAGACCACAGCTCATTTGAAGCTGGTACGTAGTGGACACCTCTCGTACAAGTCACCACGCTGGCACCGTCCAGCTGAGATAATTCTCTGGCCTTTTCCTGAACTCTCCACCTGGCATCGAGCTATGGGCAAATGCATAAGAATAGATTACCTGAGCTGCAGACGGGTGTGGTGTAGAGGAAGGTTAAGCTACTGACTCCCTGGGTGGTATTGGAGCCCAAGGTCCATTGACAACATACCACACTGCTAAATCAAGTGTACTGTTAGATAACATCAACGAGGGGTTGTGGAAAGTAGCAAAAGGACTAGTTATTGTTCTTTATCTTTCCTCAGCCCCAAGATGAATATCTCTTAAGACACTATCATCACTATTAACTCCCAGAGGACTACAAATGTACCTAGTGTAGTTGGTTCAAACAGTGCATTTGATAAAAGGCACATGGAATAGCAATGTGGTCAGAAATTGATTTGTGGTGAGTGTACTGTAGGTAATTGAGGAGCTATTAGGTTAACTGGCTGGGTTTGAATGTCATAACATCTGAAAACAATACTGGAGCTCTGGGAGGGCTGACATTTACTTCTCTGGCAATTAGGGGGTTAGATGAGAAGGACCGGTGCAATGTTAATACCAATTTGATGTTTGATTAATCTGAACCACATGAAAGACAACAGGAAGTTAAGTAACAGGTGGTGGCAAGCAGATGAACTAACAAAGCAATTTCCCTGCGGGGATCAATAAAGTTTTTTGTTTTTTTGTATTTGTTCAGGATTAACTGGCCTTGTTTTCTTCTTGTACAATACAAGGTATAAAAATGTATACATATACACAAAGGAGGGATCAAGAGCAAAAATATTTAATAACAAAAACTACTCTATTCAGCATCATGTGAAGTCCAACATTTTGCAGTGCAGCACATAAGAAGATAAAATTGGCAGTAATAATGCCTCAGTCACGTCCCATTGCGACTGACAGTCTCATGGGTGTGTTGCAGAAAGCCCCGTCTTCTTGTCTGCCTGCACGGGAAGGATGTCTGTGATCCAGTATTGGAACAGTGAAATGACTGCAGCGGTTTCCTCTGGAACACAGAGCGACAGAGAGAAACATTTCAGCTACAAATCCACTTCCTACCTCCCTGCATGTACTGTAGGTCTTCACAATCTAAACCACCTGTCTCCAGCCCAAGACAGACTCTTTCTTTTACTTGAAAAGTTTGGATTCAATTTAATGTGCACAGACAAAAAATGGGCAGGATAAAGGGGCAAAGACAAGCCAGCGTCATTCATGACAGAATCTCCAGGGTGCAGCAAAATATACTCAAAGGAAATGTGTTTCAGACCCACTCCTGCAGTCAAGTGATTGCCACTGCAAAGGCAGAGAGAGTGAGGAGAGCTTAAGTGAACTCCAAGGACTTTCAAAGGACAACTCTCCAACAAGCTCAAGGATAAGCTCCTCCATGGCATTTCATATGGCTTAAATTAAAATACAGAAAGATGATTTAACTAGGTGGTCGTTCACAAATTATCAAGTAAAAAAAAGAGAATGTCTTACTGCAGTGATTCATACATGTCTCAAATACAATGAGAACTGAATCTTAACAAACCAAAAAGATTCATTCACAAGGAATTCTTTAACTGACAAGCACTTTCCTGCTCTGATACAATCTGCTGGGAGAGCTGCATTTAAAAACACTGAAGTGAAGCATGACTCATACGATATGAGGTGGGTGGGGGGGGTTAGAAAAGCTTTCAGGCAGCTCAGGATTAGGTGCATGGAGAGAATAGGCGCAACCAAGGCAGGGTCTTTTGTGGCCGCCGCTCGCAAGATAGCAAGCTGGTTTTTACACGGTGTTGTCTTGGCGACAGGGACAGGCAGGGACAACGCACGTCACTTTGTGGCCACCAATATGACGGTGGCCTGAATCTTCTAGCTGGTCTCTCTCGCTCTTGTACTCGCACACATACACTTGTGCATGTGACAACAGCAAAGTCCCTGCTGATCCCATTATGCTGCCAGCTAGCCAACACACACACACACACACACACACACACACACACATACAGTAAAATGCATCTGGGGACACAAGAGTTGTTTTTGGTGTTGACAGAGTTAAAGCAAGATGAGCAAGTTGAAACATGTTGGTTAACTGTGGGTGGAGGTCACCTGTGTGAGAGATGTAATATGGACATGACCAGCCCTGGTACTGCAAATTGAGGGGCAGGTACGTGCAGGTAAAGGCTGATGAAGGCAAGTAAGGGCAGGTATACTCAGGTGAACAATAAAAATCCTAGGGTGCCACAGAATGGGAGGAAAGCACAGACAGGCAGAGGCAAGTATTAACCTGCAGGGGCAGTTCAGTGATGTGCCTGGGGCAGATCCATGCAAGATGAGGCCAGTGTGGACAGGGACCACTGCATGTAGCAAACATGAAGCAGGATTAAACACGAGTCATGCTGTTATCAGCGGGGCTCTCACCATTTCTCTTTCCAAAACTAACCTGTTGCTCCTCTTAGAACAGCTGCAGCTTAAATTTTGGATGTTTTGACTGATGGATGCACTGACCTGCAGACATGCAGGAGTTTTATGGAGCTCCTTCAGTGCCTTTTCCAGACTGTTTGTGTCTTTCTGTTGAACGAAGGCCGTGAGACTACAGAGCTGCTTCAGCACAGAGTTGGGCTTAGATCCGCTGCATATGTGGCTCAGGAGGTCCTCCACGGTGCCTGACGGGAGAGAAGGCTTGTCTTCACACAATGAGTCTGCAGGAGCACAGAGGGAGAGAAGGGTAGTTGGTCAATTCAAACACTTTAAGATCACAATTTGGTATTTTATGTAATATTAGAGGAGTATAATCCAACTCAAGATAACAAAAATCTGCCTTTAAGCAAAATATACATTGCATCAACAGTTGCTCAGCACATTATTTGATATCTTAACTTAGGTAACTGTTCCCCACACGACAATTAACTGTCTAGACTCTGTGTCATCAAAATAATAAAAAAATCACTTGTGTATTTTTTGATTTACAAAACCAGACGTGTGTGAATCATACATCTGTGCAATCTCACTATTTATTATTAGTCTCACTGCTCTATCAGGCGCTGGAACTGGGGAGCTTTCTCTGACTTTCTACACTGGTCAGGGCCTAATCTTCAGCACATCCTGCATCTTAATCAACTTGTTTCTCTTTTTGAGTTGAAAGCTTTGATCAAAAACTGGGACTGAAGAAGACAACTGCATTCCACAAACTAGCTTTTGAATTGCTGGTCTCCTGAAAATAATCTTTATAATAAAAATACATTGCCATTTTTTACAATGGTTAAAACATTGTAACATTTTTATCTTCCCAAATCTTTGTCCAAAAAGCAAAACAGCCTCTGCATACTGCTTACAATGTGACTTATAGATGTCCAGTGTTGTCCCAAGGAAGGCTGACACCTCAGCAGCATTCTTCTTGTTATCCTCCTCCTCCTCCTCCTCTTCCTCCTCCTCGTCTTTTTGGTACGTGAACTCCAGGGCAGCGGCTCGGGGCATCACACCCATGGAAAGCAGCTTTTCTTTGTGCCGTTTCTTCTTCAACTTCCTCTTCTTGTTCCTGCTAATGCGCTCCCCCCCCTCGTCCAGAGCCGCCTGTCTCTGACTCTGACCTGTGCTGGACGAACCATCTTGCCCAGAGTCTTGATGAGGAATTGCTTTCCCTTTCCTTCTCTTCCTTTTTCTTTTCTGTTTTTCTTGCTCTTTATTTTGGTCTAGTTCTTCATTGCTCTCATGGACATGCTCTTCTGTTGGAAACAAAAAAATATAAGCTTTTTGTTACATTATTAAACAGACTCCATAATGGCCTCCATATGATGCTTGAATCTTAAGGGGCCAGGATCATAATTGGAAAAAGATTGGCAGATTCTCATGTTAATGCATTTAAAGGGACTGATTTGGCTGGGGCACATGCAATAGTGTCCAATAATGTGGCATTGAGTTAAAAGACACTTCTTCCAACCAATCAATGCACCATCTGATTCCACTAATCAGGTACTTTTTCACTGATTGCATTCTAATCAGAGAAATCCGCTTGTGTGGACTGAAAAGGCGCCTACTGAATCTTGGCTTTGTATCGAAAAAAACCTGAGACCACAGGTGGTTAATGAAAGTAAACCAGAATCTGTATACTGTATTTGTGGTGCCTCTTGATGGCATAGAAGATGAAAACCTCTATTCAATCTTTTAATTCATTCTGTAATGATTATGTACACTTCCCACGCTGCTTGTAAATTTCCTTTATTTTGAATCCACTACTATGATGAAATGTAAAAAGGGGGTGATTGCTCAGGTCATGCAGTAGCTTTTCAGCGTGCATACACATTCCTCCTACTCAGAAATCATTGTTAGTGTTCCTGCAGGGAACTTTGCAGTTTCATTTGTTTTGCATCACTTTTATGTAATGTCTGAACACTGTGCAGGCCTGTAACTTTAAACTTAACCAGGAATGACTACAGCCTCAATGTGAGCCCACGCAGAAACAGGGGCTCTTGTTGGCCCGAGCAGCTCCCTCTCCGCCTCGTCACACCCCAACTCCAAAGGCACTTTGAGGTCGAAGAAACCAGCTCCCATCGAATTTTGAGTTACCCATTCGTGACAGCCAGCAGCTGAATGGCTAGCAGCCAGCTAAGAGAAAAGGCAGTGCATTGGCCACAATGGTAAGGGAAAAGACAACAAAAACGAGTCATAGCTCAACACGGATCGCAATGATAAAAAAAAGGCCTTTACAGCATCAAGTGTTTATATGAGCATTAGTTGAAAGACAACTTGCTGGTCATTTGTTCCCTATGTGGTAGACAGTATCACTACCATCTGGGCAGCTCAGCTGAGTCACATCGCTCACAGAGCATGTAAAAATATGCAACATTTATGATGATTGCCTCTGCCAGAGAGGTTGGGAGTTATCAGTATCTGGATCCAGGAAATCTTTGAAGTATTCTTCACTGTTATGAGATGGGGCAAAATTTCACATTTTGAGTCATAAGCCATAAGTGCATAAAGATTTAAAAACACAATTTTTGGAGATGTGTACATTGGTAAATGAAGACAAACACAGAAGCTGTCTTAGTCTCTTTCAGCACATTAATCACTACTATACTGCTTCAACTAGTAAGTGTGGTACTGTTTCTATAATATTATATTGATGGCTTTAATATCATGGAACCTCAATAAAGCCCAACACAGACTGACCCCAAACAGGACTCTGGATTGCAATATTCATCAAGGCTCACTGCCCACTAAATCAAAGATGAGTTCAATTAAGGACTGTTAGGCTGCCGAGTGCAATTAATCAAACTTAACCTCTTCGTTTATTCTAGTGGGTACCTCTGGGCGCTGCCCTGTCTGAGCCAAGAAATGTCTTTTATTTCACTGAGGTGAGGCAGAAGCCTGTCATGTGGATGCAGGTCTGCATTACGCAAGATAAGTGCAGAGACACGTATAATGAGTCAGGAATTACTTGTTACAGCCTGATCATTTCATTGGTTTATGAAGGTTAACAATCTTTCATTAAATGATGTTAAAACAACTGCCAAGTGTTTGAAATTGTATGAAACTGACAGCAAAGTATTAATGCTCACAATTTAGCCACAAAGACGGCATCAGCAAGGGCTGAGCATTTCCCAGCTAGGATATACATGCTTTCTCTGATAAACACCACATCAAATAGAGAGTTTGACTCAAACATTCCCCGTGCTGCACTCAAGTCCTCATCAGTTCAGGAAAACAATTGATTATCGCTGTCTGTTTCCCTTAGCTAGAGTGGAAGAGACCATTACAAAGAATGACTTTAATACTACAGAGAGCCAACCTGGAGAAGCCCCGTGCCTTAAATCTCTCCAAGCTTTATGGTGCATGGTGCGAGTCCATAAAGGTAGGATTATGGTTGACTTACCAGCTGGGTTCTCTGCACTATTTATGCTTTCTAGTTGGGGGAGCATGACAGATCCTTCTGACTGTTTCTTGTAGTCTGCAGGGGGAGGTAGAACGGTGTACATCCGTCTGTTGGCACCTGCTGCCCTCTGCCTCTGTCCTCCAGCTCCTGATACAGATGTAGCAAACAGAGAAAGGTGGTAAACCCAAGGTTAATAGTCCGAGGGTGGCTGCAATTCTGTATGTATGATGTGTTGGTGTCTTAATGTGTGAATTTTAAAAAACTGAATGGGATAACAGTGGCGGAAAAAGGGACAATTTTTCTTGCATTTTTTAAGCAGCAGGTTTCTGATCTTACCAGCAGCGCTGTGCTCCAGAGAGACCTTTCTTTTGACGTGGGCTGCCTTTGCCAGCGACTCGACATCGTTTGGTGGGATGGGCTCCTTCTCGGATTTAGGAGCTGCGGGGTAAAGCCTCTGGAGGACTTTGGATTGAAATACTACGTAACCCAAGACATCAGAAAACATTACCTGTTAATCAGAATAGTTGTCACCGCAAAGCACCCGACTTCTTCTTGAGAGGAAACATTGAACTCTACGAAGTATAATGAAACTTTCAGATATCACTACCAAGTTATACGTTGTCCGGACAAGTTCAGAGTAACCTGTTTTTGACAAATTTCAACGACTTTGTGTTGGACTGAAGTTAGGGAGCACGACGTGGAGAGAAAAAACAGACGATACCCATTGTTTGACAGAGGCGCACGTGCGTTTGTTTACAACGCGTTACCTCTTAACGCGAGACTTAGCGAGAGCCGTAACTACCCGGCTATTTCTGTCCAGCCGGGTAGCTACGTTAGCTAGTTAGCAATAAACAACACATTCTGATTCTTCGTGCGCATTTCGTAATGTTGTGGGCGACGCTGATAATGCTCACCTTCTTTTCTGTGTGCCATGTCGACAAACCAGGCTGTGTGCAAGCGAAGAAGAAGCTTACATGACTTTTATAGACGGCTAGGTAGCTATAGGTAATATGCTATCAAGCTAGCCAACTATAGATAATATGCTAGCAGGCTAGCCAGCATGTTAGCTTTTAAAATGAGCTCGTTTCATACCGAGGAGGTATGAAGGCAAAATATGAAGAGTTGTGTAACTCTGCGTCTTAGGAAACAGCGAGAGATACTTAGGAGCTTTTTAATACACCATAAAAAAGTGCAGTAATTTTCAGACTTCTCCAGCTACACTCTCTACCAGGTACTGCACTCACACAGACGGATGGAAGTGACAGCGGGGCGGGGACCTCTAGCTCGGTCTGCTGCGCCATTTTCCATTCAAAATCATGTCAATTCAATATGGACTTTATTGTGAAAAAAGAAAGGTGGACTGTATATCACGAATAAATGCACTGTCTGAATCAGTTGAATTCATTCTTAAAATCGGCTCGCAAAGTAGAATTATTTATTATAGTATCTAGAATATAACATAACATAATGCCGGGTCGCGGTGTATTTTGATGAAAATGACAGAGGGAGCAATAACTTTAGATTTCCCTTAAGTCATTTACTTCTCTGATATTGAATACTGGACGAATTAAACTGTGGCTCCTGGTTGTTCGATATTTATCCAATTGAATTGCCCAACTTTCTTCCATCAAAAGGAATGACGGCTTTGCATCAGACGAGAGCTCCCCATGTGTTTGAATCGTGTAATAACAGCTGTTTTGGGCGTGCGCACACCAAGCCAGCTGTAGGACGGGGTGGAGGCGAGATGAGAATACTAAACAGGCACCTCATGGCTCAGCATCAGCACCGGGCTGAGTTAGGATTTGCGCACCCTCCAAACTTGGCTTGGGACCTCAGCATGTGAACGGGCTTTGCAGGAGGAGGATCCACCTAGAATGTCAGCTCTGAAGAAGGTAAAACCCCCTCTCTCTTTTACTAATGTTTGATTACACATTTAAGTCCTAAAATATGACACGAACGGGGTTTTAACATTAAGATTTTATCTTACATTAAATGAGAGTATGTAGCTTTATGCAGTAGTGGATACATGGGTGTGTGTTTAAGCAGTTTGGTTGAAAGATTTTAGTTCTTCAATGTAATCAGACTTTTGGACTAATGGCTTTTTCAATATGGTAAAAATTGTAAAACCCTTCCATAATGATCTAAACTACAGTGAGTGCCAAAATGTAGGTGTGTTAAATTATGTTCAGTGATCCCAATACACAAATATATTATGATTTTTGCATCACTTCTGCATGCACATGAATTTCGTTCACCACTCCTCTGCTTTGTGTGTTGGATGTCATTCCTACACTTACATTTATACCTTTCAGACAGAAAAAAGCCCTCTTAGCACACGGTTAACTTCTCAGTAGGACGTTATGTCAGGTTTGATGTTCCCCGGACCCCCTCATGTTGTGCACTGTCATGTAACACTGTAAGTACCGTGCTGACTGTAGTCTCTGTGGGTGGATGAGCTTCACTGACCATGTCTGACAGAGCCCAAGCCCAGGGCTGGCAGTCCTGAAGGAGAGTCGAGCTCCTTACATCTTAACAAAAGACGGCATTGGATGAGCTGTAGCTTTTGTAATAATAATCCAGAAAACTCCACAGACCTGTGTAAACATGTTACATAATACCTTGCATTGAACAAGGCATTGAACAGCATATGCAGAAATATCACAAGCCCTCAGATGAATCAAGTATGAGTGTTGCACTCGTGTGAATGGGTGTATTATTCCTGGTGGAGGAATTGAGCCTCTTTCATTGTTCGGGATGTTGCAAGACTAGAAAATGGTTTATCACTTGTTTGTGCAAAAAGCTTGTCATCACTGAGACTTGCACACTGACACATTGTGTTGTTTAAGATTCAGCACAGTTGCAAGTATTGATGTCTCAGCTCCAATGGATTCCCATGATTGAGCAATACACAAAAGAAGGGAAGTTGTATAGAATGCCTGCTTCAGCACCCGCTGCTGAATCCACGGCAAATACACAGTGCTCAGCACACAGTGTGAGTGACAAAGTGCCGGCTGCCAGCGCTCACATCGTCAGACATCATAATCACAGAGGTGCTAAAAATAGGGGACTCTATTCATTGCAATGCTTTAAAATCTCAATGGAGTTTCTGTTCATGCTCACAGCTCAAAGTTTTACCAGGATGCTCTCAGATGCGGCATTTGTACCCTGCTCAATTATACAAAAGTCCTTATTTTTAGAGCAGCGGTCGGCCAGCCTTTCTTCAGGTACACTCAGAGCTGCCTGGATGAGACTTTCATGTGTATGTTATTGACTTGAAATACTGTGCACTGCACAACGGTACATACACGGAAACTGCATTTTCTCCCATAGTAACAAGCTTGTTTTATTTTGGGTACTTGTAAAAGGTCCCATGGTCATTCATTATGCAGGTGGCTGGAGGAGCTAAAGAGCAGTGGCAGTGGCAGAAAGCAGTAAGGGGCAAATGTAATTACTTTAAATCAATGAGAAGGGAATTGAGTGCATCTTTGCCCGTGTGGATCTGTGTGTATATTTAACTTGGGTGTGTCTGTGCAGTAAGTATGCATATGTAGCCAGTCTGTACCTAACAGAGTGAGAGCCTGTGGGTGGGCAGGCACCAGGCGACAGGTGAGAAATGCTTGTCACCTCTACGAGTCCTTATGTGACTGAAAAATAAATTACTTGTCACTTACCAGCTTTAGGTGACCCCACCCTTCACCTTATCCACCTCTGCTTTTAACTGAGTGGCTTATCAGACTTTTAATGAAAGCCCGACGTTTCATAGGAGATGGAGAAAGGGAATTTCTTTAAATAAAAAGACGAGAGCTGTATTAAAGCTACCGCTTGCATGTAAAGAATTAAGTACAAAAAATGATTGGAAACTTACACTTTTTCCCCTCAGAGGTACTTTAGAGTTGAAGGTAGCTTGATTCAGGAAATTTTCCAGCACTGCTTGCAAAAAACAGACGTACTGTACATGCTCAAGCAAGCAGTCGTCAATGGGAAGCTTTTGTAGAAATTGCCTCCTTGGCAGTGACATGATAAGGCTCTCATAATCCGCTCAAAGATGCGTAGTGAACTTGAGACACCACGTAAATGTGTGCGGTGATGTCATTTTGGTCTGCAGGGGGGAGAGGAGCAGCGGTGACGGTAGTCTAGTCTGACTAAAAGTAAATGTTGAAACATTTAGGAGGCTCTTTTCTTATTCATCGACCCACCGTGACGGATGCGTTTCTTCTCCCTTTTCACTTTAATACTTTCTATTACCTTACCTAGTCATGAACTCATATTCACCTTTCTTTCCCCTTCTTCCTCTGTCTATATGTGCCTCTCTCTTTATGCCTCTGTTCATTCCCTCCTCCCAATTCACTCCCGTTCATGCCCCACTACCTCTGTAATAGTTTGGCTTCAATAGAGGGATGTAGAGGTTATGGAGGGGATGGATGGTATAGAGCTTCATGAATCTAATAATGCACGAGAGCCAAGTTTGTGTAGTATGGAAAGTCTTTGTGTGTCTGTGTGTACATTGTGCACCACTACCACTCAGCTGCCTTTGTGCTGCGGTGGGCATGGATCCTGCAGGCGGGTGGATGTCATTGCACTCGTCCAGCATTATTGTCGACGCGATCTCTGTCCTTACAAGGTCCATTAGCCAGCTGGCATAGGACTGTATCTGTAACCTCTCCTCCCTCTTCTAACTGCACAGTCATGAATACAGGCAGTTTGATCCCAGTCGGTCACATCATCGCTGATGATGATTTTACCAAGCCGCCGGTGAAACGCTATGCTTGTTCATTTTCATCCTAACAGCAGCTTTTGAAAGTTTGCACAGCAGGGAGACAGCTGCCTGTCTCTCTTCTTAGCTGCCTTTGAAACTCTTTGACTGAAGACGTAGGTAAATCTTCTCATTGTTTAAATGGGTTTGTCAAATTCGTCCCCCGAGGCCCGCAGTGTTGAAATTTGATATTTGACACTGTTGCAAGTGCAAGGCCCTGTACGATTCAGTGTGTACTTGAGGTATCCCTTTTAGAGCATGCTGTAGGTCCTAATACCATTACTGTTTGGCAAAGGGCCCAGATCTTTTACAACCAAGTCTTGACCAGATCCTTTAAACCGAGCAATGAAGTTGAATATATTAGCTAATATAAAACAGCCCACTCTAACGAAGGGCCATCAAGGAAGCAGAATTTTTGACTGGGGCAGGTGAAAGGAATTTGATTAGGCTCCACTGAATTACCTTGTGCTGTAATGGTACTATTGTGCTGAAGATTTTGGACATAAACAGCGGTTGTCTTCTTACCGGTGTCCCCAAAATGTTACTGATCTCAACAGTCAGCACCTCCACATTTTGTAGTAAAAGTCAGAGATCAGTGGCCTTGAATGAGGTGTGTTGAATACATTGCAACTAATTGAGTCTATGGGAACTCAGTGGTGAAATTGTAAATTAAGTGTTTGAGACGTGCCCTTGTCCCTGCTGCGCCAAGGACCTTTATGCTTTTGCGAATGAAATTTGGAGCTTGGGTGCAGTAAAAGCCAACAGCTGTCACAATTTAAGGAAACTCGGCACTTGGAGGAGAGATTTGAGGAGGATTAAGATAAGCAGAAGTCAAGCAATAATCTTCCTGTCTTTTTTTTCTTTCTTTGAAATTTGGTGCTTCCTATCGGCTTACAAAGAGCAAAGCTTCTTCATTATTACTTTATTAGTTCATGTAATTAATATTTTGTGAAACTAAACTTTTTGATGTTTGACTGACACTGTTAGAGAGATGTTCGCTTTAGTTGGCGCAGTTGTTCAATGGAACTGCATTATATAGAAAGCTGATTCTAATATTTTGTCTATTACGGCTCGTGCCGGGGTGAGTGGTTCCAGTGCAAACCTTATCTCCTGCTCTATCTGCACACCACTGCTTCTGATAGCCCGACTGGGTCGAGTGGAGCAGGCAGCGCTCTAGGCGGACAGGAAGGAAGCGCTTTTGAAATGCACCGTGGTGACTCCACTTCCCGTCCGTCCTCTCCCATCTCCATTAGCTCACCAAGAGTTGCGCTCCAGCCCTCAGCAGCAGGAGCCGAGATATCCCATTATACACTGCCACTCGTGATAATTGCCTGTACTCAGCAGTAATAGCGTGTGGGGATGTAGCGAGTCTGTATGTCTGCGTGTGTTTCTGCGACTGGTGTTTGGACAGATATTGTCTTTGCAAGCATCCTGAAACACTGCAGTGACAAGAACAGTTCTTCTTTTCCGCCGCGGTCAAACTGGGCTGTGCTGTCCCGAGCCTCGGATTGCACGCAGAGCCCTCAAATGAACCGGGTGCATTGGAGCCTGACTCATTTGGAGGCTTTTACACCAGTCTAGTGCAACTAGGTTGACAGGGGTCGTGCACACAGTGATCGCTATTAGGAGAAATAGTATAACTTAAGCAAAGACCAACGCCAATGTAGTTACTTTGATGCGGTAACTTTACTTTTATGAGCTTCAGCTTGTGCAGGAGTTGAATTATGGAGGCTATTTCTGATCCTCACTCTCCAGTCTCACGAGGCAGGCCCCATTAAAACAGCAGGCCAAGCAATCTCCCAGACAAATGGACTTTCAGCGGGAAAGTAATCAGTACAGTAATAGATGCGGTTGTTTTCACAGAGCTGATATCGGTGAGAAATTTTTTTTTTAAACAACTCAAATCGTTGGCCTGTTTGATTACAAGAGCGTGCATCTGGTTGTTTCTTGTTCGTCTGTCAGTCTTAGGTGTTCTTACAGTGTAACAACATCTACAAGCCTCTTTTTTCTGATCCAAAACCACAAAAACCTTCTGGACAATTTAAATAGATGCAGTGGTGAATTTTCATGTCATAACACTCTAGCCTTGAAGCTCAGCTATCTCATTTTTATTCAGTGAGTCCTTGGCTGAAGTGGTGAAGTGGCTGAAGTTGATGCTCTAAGGGATATATTGATGGGTTACATCTTAACTTTAAAAACGTTCTCAAACAAATACACTTGAAATCGAGAAAATAAAGAAAATAATTTCTTGATCGGCACTTGCTTCTCCTCACAGCATGCTCTATGACCAAAATACTGTACTGCACTGTGTTATTATCTCACTGCGACGATGCACCATGAGAAATGTAGATGTAACAGGATGATAATATTGAGAATTACTGGAAACATCTATTCTCAGATAATGATATCTCTACAGAGTCCTGGTTTTGCCTCAGGCAACAGGAGAATGGCAGCCGGTCTTGTTGGAGAAGCATGATGGTAAACTACTACAATACTGCCAAATGGAGCCTTTTATTAACTCACTGACTCACTGGGGTTTGAAGACTCATTCACAAGATAGGGCTTCTAGTGCTAAGGTTATTACTTTGGACTGCCGAAGAGGATCTGTTTTGTTTTTCCTTCTGATGCATTTCCACTGACTGCGACGAACTGTCAAATTAGACCGCTGATTTTAATGGGTTATTAAAACAAATTAGCATTTGAAATAATCAAGGTTATTTATTTCACGTATGGCTGGTTTTCCCCAAAATCAGCCAAGCCAGAAAATGTGATTTGAATGAAACCATGCTGTTAAAACCTGTGTATAATGTGAGAAACCAAATCTGTGCAAATACCCAAAATATCAAACCAGATTTTTGACATTTTTTTCCCCAAATGTCCCAGTTATGAGTCCATGCACGGGATTGTCCTTGTGTTGTCTTGCAAATCTATCTTGTTACAACATGATGACACAAATCCTCTCTCTTGTGCTCATCCCAAGATAAGCTTAAAAAGACAAACAAACGCATGGCTGACACATTTTCACATGTGAAATTAGACGCCTTGTGTCCAGACTCCAATCCTTTTAAAGCGTAAATGAGATGCGAGTGACAGCTGAAACACCGAAGAGTGTCCCTGACAGGTTGTTTTCCACACTCCTCCAGAACAAGGCTCAGCCAGCCAGCCGTCCAGCATCAATTATGACTGTACACCATGCAGCTGTTTGAGCCATTATGAACCAATCATTGCATCTCTTATCTCTGCAGAGCCATCTATTTATACCTACCACTCAACTTTCTTCCTCACTTATTTTCTGAGTAGCATTTTGTTGCAGGTCCTGGACCACAGGGCGTGCATTCACACAGTATGTTCATGTAAAAAAACACCTTTAGTCCAACAGCTTGTTCTCATATGAAGTCACATATTCAGCTAAACAAAGCTAAAAAAAAATATATAAGAATACAATATTCTGTGCAAAAACATTTAAAGAGATAAACTTATTTAAATTAATTCTATTATACACACAAGAAGATATGTTTAGATTTTGGCCATGCCAGCGACAAACTCGCATGGAAGTATTTATGTTACAGGATTATAAGTAAAGGAGAAAATGAGACTGGGTGACAGGAGTCAATGTGCTTGTGGCCCTCCTCCTGTGTGAATGATAGTGGGTTGATAGCTCATCGAATGTCTCCAGAGACAAGTCGCCGGGGTTCATATCTGTTTCTTATATCTGGTCTTCTCTCTCTTTGCAAAAGGTACCTTTATATATGCTCCACCTTTTAATTAAAACTGTCTCTTATCTGATCGGTCTTGTTCTGGGCAATGGGAAATGTAAAGGAAGTTTAACACCGTGGGGAAACAAGAAGTCCATCTATATTACAAAAGTCATTTTGCACAACAAAGATCCCGTCAGTCAGATGCAAGGACAAGGAGACATTGATAGCACCTGCTGGGTCACCACTGCATAGCCGTCTTTGTTTCGGCTCCCCGGGCTTCTTTTTAGTCAAAATCCTGCATGTTTGTGTCTTTTTGAAAATCAGTAATGGTATTGGGCATCACAGCAAAGCAGAACAAAACATATCTTATCATAGGGAACATTTAATACAGGGCACAAAAAATGGTTCTGCAATGTTTTCCAAGAACAGCAGATAAAATGTTCAGTTACAGAAGACAGGCGGTGGTCGAAAAAAAATTCAAGCAGCTGAGATATATATAACCTTGGGTGGATTAAAATTTTTTGAGCAGAATAGATTGCAAGCATACATTATTGATTAGTATCATCACTTCAGGCTTGTAAGTAGTGCAAATAAGTGGCTGTTGTATTCCCTGGTACAAATTACTGGCATAGGGAGGCTGCCGATGCAGCAGAGAACGCTCCTAAAACTTGCCCCGATGACCAACACAAGACTGATCGATTAGGATGCTAACCTTTCCACCAACCTCGTTCGAGCAACATTTTATTCCTTCGCTCACACTTTCCAAATAGTTTGTTAGCGTATCCTATTTTCCTTCTCGCAACATTTAGCCTTCCTTCTTCTGCTTGAAGATTTTATGAGAGATATTGTCAGAAATGAACCCTCTGCATACGTATTCACTTGGGAGCTTCATTTAGTGCTCCGCTGGTCAGATCACGGTGCAGCAGAGAGGTCTCAGGTAAATACAGGAGCGCCTTCTTCTGATGCAAATGGTGTGAGCTGGTGTGGTGTCTGCTCTGTAATTGTGGGTCACAGCATGGCTCAGCGCCTCTCCGCCTTGTTTATCTGCTTTGAGCTGCTGTGATATTAACATCTTTTCCTGTCCTTCTCCCTCCCCCTCACCCCTTTGCTGCTTCTTGGAAGGTGTTGCCAGGCATACTGCAGAAGCATTGCTGTATCTTACCAGACAGGAACACAGGTAAGGGCCAAGCAGATGTCTCCCTCTCCATTAAACACACCGGTCACACACGGCGCTGAGACAGAAGGAGAGAGTCAGTCAGTGGGAGTAATGAGTGGGTGGTGATGCTGGGGAATGGATGCTATGCTCAGTGGGTGGGTCATATTTGTCGGTTTTTGTGTGTGCTCTGAACATCTACCTCGTCTGCTGACGATACGCATTCCTACTCACACAGTCTTCACACATAGTCATTTACCCCTTTCGTACTGTGCTGCCATAAGATGGCCAATTTATCATTGTGATTTTTACAATATACGTGTTATCATTAGCTGCTCGCACACAATGTTATCTTATTGACATGTTTAAAACGGGTCTAAAATCTGTGTGGCCTAAACTCTCTCCACATACATGTCAGAGGGAGGGTAAACACTTGGGGGCAGTTGTTGGGAACTTGTGATGATGACAGGCTTCTTCACATCATTGCAGGTGTGAAGAGGTTGCTGATGAAATTGAAGAGCAGGGAGATATACTCAGGTACCTGGCCGCAGTCCTCACAATAAACTTCCTCTTCCTCCCTTTTTTACTTTTGGCGACTCAACCTCTCCGGCCTCTCGACCGCAACGGGGCCGCATGCACGTGGGCTCCCACACCATCCATCCCACTAACAAAGCCTCACTGATGCTGCTCCGGTGCGGATCAGCGGCGCAGCGGTGCGCTCATTTTTCAGACTCATGGCCATTCTGTCATCTTGAAAATGTCTGCTATGTGCGGTGAACTCTGTCATGCACTTTGCTCTAAAAACAGCGCAAGAGCGATGTCGGCCTTAGACAGCTGTGTTTCTCAGACACACGGTGACAAAGATAACTGCAAACCCCTCCCATGTTTGAGACATGCAGGAGAGCACAGCAAGGGCACAGCAGCCTCGCTGGTAAAGAGAGACTTGTCATTAGTTCATAGAGTTGGAGGACTGAGTTATAACTGATAACGGTGTTGTCTCCTGCAGGGTGAAATTACTGTTTCATTGGGCTTATAGACAAGATTATCAGCATTTAAGCAGATAAAGACAACCTGACAAACCTGTATATCAGTGGTTGTCATATTATTTTCAGTAAAAAAATGTAAACTAATCCTGGGCCTAATCCTTATTTTAAATCCATCCCACTTTATTCCTGCCTCCGTTCACAGAGGTGTCAGGTGGGCTTTGCTGTTGTATCCAAGGCAAGTTCAATCAGCTACAAGAAAAGCTTTACAAATGTTAGCTCAGGGTTATGTGGAATATTTTACAGTAACCTTCCCAACAGGATAAGTTGTGTTTAGTTGTGGTGGCTGGCAATTGCCGCATGAATATGGAGGACCCAGGGGTGCACCTCTCAACTGGACTTAGAACAAGGTGTTCTGACAGAGTGGACACTTATAAAATAACCTTATAATAACATTATGAATATGAATGTTTGGAGCTCCAAAACTTTTCCAGAGTGATTTTAGCAGACACGAGTCTGGGAGAGGGAGCTCGCCGTGTATTTACTTTGTGATGTTCGTGTCTGCGTGCACACATAGATTAGTGTGCAGGCCACATTGTAACTTGACAGCGACATCAGTTTGACCACGATTGCTTACGGATTCAATTTCATCGTGAAAAAACTTTGCTCTTCCCCCGAAAACGTCTTTATATATTGTGCTGTCAAGAAGACATAGTACGTGGTGCTTTCGCCCTGGTATACTCATCTTTGGTGCATCACCAAACCTCTGATTTTGTCAAACCGTTTCCAGCAAAGCTCACACACCATCTTTCAGCCTCAAGTTACAGCTCGAATACAAGTATGAGCTTTGGCTGTGTAACTTCAGCAAAGCGCAGCTTCTGACAACCTCGGTGCCCCCAGTAGTTTCTGTATTTGTAATGTCTGCCTTGGCATCCTGTTCCCATGGCAACGCAGCTTGCGGTGTCAGTCGTCGCATTGTGTCCATTCTGAATAAGCATCTCTTCCTTTTAATGACCGGGTGAGGTAGGGCAGTTGTGTTTGTGCAAGTTACAGGTGGCATAAATTAACACAGTGCGTCGGATGAGGAATCTCATTAAAGAGTAGAGAAGAGTTGAGTCTAAGGAGGAATGTGAGTTCACAAATTGAGTCTTTGGGGCTTGAGGTAGGAGAAGGTAGCGTGAGATGGGCAGGATATCATCTAAAATGACCACAAGCGAGTAAGATTAGAGGGGACATCAAAAGTAACGGCGGTTAAGAGACTGGTATCTCCTGCTGGTGGACATACCGCAATTAACACACTGCTCAGTATGTGTGTGTGTGTGCGCACGCATGTGGTCTGCTCCGCTCTGCTCCATCGAGCGAGGGGCGCCCTCTCATGGGCAGTTTCCCAGCAACTACAAATCCATTTCCTCTGCAGAAACACCTCCCCCCTGATTCTGATTCAAAAGCTTGTGCATAGAAACTGGAGGGATGAGGCTTATCGCAATCTTACACTCTCTCTCTCTGTTATCTGTGTATGTCCCTCTGCTCCCACTGTAGCGGAACCCTTTGTGCTGATGAGCACTCAGTATTTCCAATGCCATGAATTCACAGACCCTTCCTATTTTTAGTCATTAATTAGCGTGTTAATATTTCACCGTTTTGTTGCATTGTCCATGCTGACTTTCTGGCATCCTATCATCACATCAACCTTCATATCAGCAGCTCAGGACGTCTCTCCCGCTCTAATATTTAGAGAATAAAGAACTCCAACTTGTGAATTCCACTCATGTCATTCACTTGAACCTCATATTTGACTTAGTGCTGAGGTCTTGCATTGCCTGTGCTGTTATACCATCAGCATAGGGGTGCTGTAAAGAGACATGCTGACTGTTGCATTCTGGGAAACCCTTCTATCATCCCTTGCAGTGTTTGGACACTTCTTTTTTGCATTCATGGCCTTACAGTATATCCTCATTGATTTTGTCTCCCCCGAGCCACAAAACCCAGCTCACATGCACACACACGAGTTCTCACATTTTGTTCTCTGTTTGCAGGTACGTATGCCTCGTGTTACTGTCACATAAAATGGATCTTGCAAAGTTTTTCATTGCCATGCATGAGGTTTGCTTCCATTTTGCAAAAGGTTCAAGCGTTTCATCATGGCATTTGATGCATTTGCTGTGTAGGAAAGGGCAAGACCCACATAAAGAATTACTGCAATTCTTTTCATGTGATTTCTTTCTTCTAACACATAGTTCATAGATAAGGTATGATAAAAAATTGCAATATTTGCCATCAACTGACAATGATGCACTCTGGTGACAGTGTAGATTCCTGTATTTACTTTCCATAATATGTTGTCTTTCCCTCCAGGGAAAAGATATTAACGAAGAAGCAGAACAGAATTCAAAGCTTGGTGTATTATTTACACAATGCCAACAAACACAGAATGAACCAAAGACACGTGCGTTATATGAACAATCAGGACGGTCAAGAATGTGCATTATTAAAGTGCTCGTGCAGTAGTTGTTGGGTTGTGCTCTTAGAAATTAATTAGCTAACTTACCACTCTTGCTGTGTATTTTGTGAGTGCAAGGGTTTGTCTGAGGACACGTTGCCATGGAAACATGTTGGCCAGGAGGACTCTGGGAATAAAGAGTGGATGTTAGATAGAAAGCAAGGGAAGTTTTTAAGAAATGGGGAAAAAAAGTCCCCCAATTTAAATGTTTTTAAAGTCCCCACAAGAACCATAACATTTTGAGTTGGAGAAGTTCTCAACTTCTTAAGAGTATCCTCAGCACTCCTTGTATTCCTGTTATGTCCTCATCAGAGATGAGGTGGCTCTTTCCGGAATCCCAGCACGTTCATCGCAATGCTTCACGTCCGGTGAATCTTACCGGTACGGCAGCGAATCGCAGCTGCTCCGCTAGCTCACCTAATTAACTGGCGAGCTGTCGCTTTTCCCTCCGAGTGTGTCCGGCCCGCTTCCACGAACACATGCTTGCGTACATGTTCGGCAAACGCATGCACAACGCGTGCTCCAACGTGCTCGATATCAATCTGTGGCAAAGCGAGACCACCGGGGAGAGCCTGTCTCTTTCTGATAGCTCTCAGAGGCCTCATACCCACTGACTGCATCATCAAGATTCAAAGTATAAATAAGACGTATGGAATTTATTTACGAGAGAGAGAGGGAGATGATGATGATGATGATGATGAAAAACAAGATGGAAAGATGAGAGAGTAGAGTGAGGTGAAGAGTGTGTGTGTGTGTGTGTGTGTGTGGAGGAGGCAGCCCTCAGGAGCTATCCTCATGTCTTCTAAACTCTTGACTGCTCTAGTTGATAATGAGTCCTGCACTATCTCTCCTCCTCAGCCTTCCTGACTTTCTGCTGTTAGTCTGTACCTCCAACACCCCCCCCCACCCCACCCCATTTCACACCCTCCCTCTCCCGCTCTCTCCTGCTCTGCTCTCTTTCCAGTTCACCTCCAGCAAGGTGTACCCACTGAAAACTTACAAGAGCGGGGGAGCTTTGAAACATGGCCCCTTCCTCCAGGCCTCTGTCTCCGTGCAGCCCGACTGCCGCAGCACAGAAGATGATTGTGAAGAAATTTGACACAGGGGCACAATGGATTAGAGGGAAGCTTGGCACTACGTTTTCAAATCTCCCACACGGTATCAGAGATCTGTAATAAAGGACATGCTGGTGCAGCTCAGCTGAATATTCATGATGTGGTGCCTGTAGACATTTTGAGAACACTGAATTTGAAATGAGGTGAGCTGTGGGACATGGTAGGATGTTTGCATTGGCCGCTGTCTATTTGTGTGTGTATCGTATCCATGTATTGGAATGGTTGTTGTGAGCTAGCACGGCGTTAGTGTTCCAGGCTGTTTGTTTGGTGGGCGAGGCTGCACTCCAGTGTTGCAGTCTCGGGGAGTGTGCTGCACACTTACCTGCCTGCGAACATATTTGAGAGGGTGTGCTTCGCCTGTCCGTGGAGACTCCTGTCACCGAGCCATGTGAGCGTCTGATTGGAGAACAGCTGGTCTCTGTGGACAGTCTGTCTCAGCTTGTCCACGACAGAGCGAGTGAGCCGGGAGTAAGCTTTGATTTAACGCTGAGTCACTCTGTTCCAAGCTGCTCGTTAACAGATGAGTGACGGCGGCAGGAAGCGAAAGGAAACGGGAGGGGGTCCCGTTTTTGTTGCTGTGTTGTGTCCTGTGTTATTTCCCTTCGGTTCTTTCTGTTTGCATCTACCCTGCATATGTGCCGAAAGAGAATGATGGTAAAGGAAAGAGGGATGGAAATGCAAGGACAGAAAAATATTTGATAATCATTTCAGTTTTGATTGTTTACTTGGGTCTTTACTTTCTCAGTGAATAACATTATTTTGATGCTACAATGGTTCAAACATGCATCGTGTAATGAATGCCAGTGACAATGCATGTACTGCAATTTTAAGAACAGGCTGAAAGAAAGTGAAAGAGGTGCAGGCATTTTTTTTCCTTAAGGAAATTGAGGGGGTAGCTGCAGCCCGCTGCCTGCATGTTAATGCCAGTCGCCTCCATGGAATAGCTCGCTAAAATTGAGGTTGCAAGGTGACTGAGAGGGGTGATTGTAAAAGCTCATCTGAAATCTGTAGAGTGGTTGACCAGCCAGACTGTCCAAACAAAGTTGGCCGGTATTTGTGCTTGGGTTGGTGGCGACGGCGAGAGATGGCGAACCGTCTGCTTCGCTCTTAACGGTCTCAAGTGTCCGACTTTGTGTTGAAACTCACCTCAGACTCTGTTTCACAGTTTGCCTTTGTATAGTGTCATCCAAAACTATTGTACATGTCAGAAATGGTTTCCATCAAGAGGGCTGGTGACAAATTAACTGTCACTGAGTCCTGGGCTTTTATGTGATCTGCTTATGGTACCTCATCCACATGCCGCCTACCTCACAGGCCAACAGACCTGGAACCGCTGAATGTACCGGCTCGGTCTTTGCACGCATACATGTGCATGTACATGACACATACCATATTGTTGCTCATTATTAAGGTCTATTTAGCAGCAGATAATTAGAACCTCTTCTTTTTTCCCTATTGCACTCCTCCATCTGGTTCACCCTCATTGTAATGCTTTCCACAGTTAAGCAGTGAAGTTGTGACTGTGTATTGATTTTCCATAGGTTGGCATTTTGAAGCGCAAGAGTGCATACTTGCTATCCCTTTAGCCGTCTGCCGCAGGGGAGTCATTTCCACTGAGGTGGGAATCCTATTTTTGACCCCTCACTTTTGCAGTTTCACAGCAAAAATGATCAAAATGTGAGACAAACAGCCGTCCATTTTAGCTCTTTGGCCGTATGCTAAGCTTGTTTGGGCAAGGCTGACAAAAAAACACACAACCACATTTTCAGGTTTAGAAAAAAAAACTGAAAAAAGAGAATGCCGTCTGTGATGATGGTGGAGTGTAAATGTTCAGGTTGATTATTTCCTATAGAGCTATATACTTGAGATATCTTAGATGCAGTATACTCTATATGCTATTCAGGAGTTAATATAACCACTTAACTGTTCCACCCTATCACCTCTCCCTCTCTTCCTTCTGGTTCGCCTGTTCTCCACCTAGACGTTGTACCTGATGTTCCGAACATGTTTCTCCCGCTGCAGCAATTAGACTAAAGCGACACCATTCATTTTCAGCCCTCATTATTAGTGCAGCGGCTACGCTGAATAGATGGTGCCCACTTAGCAGCCCGGGGGCTCTCCGACACCAGACAAGGAGAGTCTAACCGAGCTCCACCTGTTTTATCAGAATATGCTGCAGGCAAACAGTTGTTTCTCCTTTAATGCACGGCACTTCTTATTTGCCCAGTCTCGTAACATTTATCACGGCGTGCTTCTCTTCGCTGACACATGCGTGCGCGCACACACAGGGACACAGGCACCGCCAGCACTGTATAAAAAAAATAAGAAAAACATAAAACTTGCAGAGGCCAATCTCAATGCAAACATTTGTCTTATTGTGTGCACTGTCAGACGTTCAGGTACTCTGAGGGAGACGATAACTCACTCTATCTCTTCTTACTGAAAGAAACATTTTCTGCCTGACAGCCAGCGAAGTTGTCTTCATAGCACTCACCATAGTTCGGATTTATTTAATTTCTTTCACTGTGCTAATGCTGTGATGGACAACAGTGACCACGTCTGGTTAACAGAATCGGTTTGTTTTCATAGGAAGTGACATTATCTGTAGCGCCGCCGTAGCCGGCGGGCCGGCAACTGACTGTCTGGAGAGGCTAGCTGTGATTTCATTAACCAGGATCACAGCCAAAACAAGCACAAGACAGGAAGTCAAATACAAACAACTTACTTTTGTTTTGACTTTGACTCTCTGTCGTGCAACGAACAACAAAGACGTAAACAATTCAGAGCTGCAATTCTCTGGATCTTAATCAATAGGTTGTTTATTTAAGCCATAAAATACCAACCTTTTTTCCATTATATATTGTAGTTAACAAAAGACACAATAGAGTTACAGAGCATATGATGAGATAATTCCAGTAACTCGTGACATTAATAATGTCATTAGTGTGTTTATTTGTTTGTTTTGGACTACAATTTTGCGTTATTTATTTTCCTGCTTACTTCTCCCTTCAGAGATATCAAACTGATTTCTGTATTGAAGACAGGATTTGGTGACTTAATTCACAAGTTTGTCTGTACTGGATGTGGTCGTGTGTTGTTGAAACTTTCTCCCTGGTCAAACTCCTATCATTCTTTGACCTGTCAGCCGGGTCTGGACCACGTTCTGCCCTCAGTGCTGCCATATGTACTTGCCACTTTGTGCTTCGGGACACCTGTCTCCACCAGGTGGCCGAACCACACGGGACTCTGCTGTCCAGCCAAACACCATTTGTTGAATATAATTGAATAAGTTTATGCCCAGAGGGGACAGACAGACACGGCCATTCCTCTATCGCTCATCCTTCAAAATGATAATGAGAAAATCAGCATGGATATCATCCCTCACGCTGTTTTTTAAACATTCCTTCGGCTGATGGTGATAGGTAAACAGGTTTTTATTCTAGAGTGTATTTCAAAGAATTTCTTGCAGTTTTCTTTGTCGGGGGGTGACCTGGCCCTTCTGTTGTTTTTTTTTTATTTCACACTGGTTCACGCAAATAGACATCTTTGCTTCTTTTCTGAAATCCTCCGCAAATGCCTTTATCAAGGTTGCAGATGGAGTGGGTTTTTAAAAGCGTGTGTGCGTGTTTGACCTGTTTTCTCCTGCGCAGTATTCTGAACACAAAAATCTCTCAGTTGGCTCAGTTAATTGTTTCAGCTCTGGTGCAGAGCAGTGGAGGGAGTACCTGACCAGCCTCACCCTCAGTGCTGCAGTGACTGCCCGCCCGATGGCGAGAGTCAGACCTCCAGCCGGGCAGATGATAAAAGGCGACCCGTGTCAGCCTTATTCCACAGCTCATCAGGTGGATTCGCTGCTCAGGGATAAAGCTTAGTGTGTGTTTGAGTGTGTTCAAGAGATGGAAGGAAGTTTGGGATTAAGATAAACACCCCAAACACCCTGATTTAATCATCAAACCCAGTCATACATTCTCACGGGGAAGAAAAGCCTCAGTTTTATCCTTTTTGTGGCACTGTCTCGAAAGCTCTGGCATGCTTATATATTCACGGAAAATGTTGAAAAGATCTTTGGTTTTATGAAAAGCAGCAGCATTATCCTGTAAAGCTGAAAACGTAAAACGTCTTGACATTCTCCATTAGCATTGATGTTTTCTAATCTCTAAAACACAGGAGATTAAAGAACTGAAATTAACTTGTAGAAGTAGAATGATTCAAAAAGTTCTGAAGCCAATTAGATGAGAATAATGATATTATTATTATGATGCTGGCATACAAAGAGTCATTTTAAGGGGCAAGTTAGATCTTAAAATTATTGCCCCAAATTTTGTGGTACAAGAGGAAATGTAATTATGTTTTTATATTGTAAGTGTTCCTGTTTTCTAATTTAAAATACCAAAGACCAAAGCCGACATTAAGAGTGTACAGTCTAAATGTCAAGACTGTGACTGAGCACCTCTTTTTAGTGCTGTCGAGGACAAAGAGACGAACAACACCAGTTGCTCTGTTCCAAACTCTCCGTAGTCCAGAGGCCACAGTGAACTTAATCAAATTGCATTAGATAGTAAATCTACTAGAGTACTGGCTTGATGTTTTATTCATGCACTGGGAGAGATTTTGGGAAGAATATTATGGAGCAGCAAATTCAGTTCCTTTACTGCTGTGATACGACAGATGTTTGACAATAGGTTGTCGTTCCCTCAGTCCAAACTTCTGTGAGTCTCGCTGTGGGGGCTCCCTGCTGGGACGGGTGGATGAACAAGCAAAACAAGCACCAGAGTGCTTTTAATATCGCGACGACTCAGGGAGGTAAAGCAGGCGTGCGGCGCGAGGGCGAGCGGGTTCGTTCAGCACTCCTGAATCAGACGTTCTGCATCATCCGTGACAAGCACAAGCAGGAAGGAGATCCTGATTACTTTAGAAGTTACACTGATGAGTGCAATCATCAATCTGCAGGTTTTCTTTGTGTCTCTGAAGGTCATCAGTTAAGTGGCCGACAACTTTTCCAAAGATACGAGCACATAATGTATGTGTCGTGCCTCTGTCTGTTTTGCAGTTTGGATTTTCATTTCATCGACAATAACATTGACTGCTCAAAAACACCCTACTAGGTGAAACAGCATAAATGATACAAAGCCCGATGTTTTCCTTTAATGCAGATGGAAAATTGGTGGGCTCCTGTTTTGTTTTCAGCTGCCTTGGCAACACGATAATTCTGGGAAGTCAATTAGGTTCAGCTCTTTGTAGTTCTGAAAATAATTGAATCGCTGCCTGTTGAGTCATTTGATTACAAAAACTGTGTTGTGTGAGTAACATTAACAATGACGACACTCCGTCAGACCCCCCCCACACACACACCCCAGGTTTATGAACAACAAATTTGTATATGTAAACAAGCCTTTTTTTAGAATAAATTTAAAAGCCACTGATTTCAAAGCTGTCAGCTGAAAAGGAACAAAAATATTATCTAGCAATAACAACCGCTCGAATCAAATATAGAAAGTGAGGTGTTTTTAGAGTCACAATGACTAACATGTCCACACTGACGAATAAAAGGCACGTAAATCAAATAAAAAAATCAATCACAGGGTGCAGTTGACCCTCAACACTTCCATTATTTTATCCCATGGTAGAACTTGAACGTTGAACCAAAATATCTGCATATCCTGACACCGTTAACAGTCGTTACTGATGATGTTATCAGAATCAGCAAAACAATGGGAATTGTGCTTTACTGTAAAACGTGGCATTTCCTAAACAGCTGTCAACTCAAAGAAACAAAGATGAGATGATAAAACCAATAACGAGGCAGCACCGCCGAGCTTTGAGCTGCATGCTAATGTCAACAAGTGCTAACATGGACGGAGACTCTTGTGTGTGCTTGCATTGCAAGTCGTCCTAAAGTTCAGAAAAAATGTTAATGTAACACAACATTTTTTCAGGATAGTGTAACGCTGACAGGCCAGTAGAAAATGTGGCGCTTCATGATGAGCTGAGAGGAGCTCATTGATAGATGTATGCTTTCTTGAATCCTGCCCTTTATAAAGACAAACACGCCACGTTTGCCGAGCCAGGACCGCAAATGTAAGACCATCCTGTTACAAATCACGCAGGACCAGACACAGAAACAAATATTGGTTTTCCTGGCCGAGCGAGCGAGGGGGGGGGTGCGGTAAGCTTGTGAAAGCAGCACTTCTCCTAAAGCAATAAAGACCAGACAGTCATGAAGACAGATGGAGGTTATCTCTCCCATCTTGCGTGTCCGACGGCGCAGACCCAGATAAGGCCCTGCAGGGACCACCACAGGGGGAAACACGCGCACACGGGGCCCTCATTAAGACGACAGTAATGTTGTCTCACCGTCGCACACCTGCCTCAGCAAAATGTGGCGTAGATTTGAAAGAGGGAGACAGTGCATTAGTGGTGATCCACGGCTTTTGTTGGCCTGCTGCGCTGCATCATGGCTAATCAGTGTATTCCTCTCAGCGGCTACGTCTATATGCTGCCATATGTTTAAGATTATCGACAGATGAGCCTCATGCATCAGTGTGCCGCTTTGTAGCCGGGTAGCGGGTCTATGAGGAAGCAGCTGCATAAAGACTGCTAATAAAACTTCCCTGTTAATGGGAGCAGGTAAATGGCTCATGCGTCATGCCGTATGGAGAGTCTACCGTGTTCAGCGCCGACAGGTAGTACATCCACCCTGAAGGTTTGATGGCTCCCTGTTCGGATTGCGGAAACAACAGACAGCCCAGCATATGGTTGTCATCATAATCAAAAGCTAAGGTGTGAGAGATTAGAACTGGGGTGTAAATGCGGACGTGGATTACACGCTAAGTAAATTCCCACACCCAGCAGCTCACTCTGTCACGAAACGATCACCTGTAATGATCACCGTTTCTAGTGGAGAGCTACTTTCATAATTAGGTTTTGTCTTTTTTTTTCTCCAAAGGACACATAATCCTTTTTTGCAGTCTGTGCATTCCCCTCAACTCACGAAGCTGCATCAACATCTATTTAATTTTCTGCACCACCAGCCCATATATTATTAAGCTATTACAAGTTCAGCTCAAGCCTACTTTCGTTGGAAGGCGTCATCCTCTCTCCGCCCCTCTCTCCAGCCTGCATCGCGCAGATTATGTACTTCCATGGCCCAGCTCGTGGATGGGTTTGAACCCGCCGCTATTAAGCTACTGTGCTGCCTTGCCTCACTTTAAGCATGAGCGAGAGCAGTTAATAATTCATCTCGCTGTGCAGCTCGTGTCTTAACTTTGTGCATGTCGGGCTGGAGCTGGCTGACGCCACCACCAGCTTTGATAGCGCTATATATAACCGTACTTCACACATTGATAGGCTTGTCTGAAGATGTCGCCCAGTGCCACTGTTGTGATCAATCTATGAAATCCTGCTCAGCTCTTCTGCAGTTCAGACAAAAAAACGAGTAGGTGCACCCCGAGCGAGGACACACCCCCAGTGCCGCCGAATCAACAGATGACCCGGGATGTGTATGTGAATGTACATGTGGGTGTTAGGGACATTTTACTTGTTGACTTTGGAGATTCACATGAAAAGTCAGTGCCATTTCCGATTCAGCCAAGCATGCTGTCAAACAACAAACAACCTTTTGTCGCTGCAAGAATACATATAGGTGCAGTGAGTATGACACCTCTGTATTCTCTGATTGGAGATGAATTTCTGAGTGAGACCATGAGATGGTGCTATGTGTCTAAATTGAGATCTTTTCTAAAGAAAAACACATCATGCTTTATTACATGGTGCACATAAAACCACTGACCACTAACTGTTTAGTAACGCTGACTAAGTCCCTCAGCTCCGTTCTTTGCTTCATGCTTTTTGTGCATGTGTTGAGGCTGGACATGCTTTTGCTGCAGGTGAAGGACTCTGCAAAGGCACATGAACATGAACTGCAGCTTAAAAGGAGAAAAAAGTCTTTTCCCCCACTTCTTTCCTCTTCAGCCCCGTAATAAGACTCACCCATACTGCTTAGCATTCACCTGTCGTGCACTGTGAGTCAGCTTATCTTTAGTCTGCACGACTGAGAGGGTGAATCTGTGGCTGCGGCAAATGGGCCTTTGCACAAGATTTACATCGCTTTCTCACGGCCAGGGATGCGGGCCGGCGGAGCGGGCCGGGGGACCCGTGAAGCATTCAATCTGTGTGCCATCACAACGCATCAGCTGCGTACTTCAGCCCTGTTACCGGCTGTGCACAGGGACGACTGTTTGGAGAGGTTGTAGCAGCCTGCCTAAACACTGCAAGGTCAACAGCGGTCGGTGTAGGAGGCTGAATTTAACCAGGCTGCTCGTTCAGGCTCGGAGGAATGATTGAAAAGAGGCAAGAGCTGTGACGGGTGGGCAGGGTTTTACTTCAGGTCGGGCTTGTTTTTGGCGAATGTTTTTATGTGGCATAATCTTTTCTCAGAGGCCCTGGAGGCTCATGTGGATGCACAGTATTTTACACTGTAATGATCGGTGATCCTACATAATATTCACTGTCCCCTATTTATTATTCATAGTGTTTGGGCCACACATTAGGAGTTTCAACAGTGGTGTACCTTGGACCACTTGCAAAATTGTGGCAATTAATCATGGCAGGGACACCCTTTATTACCATCCAGCGGTGTCAAGAAGTGACCCGAGTCAGCACATATTGATGAAAGTCCATTTAAATACTTTAATTATTAACAAACCATTTTACACCTAAGCTCTGTAACTGGGGATTGCCTCAGGTGAAAAGAGCAGAGGGCAGCGTAGGCGTTCTAGATAAATAGAGAACGAAGGCTAACACCTCTTAGCATCCTCAGTGTCCACAGCATTTCTTTTCCTCAAGTTTACCCGAGCCAAGAAAACCCAACATTTTGTTTTTCTCGCTGATAAGAGAAACACGGATCTTTTCTGATTTAATCCTGGAGGCGCATCTCGCTGTACCAGTCAGGTGTTGTGTGGTGTCTGCCCCCGGTGTAGGAATTTGGAAAATTGCTGAGGTGTAGCGAACTATTCTAGGAAGAGTAGTTTGCAGACACACGCTCACTCACGCATCATCTCCGGCCAGTTTTTGTAATGGAACAAGCCTCCGTGCAGGGGGAACATGAGGATGCTGGAGATGACCGTATAGCTGCCATTCATCCATGCTGGCCAGAAGCCCAGAGCAGAGAGGGGGGGTTGAAAAGTGCTGGCTTGGCTGCATGGATATTTTTTTTGACTGGCATGGTATCGTACATCCATTTCTTTGGGGAGAAATGATAAAAAACAACACCTCTCACATCGTGATGCACCTCGGTAATGTGCCAGGGCCAAACCCATTTCCAAATCACTGCCTTTTCCTGGGACCACTTCTGTCCTTCCTCATCTTATCTACCACTTCCTTCTCCCTCTGTCCCTAAATTCTATCTCTTTCCTACCTGAATGATTTACACACATACTGACACTCAACTGTCATTTCTCCCATTTTTGAAAGTTCTACTCTGTTCCAATATACACAGTGGAAAGGCTATGGTTTGAAGACATGTGAAAAGGGATCCCAGATTTTGTCAAACTCTGACAATGTTTATAAAATGTCCGTTTACGACTTCTTCTTTGTCCCTCCAGCCTTTCTCTTACTTTCATGTCATTTTATGCCAGCGTCTTTCCTCATGGGGGAGCTGTGATCTCTTATTCAAGGATAGGCATGTCAGAATAATATGTGCCGGTGCCTCAGAGCTGCTACTATTTGCTACCTTCAACTGTGACACGCAGCGCACACTATTGCACACACATATATTACATTTGACCCATGAAGTAAAAACCTTAATTGCAGGAGAGTGATCTTTTGACCGTCTGTCTTTTGTTTCTTTCGACGGTGCCAGCAGTGTGTGGCAGATAGAGTGGCCCTGTTATCACACCCGGCTAAAATATGAAATTGAAGGATTATAGTTAAATCTGAGCAGACTGGTTGTCCTCTCCACCGCTATATTATGAATTTCAGTATCTGTCTGATTTAAGCCAGGCAGAGATAAATGTGTCTCCACTGCAGAGGTAAAGGCTGGTAAATCACTGGATTTAGAGTTGCTTAAGGTAGCAATATGTGTGTGTAAATATACATATTTGTACACTACCTCATGGCCATGATTCTATTCCTTCCTGAAGATCTTACATGAGGAGAGACAGGCTGTGTGGAGGATGGCAGGTCTTTCAGGCACAGCCCAGTGTGCTGGATGGCTGCGAGGAGAAGAGGCGGACACAGAGATGGAGCAGCAGTGAAGTAACCAGCAGCAGGCATATTGCAGCTAGCTATAGTGGGGGGAAAAAAAGTGATATTGATCATTAGCATGAGTGAGGAGATCCGCTGATGTAAGAGAAGTTATGCAGAGAAGGTCAGGAGCACTGTTACAGGTCCACGTGTTTTGGTTGTTACAGGAAAAACAAAGGCGTTATCACTGACATCAGGAACAGGCACGTTTCCATTTTGGCGACCAAACTCCGGAGCTCTGTTGTCTGGCACTGTGTGGCTTACCTGAGCCATCCTTAAACAAGACATTTGTTTCCCCTGTGCTCTCCTCTGCAATGACAAGTCCAAAAAAAACAAGCGATAAAGGTCTTTAGCAACAACCTCCATTTTTCCATTTGACCGACATCTCATATCCTGATAGAGGTCACAGAGGTCCTTTCATATCCAGATAAAGATACATATTGTCACTCACTACGCAGACCATTTCTCAGTTGCCAAAACCACACATGCATACCCATACATTGAATTTTTTTACCTCTTCTTTCCCTCCTCAGTCCAGGTCCAGACAGCAGCATGTCAACAATTTCATGAGAAAAAAAATATTGTGAGCTCAAAATGCAGTGTAACATACTGTTTGGAAGGTTTGACTTTGGAATTTACTGTAAGTGGGGTGGTATCACTTCATCATAATCCCTTCATTCTGTTTTTCTCTCTCGTTTATCTTTTGACTCCATGCATAGTTTTGTAATACAGTAGAGGACTACTCCATTGCTGTCATACAAGCGGGCCTACGAGACACAGGCATGGCTCGATGACTTACTTTTCCTCTTGCCTTAAGACGTACGACTGAGAATCAGCAAAGATTACAATCAAAATGTTTCAGGAGAGCCCCTCAGGTTATTTACAGGGCTGTAAGGATGTAGTATGTCCCTCTGAAATAAACTGCTTTGGAAAGGAAAACAGGAAATAGGACTTTTAATTCTGATGCAGATTTATACCCCTCTTCAGATTTTTAACGAAGCGAATGAGTCACCAGTGAGCATGGCGTTTTAAGAACCCTTTGTAATCTGTGTATGTCTATTATTATTTTTAGTGTTGATTTTACCTTTGTTTGTTCCCCTTATTTAACAGAGCAAAACATTAATTTTTTTCAAAGTTACTAAGCACATAATTTCAGGGTGTTATGCACTACCTCAGTTTGACATGATGGTGCTTTCCTATAAAAAAAAAAAGTGAATTGCATCTCAATCGCCATGTGTTTGCACACTGAGCTCTTGCAGTGTGTGAGAGCAGATAACCCGCTGTTCCATGTTAACCAGCATGATCCCTCGTGTCAGTGCGTGCTGTGCTGCTGGTAATACCCAATAAGTAGGTAAATATACACAAGATTTACCGTGATGATAGGAGGAGAGGTGTTTCTGCGCGTTACAGGATTGTTTGGCTCAGTCAAGAGGACTTCACCCTACAGTGGAGATCTTTGTGATGTTTTGCACTTGTAGAGATAAAGCCATCTCACGACCAGCACGTGTAACCAGTGTTATTCTTTAGAAAGAGTTGACACCGGCTGAAAGGGAAGCTTAGTTCTAAAAACAACACAGCCACACAGATCCACGTTCCTATTAACATGGGATTCTCATGGGATTCACATGTGTGTTTGCGAGTGTATTCCTCTGTTGCCGCCGGGCCCAGCTGGCGCATCGCTGCTGTGCCTTTGCCTTTATAAACCATGCAGAAGGAAGCCAACCGCACAGAGGCCACATATGTGCACGGCTCCGCCGCAGTAGGTCAGGCTTTAATGCTGAATTAATGTGCGCACGCTTTGTTTTAATTTTTCTTCAGTAAACATCAGCAGACGACCCCTAATTTGCCCTTGCGTCGCAGCGCCAGGTGCAGGGTTGAACATGTGGAGGCAGCATTTTGTGCAAGAGGGGCCATGAAATGAGTGAGTTACATGTTAATTAGGTCTTATTGGATCTTTCGTCTTATTGGCTGCAGGTGAGAACCACGTCGAATAAGTAACTTGCTTTTGCACCAAACTTTTCTTGTTAACATACTAAATACTGATTTTTGTGTGTTGTGTGAGTTGTATTTGATCCTGCAACATTTTAATCTAATCCTACATACTTCTTCTACACGTACTCTGTCTTGTTGCTGAGCCAAAGTGCGACATTTATGAATTTCTTGTTTGTAGTTTCTCATTGTGAAAGGAGTTTATTTAACGTAGTGTATGTGTATGTGCTTTGGAAGCCACATTTAGTTATTGCTGTTGGTAGTAACACAGTTGTGAAATGCTATCTTATATTATAGCAAAGAAGCACATTGTTTAGTCCATTGCAGACGTTTGCTTTTGGAACAAGCCAGCGTCCAAACTTAAGACATCTCTCAGTTCATCTCTCAGAGTTGTGGGAGTTATTTGATTAACATTTGCGTCCACGATGACCCAGACAGTGAAAGCCACTGTCCATTCATTCGCTTCATCTCATTCGGGATGTTTGGTATCACAGACTCGAGACCAGTGTGGGAATTATTCAAACCTATAATAGCGAGACCCCGTGTGCATAATCTCCCTGATTTGTCCTTTATTGAGCTCCCTAGTCTTATTCCCATCTGAATGAGATAGTTCACACTCATTACAATCTATGCACTGCTGCTCCGAAGCCCATCTTGTGAACATAAAACGATATTGAATTTCAGTGTAAGCACAATTCTTCTTCATCCTGCGCCTTCTTTTCATTAAGTCCAGCTTTGGTTCCACAAGTACCACCACATCTCGGGCAGTGCAATAATCGCCATCGCTCACTCTATAATGCATCTCATTTCCCTTTTTGCTTTTCACTCGGTGCCTTAGGAAATTATTTGTATCTGTCACCCTTTCGAGGAAAGGAATAACACCTTGCTGACAGAATTTTTTGTCACCATTATGGGCGTCCTTTCCCAAGGTTTTTGTCAGATTACAGAGGAGTAATTGGTGCCACGGTGTCATTGAGGATGCACGTTCTGGACCTCTAGACTTGCAGATGACAGAGTGGCCTTCTGAGACATCAGTGCAGCTGCAAATGTACTCGGCACGCCTGCGTGTGTGTGTAGCATATATGTTTCCTCTCGCTGGTTGACATTATCATGGTTCAAATGCCTAAGATTATGTTTTCACCATCTGGACCATTAATTTTCCTTTGTATGTAAATATTATCTACAGTCTCGAGATGGATAGAGCCACGCGCTCAGCCTGAAAATCTTCAGCGTTCAACATTCACACTGCATGAATGTGAATTATGGACAAGACAATAATTTAAACGGCAGCCCCACTCCCTCGTGGGAAGCGAAATGGTGTGTTGTATATTATGTCACATCATTTGTAGTATGGAAAGCTCATGTATACAAGCAGTTTTCATCAAGCGCTGTGCCGCTTGATTTGTTGTATACATTTAGTCCATCATTGCCTGTCCTTTTGTGTGCGATTTCAAATGTACCCAATTTATGCTACATTGAGAAAACAGTATGCAAACCCAGAGGTGTGAAGATATGGGTGGACAGGAGAATACATGGGAAACAAGCACTCAGATTGAGGGGTTCCAGTGGCTAATGCTTTTGTAATGCAGACAAAAATTAATTTATCCTTTTGAAAGGATACTGGGGCCCTTATTTTGGTTTCTCATATGAATGTTTTCAGGTGTTTTTTCATTCCTTTATTACAGAGGCAGTACAGTTACGACAGGAAATGAGGGAATTGCAGTGTGGTGATTCATGGTCAGCGCCGTCAAGCCCCAGACCACCAACTTCTTTTGTATGAATTGACCTTCAGAGCCCTTTGAATTGATACAATTGTTCTCTGAGACCACAACAAGTAATGTAGGATTTATATCAGAGTGTTTGGCATTCACAGTTCAACAACAGTTCAAAATGTCTGTAAATGAAAAAAGGAAAAGTCCATTTCACTCTCTGGTGATGGAAAATAGTCAACGATGTTTGTTCCAGAGCACAGAATGACAAATGTGTATTTCAAAATATTGGCACATTGATTATGCTTTGAACTTCTCGTGTGCGTGGCTTCATTGAGTCGCAGCCTCGTGGGCACAAGGGCCACCCAGACAGTCCTGCTTCAGTCTCTGCGTACGCTCTGATTCAAGAGAGCAGTTTCCCCATAAAACAGCTAATGCAACTGCAGCTGCACCTCTGTCGTGGAACAGCATAACTGTGCACGCTTGCGTTAACAGTTTCATTTCATGTCGTCATTTATACGCAGAAGTTTAACCGCCGTGACCTCAGTGGTTGTCGAATGAGAAACATTTCCCTGAATACGCTGATTGTTTATCACATTTTTAATGATGCCACAGAGGAGGGGGGGGCGGCACCAGCCCCGATTTACACCTTTGATGTCTTCTGGTGGGAAACATTTGCCCTCCACCGCAGTGTTTTAAAGAACTAATGATTTAGATGGATCATAGACAAACTGCTGAAGGTCTCCTTTCTGCTGGGCCCCTGCCACAAAGTGGCACCGCTGAGTCAGGACCCTGGATAGGCCAACACATCGTTCACGAAGCTCATCACAAACTGCACGAGACGCCAGTCCTGAAATGGATATCCAGCTCTGATCAAGGAGTCCGGACTAAGATGAACATTATGCTGCAATATTGTTTACCATTCATATTTTAGAATATCTACATTTGCTGGAGACTCCTAAATAGGATAAGATAAAAGTCATCCAGAAAGCCAGAGAAAGGAGTATTAAAGTCAGATTACTTAAATTGCAGAGACAAAATAAGGCTTTATTATGCTTCTATAACAGTTTATTTAATCATATTAAGTAAAATGTTATGGAGAGAGGAGAGATTGAAAGGCGCAAGCATCGTGAAAGAAACATGAAAACAGTTTAATCAAATTGCTCAGCCGAGGTTTCCTCGCAACATCAATACATCTGTGTGTGTTTATATGTGTGTTTCACCTGTTTATTATGCACTTGCAGTTGGAGTGCTTTCGCTCACACTTCGTCTTAGCTGGGCGTGTTATTACCTTCGGGAAAATCCATCACGCCGCCTAATGCAGCCGAGTAATCACCTGCTCAGAGTCATTTCTTGTGCTTTCCTAAAGTGCAAACAGAGCGACTTGGCATATTCAGCACATTGTTTTTCTTAGGGCCTAAGCAGGCATCATTCATCAAGCCCCGTGTTGACCCAGTCAATGCACAGGCAGCTGGGGACGAGAAGGAAGGAGTGACATGAAAAATATATGTGCGCTGTACTGCTACTCTTTGTGGTTCATACTTCTCACAGCCTGAGGTTGATATGCGTAGGACAGAGCCCTCCGGACGCTGCCGGTCCACCGACGCCCTCCTGTATTTTTAAAAACTGCTGTAAATGATTCAAACGTTCCATTGCTGCTTTATTCCCCGACGTGGTATGACTCGCTGAGACGTGGATCGATGCGGCGCGCTGTAATGCAGACGTATTAGCGGGTTGTGAGGTTTTGTCTATGTGAGGAATCTTGCGAATACTGTGGGCGATATCACCTCGAACTACTATGGCAGTGTTCAGCAGCGGGGTTCGGTGGTTACATAACACACATGCACTCACGCACACACACACACACGCACACCACAAACAAAACGTAACAGCAAATGAGATCAGAGAAAGCAGATAAACTAGGAGAGCCATTATCCCGGCTGCAAGCAGAGCCAGATATGCCAGGAATACAGACACAGTATTAAATTAACTCTGGATTTGATTTGTCTGATAGACTTAGATATTTCCTCTTGGATACATTTAACGTCACAGCGGTTTAGCAGTTTTGACAGTGTGCAGGTAATGTGTACTACTGCCACTGACACAGCACACTGTGCCAAAGTCCAGCATGTGTTTGGGCTGGGTTAGCTGTGATTATTGCTGCAAAACAAAAACTGGGTTTTAAATTGCGTTACTGACTGGCTGGCAGGTAAACAAACCATAGTTGAGATGTAAAGTAAAGACACACTTGGTGGAGGAAATATTAGAGACTACACAACGTATTTAAGGTGGCACTCAATTGATTTTACACATTCAAGTCAATTTGCTATCCTGTGGGAGCACCACTCAGCCTGTGCAGACGGCTGTGTATTGTCTTCTGTGGCTCTGGGAGAGCTTTGTCAAGTCTGAGGAAATTATACATGTGACACCACTTAGGCACCTTAGCTCAGGCTCAGACACCAGAACTCTTCAAAGAAAGCCCGTGTTACCAGCGAGAGGCATAGGGTTTGAAAGGAAGGGGGCATTTGTCAGGCAGGAGCGGGCTAATGAAATACCCCACCAGGTTGCATCATGGGAAATGCAGCATTCAGGTTTTGCAAAATTGATAAACTCTTTACCACTCTTTTTAGGGATGACGCTATCATTTATTCAGCCGGCACTTTGATCTGCGCTGAAATGTCTCAACCTTTAATTTCTGGATGGATTGATGTAAAATTGTGTAGAGAAATTTCTGCTCCCCCAGATGATTAATATGAGTTAATTTGGTTCTGGTTTTGTGTGATATGTCTCAGCAGCTATTGGAATGATTGCAGTGTAAATTTGATTTATGCTTTATAGCCAAATACCTCACAAACTAATGACATTCTCATAAGCCCCAACTGTGCAGTTTGGTGTTAATCCACCAATGTTAGCATGATGGTCAACATGTGCCAGAGTACAGCCTAACAGGGCCATGAGCATGATGTAGAATCTCATATCCATCTTATACAAGTCCCCCAATTTTATGGAAGTGCAGTTCTGAATTATGCACAGTACTAAAATGCTGGAATTCCCTTCATAACTTTTTTATTGAAGCTTAAGTTGTGTCACTCTTACTTCAGCAAACTTTCAGCTCCAGACTTCTGTCAAATTTTAAAAGCGTCGCGAGTCTTTGAGCTTCCAAGCTTTGGTTCCAGATTTTGGGCTTTAATCTTTAATGCGCTGAGAGAAGTTCTGGTTTTACTGCTTCAGATTGTTTCAGACTTCATAGTAAGTAAGTTTGTTTTGAGTGAACAATGTCAGAGACAAACTGGGTTATATGTAGAGTTTTAGTTCATGGGCTTCATGAGTCATAACAGTTGACACACGATGAGCAGTTGATCAATTACCATTTCATAACAGCCAGATGCAAGCATCTTCAGCTGCACAAATCTGCTGATGTTAGCATTTTACTATATGGCACAAAAAGAACAAGTTTTTGAAACAACTGAGATGTGGGCTGTTTTAAAGCAGGACGATATTTTCATCCCTGGCCTGCTCACTGTATTTCCTGCAATGCTGACTTGCTGTAAATGAGGAAACCCACTGTTTTTAAATTTAGCACTGTCCCTCCATGTGGTCATCATTTAGCGACGACAAGCTAGTCCAACACGATGAGACAGGTGAGACGTGTCCGTTTCGCGCGTCGTTTAGCAGGAGCCGTTGGAGAGCCGATAAGGCTGGATAGTGGATGACTGGCGTGAATAGTTAGCAGTGGCTGCAACCTCATTACAAGGACAAACCACGTACAGCAGGAGGCTGATATCTCTGGCACGGCCCCACTTCGCCGTTTCCAATTTGAATAGAGAAGGGAATAATGCTTAATGCCTTTCCCTGCGTGGATATTGGCTTGTATGGGACAGCGACCCGTGAAATGAATATTTTTGTGAGATGAGATTTGTTACACACAGAGAGGAAGGCCTGCTTTTCCAGCCGACCGAGAAACACCCGCCACAGGAGAGTGAGCGGTATCGTGCGTTCAGCATGTGGAGAGCGGAGAAAACGGTCTTACCTGACAAAAAGAGAGGAGAGCTCGAGAGGAAGGGGAGGATAAGAGGGAGATGAAGAGAAGGAAGGAAGAGTAAAGAGTGGAGAATACGAAGGATGTAATGGGTGATGCAAGATTACTCCGACGATTTGAAACTGTCGTTAGATGTGATCAGCAGCTGCAGTATGCATCAGGGAGCTCCTTGAGTGAGCATGTTTTCTGTTGCATTCAACACATTTTCAGTGTGATTATCTCTTCATTCTCCTAGGATTTGAAGTCAATGCCTTTGTAAAGCTTGTGAAAGTGGAAGTGGAAGCTCAGAGTACAGAACTTTCTCTCAAATGGCCATCGCATTCTTTTCCAAAGAAATTTGTTCAGTGGGGAGATGCGCCGAAAGTTTTTTTTTTTCCATATTCCTTGGCCCAAAAGGAAATACACATTAGAGTACTTCTCCAGCAGAGCGTGGTGACTCTCACATGTATTTAGCACAACACAGTTCACATCAATAGGTGACTATGTCTGCTGTCCCTAGTCATGGCTGCTAAGTTATTTATCTGTTGTAGTAATAATAATACTATAAATAGTAATGAGGCATTATTTATGTGGAGCTTTTCAAAGTACCAAAATAGAGATAACTGAGATAATAAAGACATAATATGGACCATAAGTTAAACTACAGGATCAAACTTCAATTACCAATGCAAGTGATTTACAGCAAAAGATAAAAGCAGCGCTGTGAAAACATCATCGGAACAGTAATGACCCGACATCAACGAATCTGATCAGAGACACGGCCTCATTACAAACCCAGACAGCCCTTCCCCTCCTTCGTCCCGCCCTGCTCTCTTTCAATATTTTTTTTTCCCTGGATCGAGGCAGGGGACAGTATCAGGATTATGCATGTCACCCCACCCACCACAGTGAAGGGGGAATGAATTTTTTTCAATGGGCCCATAAATCCCCCCTCCCCGTTCTACCTGGTTGAGCACTGTTAAAATGCACGGCGGTCGGCTGGCGTGGCTCTCTTGGCCGAGACTGTAGATCTGGATTGACAGCTGCTCCATCCTGTCTGCCACTGTTAATTATTGAAGGATTTGGGCTGCCGGCAAGCGGCTCTGCCAGGCGACCTTGAGTCCTGCTGGGGCCGAAGGACTCCAACTAAAAGCCTGCTCCCCTGTTACAGCAAACAAGCAAGTGGCACTTCAGCCAGGCAGCACGGCTGCTCCATAAGAGAGATTGATAGATAGCTAAGTGTCCCTCATCGGTGGAGAGTATTCCCTTGAAAATCTGACATGTGGGCATCCACTTGTGGGCCTAGTTTTCATCCTCCGTGCGGATATTTTCCCCAGTTGTGTGACTGAAACGGGCCGTGATTTGCTATGTGCTACCATGTTTGATAAGTTACTCTCTTTCTTCTTTTAACTTGAAAAAAAACATTGCTCTGTTTGCAGTGTGTCGCACACACGCCAAGACAGCAAGAAAAAGAAAGGCAGTCAGGATAAGACAGTCATTGTCAGTGGTGATGACGATCATACCTGAAGAAAGAAAAAAGTCTTCTCTGTGTTCACCAGTTTATCCACGATGACAGTGTAGATGAGGATGATTGAGTGAAGTGGGGAAAAATGTTGCTTATTACTTGAATATTACTGAGATATTGTAAAACTCTGCTTGGTTCCATGTAAAAAAAAAAAAAAAAAAAGATGTCCCTTGCTCGTCTTCCCTCCATAACTATCCATCTGTTCTGGTAGACGCTCAGTGACACTCCAGGATCCAGACTCCAGTCCCAGGTTTTTGCTCAAGCCGTGCAGTTGGAACCAGCAGCAGCAGCAAATGCCTGTTTTGCCTCCTCTCCTCTCCCCTCTCCCTCTCTCGCTGCGCTCTCCTCCGGTCTGCTGCAGTGGATGGTCCTCACGGTGCGCTCACAGTGGTGCGCTCGTCTCAGCGGAGGAGATCTGAGCGGCTCGCTGTCATTTTCCCACCCTTCTTTCCCCCTTTTTTAAACCCTGGTTTCCTCTGCCGCCACCACCCTGTACCTGTCGTCAGAGGGTCTGGATAAATGTGAGGGAAAAGTCACAGGATAAAGGAGGGAGAAGGGAAGCGCTCAGGAAGTCTTTAATCCAACATCTCTTGCACATATGACTGTGATGTCTGGCTGTCTCCGGGTGACAGAGAAGCTCATGCTCTTAGATGCCTCCTGTTTTTAGACTCGTCGCCGGGTAAGTTCTTCCCCTGGCTTGATCTGTTTAGCCTGCATTTGACGTGGTGGGTGACAGAGTGCGTTTGGCTCGTTTCAGGTTGACGTGTTCTAAGGGGGAGATGATATTTTGGCAGAAGTTGTGTGCAAACAGGTCCAACATAGTGTCAGTCAACAAATGGCATGCAGTAACGCGTGTATGTGCAAACTGTGCTCTTCTGGGCTTCATAACAGACCACTTGGGGGTCTCCGAGCTTCCATCACATTTCCCAAAGACCTCTGCAATAAATTCTCCTCTACTGCAGCAACTTGAAATCATTAGCTGTGTTGAAAAATTGAGGCAGAATCATCCGGTTTACCCTCTTGCACTGAGCATGATTTGCATGATACACACACAATATTAGGTAATAGGGAGTGGTAGTATCTGTATTAATGTGTATTTAAGTCTCTGAGTGTGTTGCCTGTGTCTGTGTGTGTGTGTGTGTGGGGGGGGGCATAAAAAAGTACAGCATCGTTATTTTTCTCTGTTGAGGGAAACCCTGCAGAGATGCTGATGTGGAGGGCAGTGCAGCACAGCTGATAACAAGGAATTTCTGTGACAGATCCGTTGAGGGTGCACACTACATTGTGCGTGTGCATGTGTGTGTGTGTGAGCGAGCGCGTCCATGTGGGTGTGTGGGCAGCTGTATGCGTCTAATGTAAACTCTTTCATGGAGGGTTGGACACTGCGTGGGCAGATTGTGCGTCGTTTGTTGTTTTGTGAATGAAGTGCTTTTATCACACGGTGAAAGAGAAATAGCTCATCATGTGTGTGTGTGCACGCATGTAACCCCCCGTGTGTGTTTTCCTCTCAACACTTACAACTGTCTCCCATCCCCTGAACGTGGCTGCGAGCTCAGACGTCAGCAGCACACTTTTGGGAAACACTCGCCTGCAGTACGGTGGCGACTCTGTGACGTTTTACACCCTGGGCTCCTGGGTTCTCGTCCCCCGTGTGAAGCAGCCTGCTGGCTTGAAGCACTGAACCACTGCGGCCGGATAGAGGAGATGCTCCGGGTTGTTTCGTGTCCACTGCTGCACTGCAGACAGACTCTCACACACCAACAGACTGTTGTGTTACTCAGCCACAGACAGCGTAGGCTCAGTAGAGAGGCCCCTAATCTATCAGTCCACGGTATTTGAACAGTTGCCTGTAATCTAAAGTAACTTCCAGCGGTGTGCGTGGTGTTTTTGCAGGTGCAGGTGGACCCGTCTGATGGGAATCACAGCCCGCGTCTGGCGTTATTGCTGCCGTACTTGAACAGCTGTGTCACTAATGCCACTCTTTGTGAAGGATCAGGACTCTCTAGGTATTAATTTTAAAATGTTTTCAGCGACAGACGTAGTATATATTGGACGTCCTGATAATCAACCCCCAGCCGTTCTTGTGGCGAGTGAGCGGTTTTCATTAATTAGAATTACAGTTCCTAATTTCAGTGGGGCTTTCCTCTACATGCATCCTGCATTGTGCATCATACTGTAGGCTTTGTGTGTGTGTGTGTGTGTGTGTGTTTGTGTGAGGCCGTCAAAGGGAAATCCTGGTTCAAGTCAAAGATAGAGCAATCACCTAGCTGTGTATATTCCCACATAATGTACGTGCGTGTTCAGCCGCCTTTATTGTTAACACATATGGGTGAAAACATGGCTTCTCGCATGGTTGAAAAATAATTACTGGGCTGGAGGCAAAGGACCAGTGGTGACTTTCAGTCCACGCTCCACACTCATTAATTCTCCTAATTATTGTAAATGTAAGCCGGGAGGCGAAAGTGTTGCAAGTGGTTTTCTATTAACATGCATACAGTATGGAGGACTTGAAAAAAGTTTGGGATCTTCCAGTTACAAAGTACTCAGTTTTGCAATGCAACTATGCATATTATTGTATAGTGTACAATGCATCCATTACATCATATTTACTACGACTACAAAAAAACAGGCACACACCAGAAATGGAGACATAATTTTACTGATATCCAAGAACAACAGTGCAGTGAAAGTACATTGTCATCAATAAGTTTATGTTTAGTAAACAGCAAAAGAGAGAAGAAAACCCTTATGATTTATCCTTTACCATTAGCCTTTATACTATACCATTAGTATGGCATGGTATAAAAATTTATAATCCTCGACTGTAGTTGAATACAGTTGAACGCATCGACTGCAGTGGAAGTCTGCTGCTTTGTGGAATGAAATATTTGGCTTGTTTGAAAATAAAATGACGAAACGAAATCCGATTAAAACACATAAAATGTGGCGATGAAGTTTTTATCGTCTTGTACATGGGCAGAAATTCCTCTGGTTGCACAGATGATCAAGAAGAAGTGGAAATGAAAGAAAACTATTAAGACTGATTTTTATGCATGCCAAAAAGGAAAAAGAAACCGTTTAAACCTCTTACTGAACATGATCCGCACTTTCCTCTCATTTAGCGGCGCCATTTCCTTAATGTGCCACAGTGATTGGCACATCTGTTTGAAAGATATTAAACAAGTAACGCGGCTGAGCTCCATCACCACACCCTTCACAAACACTTTTGAAACGCATTAAAGCGAAAGCGTGCTGAAAATAGCAGGTTTGCTTAGACACTACACCTATCATTGTAATTGCAGTTCTGCAGCAGTGTCGGAATTAGCTTCAGCATCTGTCGGCTTGGCTTGCAACTTGCGGACACACATACTCACGTTTACAGGTTGGTGTATGTTCGTTTTCAGGGCTGCACATTCTAAGTGCACAAGGCAAAACACGCTAAGCAGTTAACCCCTAATACTTCAGCGGATTGCTTGTAAATCAAGCACCAAGCCTGAATCTGCAGTGTGTATGAACATGGCTGACAGTGACAGGCTATAGATTGCCTTGTCAGACACCTGCTCTGCCGGGCTCGTCCCTTACAGCAGTCTGACAAGAAATCACGAGGTACCGGGTTTGAGACAGATGCAGCTGTTGGCCCGCCAAAAACGATGCTGTCACATTTACTTTCAAGCAAGATGACTGACTCCTGAGTCACAGCTCGCTTACATAATGTGCTTTCCCGAGGTCAATCAGCATGTTATACTGTGTGTCACAGTTTGGTTGAGGCCTTGCCGCGTGTAGCGAGTTGACCGCGCAGCACGCGGAAGTAGGGAATGAAGACTGAGGAAAGGACAAACACACACAGAGCTTTAAAGAATGTGCAGATGGAAGAACCTTTTTAAGCGTTGTTGGCGGCTCAGATTGGATATCTGGGACAATGGACTCACAGCAGCTTTTGATAGCAACTGTCATGGAAGCTGAAACATTGATGCTCACAAACGATGAAAACAGCCGCTAGCCACGCACAAATCAGAGGGAACAAGTTACCACGTTGACGGTATCCTACAAACTGTCATCCCTCTACATTGCCATCAGCACATCTCAGTACTAATCTGCATCATTTTACATGGATTACGTGTGTAACAGAAAAATCTATAATAACTATGACAAGGAGCAGTTAATTCAATTTGTGCAAGAGGGGCCTGCAGTAACAACTTCTTAAAGTGAGCTAAGCAGGGCGGTTATGAAAGTCACCAGCCTGTGAAGGTTTGCAGATAGTTAAGTGGTTTTTGAAGACGTGGTTGATCCAGGTCTGTTTACATCGCCGGGACAATGAATCGTGTTTGCAGAGCTCAGACTTTCCTGGTTTGCAGGCCACTCGTGTTGATTTGCACAGTTTAAAGAAGTATATTGTCACAGTCCGACGGGGACCAGTGAAGTGTCTCTGAAAATTGGTTACTTACGTGAAGAGACACATTGTCTTTATTTCCAGGAACTTCACAGTGCTCGAAAGAAAAGGAACGAGGTAGAAATGGGTGACGGCTTAATCTGAGAGAATTTAATTTGTCATTTCCCCACAGCTGACATGGGTGAAAGCTGTGGCTTTGGACGTTCCACAACTCTGGATGAACGCATGACCTGTTGGACACTCGGACACAGATGGTGGTCTGGCTTGTTACGTTGAGTCACTGGTCATGATGAAGCAGTCCACCCGCTTGTTGCCACCGGTGTGAGATGTGTCAGTTTTACAATCTGTCTGCTTGGATAATAATGGTTTTGACTCCAGTAATTGCCAAACTAATTCCACCAACCCTCCTGTTTTGTTTTTTTCAACACACACACACACACACACACACACACACACACACACAGAAGCAAACATGGCAGTGAGGTTCTGAAGAGTCACCCTCTTCAGAACAGGCTTCTGTCCCTACGGAGAGTCTTGAACTGAGCCCAAGAGCAAAACAGTAGAAGAAAGCCCTCTCTTCTTTTGCCTCAGCACCTCTCTCCCCTTTTCTCACTCTTTGTGTCTGTCACTCACCAGCACACTCTCTCTACCTCTCCCTCTTTCTCTCTGCTTCCTCTCTTTTTTCCTCTTCCTCTCTCTCTCTGTTTCTCTGGGCAGTCGATGGGTTGCACTGCAGCCTGAGCCAGTGCCAGAGCTCAGCCTCTGAGCCACAGGTAAAGCATTAAAACCAAATGACTCATGCAATGAAACAGAACAACCTCTTTGCCACTTGAAAGCACCGCTCGGGCGCGCCACGTGAAAGTTACACCTGAATAAGCTGCTCCAGCAGCAATGCCTTCTCCTGTTACCTCCGCCCGAGCTTTATTGACACACCTTTACGCCTCTGATAGGAACCAAGTCACAGGATGATAAACTGATGTGTGCCGCTGCCGTCCCTAACTTTAGCTGTAGTGTAATGGAGCCACTCTGTTGAACATCTCTTCTGCAGTATAGATGTGTCTATGTAGCACAAGGAACCTTTCCTATGTTGCATCATTAATTAAACATTTCAGGAAATGTGTCTTTTCCCTTTCTTGCCAAGAGTTAGATGAGAAGATTGAGTCTTTCTTTGCAGCAAAAACAGAGCTGGAATACAAAACAGTTTGACAGGTCAATCAGCAAAGTGACATTCTTACGCTTCAGTATTTGTATGGATTGAGCAAGCAATGTATAAACATGTTAATTAGTGAGCTTTAAAGGTGCTGGTTGACAGTTTTTGTTATCTGTGGACAAAGCCAGGCTAACACTTTCTCTCTGTTCCCAGACTTTATGCTAAGCTAAGCTAACCTGCTGGCTCTGGCGATATGAAAGTGCTACCTCACCTAACTCTCTGAAAGAAAGTGATAAAGTGTCTTTCCCATGGTGATGAACTATTCCTTTATGTTTGGATCAGCCAGGGGAATAATGTAACACATCATAAATTAAAAGCATCAGCGGTCACATCATGTACATGACTGAAGATTTGGAGCAAGCTGATTCATTATATAGATTAAACTCTCAACCAGAGGAATGAGATGATTCTATGCCGCACAAACTGCAGTTCCCAAACTCAATATAATGCATCGATGAATATGTAATGTCCAGTAGTAACAGTATGAAGGATGTAAATAGATGTGGAAAGAGCTTATTTCTGCTTTTTTACTGACTCCATCCCCACCAGCAGTACAAACGGCTCATTTCTTTGCTAAGGTTTAAAACCCAGTGTTTGTTTGACACCGCATCGCAGGGCCTTGCTCCCTTAGTTGCCATGGAGACACCATTAGGCAGTGGTGCCGCACCGATTTTTGTATTTCTTTGCATAACGCCGCACACCAAACCGCGCTGCCTGTCGGGGATGCAGGCCATGCCAACTGGGCGCGTGGGTGGAAATATGGGTACGTGTGCACGTTTCTTTGGGGGGGTTGTGACCGAGAGGGAGTGGGAGAGGAGAGAAGAAAGGGATGAAAACAGGTTGGGAGGGAGGGACGGAGAGGATGAGCACAAAGGGGGAGAGAAGGAATGACAAGGAATGAATGATGGAGACAAGGAGCAGGAAACGCACGCACACACACTGATACGCGCGACACACGTATACGGTCCGCGCACACACATCCTCCAGCAGAGGACGTGTGAGTGAGCAGGATGAGTGTGTGGGTGGAGGGATGCCGCAACAGTGCAGCTTATTTCGCCTTCAGTTTGATCCCTGCCACCCTCTCTCGGGGGCTTCTCACCGCATTACTTCAAGTTTCTGCTGAGGCCAATTCGCGCAGCATGAAGCCAATTCCAGTCTCGCTCTCATTATTAGCACACGTGAGAGTCTGATAATGACTCAAATGATTTTTGGAGCCCTACGAAGTGTATTGACTTGTTTTCTGAGAGGACTGGGCACATATTGATGAATGATACAGTTCAGTATCTTTAAAATGGGACTAATTTGTCACCTTGTTTTCACCTGGCTATAACACTCGCTAAACTAATCCCTAACACTTACTGTGCATAATTATTCTGAGTGAGCCAGTTTTAGTTAATCCACTGCGACTATTTGCTTCTTTTTCTTACTGGAAAAAATAAATGAATAAAATTCACTAACAATAGTCTGATTTCCTCAGGTATAGTAACATGTGCAATGCTCGTTGAAAGATTTCTGATATTTTTGCAAGTTTTGCACTTTTCATGTAGTTTGACAAAGGTGTGATGACGTTACAGCCACACTTGTAAATATTTACATACACAATGAAATGCTGTGTGATGCCCTTTGGTTGCATTGTTGATTTTGGGCAGCAGATGTCACAGTTGGACATTTTTCACATTTAATAGTGCAAATACATTATTATAACAGTGAGATGGTGTTTTTTAGGGTTTTGAATCACAATAAGGGTGCTCCTCGATGAAGGGAGTCACATTTCAACCAAGGAAAGCATTCGTCATTTGCAGGTAGCCTTGCGACTCTGCTCAACAAGCTGAACTTAGTGCGACATGTCGGCTAAATCGTGTGGTTCAATCACATTGCAGAGGTGGAGAGCTCAGGTCACTGATAACGTCTCCAAAACCAGCAGAGTCAGATCTAAGGCCAGCACTTCTGTGCCCTGCTTCAGTTTGCAAGGCATGCATCGCTATCGCGGAGGTTCGTGGCATAGAGTCAGCAGAGATGCAGAGATCTGTGAAGTCATGACCTCTGAAGCGCTGTGGACACACTGCGCTCCCTCCAGGCAAGCAGCCAGGGGAAGGTACCGGCAGGTCAGTGGTTAGGCTGAGCAGTCATGAGGGAAAATGGAGTCATCATTGCGTGCTGCGTTTTGAGATCTTGTAGAGATGGGGCGAGTGGGGAAAGAAAGTTGCAGGTGTGAAGGTCTGTTTTGTTTGTGTCGTTCAGTAAACTTCTCATTATCATAGTTAATCCTTTTAATTAGCTATTAATAACACTGCTGTCCAGTAGTTTGAGACTACAATCATCTGTACGTGATTTTCACTAACAGCAGTAACAGAGCATTTTTGGATAAATTAGACAAACAGCATTTGCACAAACCAAAATGATAAACAAAAATCAAGCGCCTGGTTAAAATCCAGCATCTTTCATCACAACTCTAACCAACTTAAATTCCACAGTAATCATTGGCAAAGGAGCACAGAGCGGCCGTGTATTTCTTGGTACGTGGATACAGGGGTTTTTCTGGAGCAGATTTTGAAGCGACTGATGCCAAATACTCGCAGCCAGGATACAAAACACTGTGTACATACAGTATGAACACACTCTGGATCTGGACTGGACTGTCGCCAGAAGGCCGTCTGGAGTACTTCTTTTATTTCTCCTAACTCTAAAACGCCCCTCCCAAATTACTCTGTAGTCTCTCTTATCCACCCACAGAGGTACGAACACGTTCTCTCATCCGAGTCCTGAGTCTCTCCTTCCCTTGTTTACTCAGTGTGTTTTTCTGCAGTATAAGCACAAGCAAAGTTTGATATTGCTCTGGACATGTTCAAAGAATCCAGTGTGGGTTTACTGCTGCAAATTCTCTCTGAACATCTCACACACACACACGCACACTGTTTCTGTCTGATACTGAGTCCATGTACTGAAAGTGTGCAGTTTGGCAGCACCAGAAACTGAATCACACGAATAAACTGCCCAGATCTCTTCAGCAGCATTAATGTATTCTCTCACAAGTCTCGCTGGTTTCTGTCTCTCTACCCATGCCGTCACAGACGCTACATTTAAAAACACAGACGGTGCATTAGAGACCGAGCGAGGGCTGTTTGAAGCACTGGCTTGTTGACTAGACCGTTTCTTTCCTAATGAGAACAACGGGCGCTTTGGTCACAACACTTAGCCGGGCTGTGACGTGATGCGCTGACCTGCTCAAAAATAGCAGGCGTGTTGTGTCCTGCAAGACCTGGTCTGGCCTGGTGTGATGACGTTCAAGTCCAGAATGCATTGACAACGTTTTGCTGGAGATAAAATTTGCGTGGCATTTCTGCATTATTACCGAGTTTTGTTCAGTTTGTTCAGTTTAAGGTTGTGGGTGAAGTTTAGCACTGGTTGTAAACCGCTGCTACTGGGTTGTAAATAAATAGAGTTAATGCCAACAGGAAGACCAAGTCTACTTTTGTTGAAGTAGTTCAGGGTTGTTTGGAATCCCAAACTGCCCCCCAACCCAGTGCACCGTCAAAGACCCTGAGAGGAGAATGTGTGTATTGTTGGTCAATGGAGTGACCAAATGGAGCTCCAGTAGTCGTAGGATCTGAGTCACTTTACTGCCACTTCACTACTTATGTCGCTCAGCGCATTATGCAGTCAGTCATCACCAGAATGCAATTACACTCACTCCCCCACAGCTCCTATTAATAGCTACAGATAAATCATCAATGTTACATGTACGTGACCCACCGCCAAACTTTAATCAAATGACTGTGGCGTGAGCACGGTTCAAAACGTCATGCATGTGGGACGCTTTCAGATTCAGATGTCAGGAACATGAAAAAGCACTGAGTAAACACAACGAAGAGATTCGCTTTGAAAAAAAAAACATGGCCGCCTCAGCAAGTGTTCAAATGAGCCCTTTAATGCAGTTTTTACATTTACGCCTTCTTCATGTGGACATTGTAAAAATGTGACACGGTGGAGTGGCGAGCCAACACCTTCATCTCCAGGTCAGTATGTGTTGGAGCAACACACATCCACAGCCACCCCCCCTTACAGCTGATCTGTAGCGGGTCGAGCCAGAGACCCGCTGACTCGTAAGAGGCAGGGTCATTAGCCCAGGTGGTGCCGCTGTGATACCCGCTGAGCAGCACATGTCTGGCATTAAGACCTACAGACAGGACTATAGATTAGCAGATGATTTGTTATTGTCCCAGTAAAATACAATAAGAACTTAACTTGGGTTCGTGCCTATAGTCAGATATGGAAATGGCCAGTGTTAGCAGAAAGACAAAAGGAGCTTGAACCCTGCTGATTGTTTCTGTGGCGTTACTTCAGTGGACTGCTCTGTGGCAACATCAGCATTAAGAGTTTAGTGCCTTGCACAGCTCTAAGGTGTGAAGGCACTGTTTCTACCTCCAAGTGAGCTGGATTAGTGTATCTCATGTATTGCCATTACATTAACTAGCTAAGCATCCATTTTTTATCATATGAAAACCATTTAACAACACTTACATCTGCACTGAACATGTTTTCAGAAGCCATAAAACTCTTCGAAGCATCTGTTTAAAAGATTTGCTGCTTGATAGAAGTGATTCTTAACCTATTTCCCAAGCTGCCACTCCAGAGGTAAGGCATTAATGAGAGTTAACTAATTCCAATGGAGGTTGTTTTCATGTATAAATGTAAGCAGGTGGGTGGTGGGGCCTTTTTAGGATGACCCACCTTTACGTCTCCAGCTGTGCCAGATTGAATCGGTATCCGCCGGGGACAAACGAGACAGCTCTCGCTTGTCGTTTTAGAGTTGTGAGACGGAGGCAGCACTCGATTTGCTGTCCAAATGCAACAGTAAAGCTGCTCTGTGAATGACAATGAGGATCGCAGTGTCAGCTTTCTGAACTGTGTGACTGATTTCGGGGAACAGATGCACTGTACAGATGGGCATTGGTCTTTTTTTCATTAGCAGGCATATGAAGCAATCTCACAATGAGTCTGTCGGGCTTTTAGAAAGCTTGCATTTATACCACTCAGGCTGGTAACTTGAACATTTAGGGCCTGCCACATCTTGTCTGTAATACTCAGGCTTTGTTTTGGCACCTATATCCAATGATTTCAAAACGGTAATGTTCACTGCGCCATACTCGATAATTACCGTGAAGACTCGGAGAGTTCAAGTACTTGCATGGGTAGTTCTCTCACTGGGCATCAGGCCTGATTTTCTTAATGAGTAGAACAGAGACAAGATTGAATTTCATTATGCTGTACTAGTCTGAATAATTTGGGCATCTGCGAGGTTGTGATCCCATCAACAGGATGTCCTTGTACTTTGTTGATCTGTTCCTTAGGCCTAAGTGGCAGGCTATTACCAGAGGGTATTAAAGAAAGTGCTTTGTTTCAGGGACCATCTTGGCTATCATATATTTATTTTGTTTTTAATACGTGCAGGAATAAGATGATATCTCTGGTTCTGCTGCATTGATGTTCTTTTTTTTAAAAAGAAAAAACTGACCATAGCGATATTATAGGAGTACAATGCAAATCAGTTCAGTAATCTTTGAACAGCAGACCAAAGTGCAAGCACGCATGGCATTATCCCCACCTCCTCCTGCTCCGTGGTTTCTATAATTTAAACTTACAACAAAGGCCTTTTTTATTATTCATACGAAAGCTGTTTTGTTGAACACATTGGTAAACACCATTCAATTTTTACAACATCCTTAATCAAATTACGTGATTTGTTTGGACCCCTAAAACAGAAAAAGTCCCCATGACTACGCATACAAACACACACACACAGACACACACACACACTTAATGTTCCATCACTCCTGTCTCTGATGTTGAGGCTCCTGCCAGGCTGATTAGGTCCAGGGCCTCTAAGCCATTACAGCATTGATTGGAATCATATTTTGTTGCAGGCGCGGCAGATGCAGATCGACAAGCAAACTCCCAGGCATGTTTCACATGTGGGAGTTTATGTGCTTGTCATTAATTAAATCTCCCTGGGTCGGGGACCGCCAGTCGATGATGGCTTTTTATTTAAGGAGCGTAAATCACCGGCATTGTGGGGAAAAATGCAAATGGCTCTCTGATTGGGCGGAGCTCGCCGTGATTTACACCCCCACGTCTGCAGCCACAGAATGATATTCACACGTCTGTATTTTATGACTCCAACCAGCTCTTTGGTTTAAACCCATGCAGAGCCACACATTATTTTGCACCCCCCTGTTATATTGCTGTTATTAAACTCCATTACATATAGAGGTAGTTAGCTGCCATTGCTCTAGCCATTTGCCCTTAAGTAAAAGTCCCAGGGTCGGTTTGTAAATTAGACGACTGGCTCGTGTGTCACTGCATGTTATCAGCCTTAAGTAGCAACGTCGCGACTCAACTTCTACCGTTGGCAATTCAAGGCTGGTCCTGACACAGACGGACCACTCCCATAAGTTACAGCTGTTTATTGTTGCCAGGCCGATCAGTCCCTTTCTGCCGTGGGCAACGGGACATCTGACGAATGGAGATGAAGCTCAGCATTTTTTTTTATCTCTTTCTCCCAGTGAAATTGATGCGTGAGTCACTAAACGTGAACCCAAATGTGAACCATCTGTGAAACACTGATTGATGAATTCTTTTTTCTTTTTTCTCTTTTTACCAGTTTCTCCACCTGGTATTGATGCTCCTAAATCATGTAAAAGTACGAGTCGACCCATTCTCTCTTTGGCTGTCTGATTCTGTACTTTCAAGCACAAAGAGGAAATTGTCAGACACTTTAATCTCTTCCTTCCTCTGATGTGATCATTTTAATCCTCTCATCATCACTGCCTAGACCCCTCCAGTAACCATAACGATGACAGGGGTTGGTTAGACACCCGTGAATCTGAAACCTTGCCTCCTCCTGCTGCAGAGCTGAGTGACTAACTAGGAGGTCAGACGCTTTCACATGCCACAAGGTAAAAGGGCTAAATTTGCTCAAATTTAGGAAATGCTCCCCTGTGCTCTAAAAATAAGGTCCAATCCTTTTTTTATTACCAGCTTGCCTCCAGTCAGCCTGTGGCCACTCCCTGCTGACCTGAAGGTGAAAAAAATGGCAGTGACATTTCAAAATAAAGCAGAATAGTGTGAACACACCCTCAGGTGGTCGCAGCTGCCAAGCCTGTCCACCCATTAAAGCTGAAACAGGCCGGCTGTTTGGCTCATTTGGTTTGTGAGCAACTTTTTTCTTTTTACATTTAATTGCATGGATGATGTGGCTTGAGCAATTTTTTTTGTGCCAGTGCATTATATTCTATTTGAAATGCAATCACCCTCTCTTTCTGATTATGACATGCCTGTGCCTAACTCTCTCCTGTTAGTTTGAAGCCTCTCTCGAGCCGTGAGCCCAGAGTCCCCTAAAACCTGAGCTGGCCCCATCTGGAGCCGGCTACCACTTAGTCATGGCTACTTAAAGATAGCTCTGATGGACTCCCGCACTGTCAGCCTGCTGGTTAGAGCTTGTTAACCCAGGCGCTCTGAATACAAGGTCAGGGCTAATATACCCCAGAAGTCGTTGCCGGGTTCTCTCAGTCTATTAAGGAGCAGAGCTGAGACAATGGACTGTCACTATTCAAACGAGTGCATTGAATGCATTTGTATGTGGGGGGCATGTCAGCCACGAGGACCCACCAGTGGCACAGAGCCTGAGAGTTTACACATGCGCATGCTCGCACATGTAAATCTGCTTAAATATGTGGGTGGACACATGCTAATATAGGTTAGCGCGTGTTTGTGCTGATGTTATTATGTGGGTGTGGGTCATCTGGGAATCCACGTCTGGATGCACACCACCACTCATCCATCCACAGGGCGTGTGCTTCAGGAACATCTGAGGGAACAGTAGGAATTTTTATAGATCGGACTCTGCATCGGCGCGCCATTCCCACATTTATCACTCGCCGCCCACTCCTGTGTGAGCTCACACTTTGTTCAAATCAGGGAGATTAAACCAAACAAATGTCTGCATGAATAAGTGAATGATTTTTGTCTCTGCAGCTCCTGCGCCATCAGGACCATGAATGAAATAACATGCTGTGATAGATCACCAGGGCTATGGAATTGTAAAGACATAAAAGAGGCCATCGATGTAATATTTATCGCATTTGCAAATACACTTCTGCTACGACTGCGTGACTCATACGCATATTTATCAAGGATGACCTCGCATCATGTAATATTCATCTTTCTGTCAGAGATAAGCCCTTCCCGGTGCCTCAACCCCTGGCTTCAAGCATAATCACCAGATCCTAGAGAGGACCATAGAATCGAGAGCAAAGAGCAGCCTCCTTCCACAGGCGTCCTCCGACCAAGAGTGGAAGTGGGTTGCATTAAATCAGTCCTGGCGGAGACGGCGGATTAGCTTTGTGCTTATGCATCTGCTCTAAGTAAAAGAGTGTGAGGGAAAACACTTTGCACACAGGAAGGAGACTCCGCCAACACCTTGCTCGCCTCCTCCTCCTCCTCCATTCCCATCGCTATGGCAACGGGATGTCTTCAAACACGGGAGAGCTGTAGAGTGTGAGTGTGCCACATAACTGCAACGGCTTTTGGCATATGTTTATGATAAAGGCCCACATGGAGGAATTTGCAGGTCTCTCTCAAGATTAGTGTTTTGAAGCTGGGGTACGTCTGCTGCCTTGTTTTGGCAGTTGTCAATCTTTTCGATTCTCCTTGTGTCTTTCTGTCTCTCGCCGCTTTTGTGTCACTTCCTGTCGCACGTACGCTCACTCTTGTTTATTTTTCCTCCTCACTCTTCTTACATGTCCCTCCTCATTTATCAGGCCTCGCTACTGTTTGCTCTCGCTGCACGACTGTGGAAGCGTCGCCTCCATCCGTAACGTACGACACCGCAGAGCAAAGGGAAAAAAAAGCTTTATTGTGGTTGCTAGGCTACAGAGGGACACGGAGGTTCTCTGAAGAATTCCTCCGTGGTGAATCGTCATGTTGTATGGCCTTCAGCATTAAGGAGCTTTTGAAGTCATCGCATTGTGATGCAGAGTTAGGAAAAAAACTCTGCTACATGCTGCACTGCAGCTGCCTGGTGTTCCCCAACTACGCCCCTGATTTTGAAGCGGATGAACGGGGCCGAGCCCTTGTCAGCTTTGTTGTAGCCCCTTGGCTTTCTGCGCTGTAAGACTTTGCCCCTGTAAACTGCCCCTGCAGCATCTAATGGGTATATCCTGTGGAGGACGGTAGTTACATTGTATTTCCATCAAGCTGCCGTGACACAGATTCAAGCTCGGCTGATGGCGAGGGGAAGAAGCAGGGACGCGGTGAGAGGAAGCGGCGTGGCGGTAACAAGTCAGTGGAGCTGGAGTCGCTCTGTAGGGGGAAGCCCAGCGAATGGTGCAATAGAGTTTACATTCAATCTCCGGGCACCAGTGCATGGAAACACGTCCTTACGCATTCAGTCTGGCTGAAGCAAACGCCGCTCTCTGGACCGTCAAGCATGATTTATATGTGAGTGTGAGCTTTCTTGATTCCAGCCTGTCAGAGGCGCATCCTTACTTCCTCTTCCTTACCTGCCCAGGTCATTTGATGTTGATCCTGTGCACCTGTACATATGTCTTCTGTGGTCCAGCGTCCAGCTGCTCCGATCAATACTTTTCTATTTGAAATGTTTTGGGGGTTTTTCATGTGTGGAAGGGGTCACATGTCATGATGTACCCACAGAAGATTATCATCCAGCTGCAGCCCAGTGCATTTCGTCGTTTTTATGGCCTGTTGCTCCACTGTTTTCATTCACACAGCTTTGATATTCCAACCTCAAGGTATGTTAGAATGATAGAAAAAAACAAAAAATAAGAAGACCTGAAAATACACAACAAACCTTGTATTACTAATATAACTGAACATTGCTAACTAACAACCACTGGACCAAATCTAATCTGCTGTCACCAAACAAGCATTTTTAAGCACAAGTACAAGTATTATCACACAAACATTATTAATGTATTAAGTCGTCTGGCCTGACGGTTTTCGCCTCTGCTGTCACTTGGTTTGGATTAAGAAATTAGCTGTAAGCAAAGTCACCCTGGCTATTCCCCAAGATGCCTTTACTAGTTAACAAAGAGGCAGAAGGACCAGGCACACGTCCAGTATGGCCGCCCAGTGACATGGCTGACCAGGTGTTAGACACTCCGTACGCTGCTTTTGGGACTGCTTTGCCTGCGTTCTCCTCACAGCCCATTAGGCCCATTCCAGGAGACAGAGGCCCACGCAATACCCCGGACAGTGCTCGTAAAATACAGCACACACACACAAACACGTGCACCGCCACATCTGCGCCGTGTACCGGGCCCGGGTCGAGCAGTCCGCGCCAAGGCAGCAGATGTGTAGCTGCTGAAATCTGCCTGCACGGCGAGGCCGGGTGCCAATCCTTCATCCTCGCGCAGACGTCCGATCGCGTGGAACAATGTTGTGACACTGCGACGCGACGAGAGGGAGTTTGGAAGAGGGTGTTCCTCCACCGCGCCAAGTTCTGGGTAACATCGGCAGCCAACACATGGAGGGTTTGGGCTGTTTGAAGTCTTTTTTGATTTGATGGAACCGGCGAGACAGCAGGTCTGCGAGTGAGGAAACGGATGAGTGTGTAAGTATTGTGTGCGTGGATTTGTGTACCGCACGCGATGAGTCATAAGTCATCCGCACAGCCTCTGTAGGTCGTGTGTGAGAAAGGGAGAAATAAACAGTGCTATGTCTTTGCCTTGAATGTCTCCAGTGTGTGAAGTTTTACAAAGTGAGTCTGCAGCGACAGCATATGGCGTCTAAAGAGGGACGCCGTGTGCACACACACACACACACACACACACACATGCACAAAACACACTCACTTTGATATCTGATGCTGCTGAGGATGCTGATAGCCAGAAGAGTTTTCTTTAAAGAGTGAATAGTCAGGCAGTGTGATTTATCAGCAAATGCTCTCAGTCGCTCCCACTCTCTCCTCCTTTCCATCTTTCTCTCTCTCCCTCCTTTCTCCTCTCCTTCCCCCCCCCCCGTCCCCCTCCATGTTCCCCAGTGTAAAATATGAGCACGGCAGCCCTATAAATCCTGACGGGAGATAATGAGAGTTGGTCCCCTCAGTCCAGTGGGCCACCGGCCAGGCTCGGTGCCAGTGACATCATCCTGAGGGAGATCGAGTGGACTGATGAGTGCGGTGACACTGTGCCATTGCTTCTGAAGCAGACTCTCTCACAACACACGCATGCACATGCACTCCGACTCCTTTATGAAGTCTTTGCATGAGAGAAAGTGTGTGTGTGCCTGGTATTGGAGGTTGCTGGTGGGAAGGGACATTGGAACATTGATTATCCGTTATATTTATATTGTAATAAATTGGCACAGTCTCTTAGACTGTTCTGGGTGAAATAACCAGTGAATAGTGTTTTTCTTTCTTTAGTGCAGGGGTGGGGAACCTTTTTCCTATCAAGGGCCATTTCAGTTTTTATAACATCCTTCAAGGGCCACACTAAATTACTGAACACATATATCACACTTACCTCTCTAATGGCTGGAGCTGTTTCTCTTTGGCGAGGCGTCTGATTTCAGATGGTGCCGATGATGATGGTACCCGCAGCTGGTTTTCTAGGTTTGAGTCAGTCAGTCTCGAGCGCAGACGACTTCTTTCCAGTCAATTACAGCTCACAGCAGTAGGTTGTCCCAAACAGAGGTGCGAACGTCAGTGAGTGTCTCCTCAGAATATGAAAATCCTCAGGACGGACATCCAGTTTATAGAACTCGAGGAGAGGTTTGCAGGTCTGTGTTTTTGCGTTAAATGGCGTGGCAAATACATTCAGTTCCTTTTGTTTACTTTTTATGTTCCGAAACCTGTCAACAAAGTCCTGAAGGGGGTTTTGCAAACTCACCTGCATATTCAGATTTCAGGCTCTTGTTCTTGTTCAGCATGCACAGCTTGCAAAGTCAGCAATTCCTCTCTCGTAACAAACTCGGCAATGATCTCACACGCAAAAATGGCCAGTTTGTTTGTTATGTCTGTTGTTTCATCACAGGCCAGAGAGGAAAAACAGGAAATTATTTATTTACTGTCCTTCAGTGTGTTTTCAATATCTTGTACCATATCAAAAATCAACTCAGTGACGGTTCCAGACAAACTGACACTTTGGATCAGTACAGTACAGTGTTTTTTCAATAATTTGGTTTCTGATTGAATTCTGATTACATTCCCATCAGCCCCTTGTGTACTTTGTATATAGTGTATACAAATTAATAAATGTTAGCACACTGACATGCTAAACTGTGCAGGTGAACATGGTGCATTGAGTAGCATTGAGTATGCTGATGTTAGCATTTAGCTCAAACCATTACTGTGTTTAAGTATGACCTCATGCCCCCCCTGGCTGTAGTCTTGTTGATACTCAATTTAGGTCAGCAAAATTATGATACACAGCCCTAATATGTTTTGAAAGAAAGCATCTATCTCAGTTAGTCAATTTTGTCTTGCCTTGGGCCTGATAATCAGATTTTTGTTGTTGTTGACAAATTCTTGACAAATTCTGTCTGTATCGTGAAATTAATTTCCAATTCAAACCAAATTACTTACTTCAATCCAGACTCATTTTCTTGATGCAAATGAAGTGATTCGCATCGCTCTGCCTTGTTCCATAATTGAAAATTACCGAAACAAGGAAAACTCCATTGGCGTCATTTTTTTTTCTCAGTAGATTCAAGATGCAAAAAAAAGACATGCCTGCAGATAACACCCCTCATCCCACCCCACCCCACGAAAACAAACGCACCCACACAAACAAAAACACACACACATCCCTGTCCCTCCGTTTTACCCCCTTCTCCCACTTTTGTCCTTTCTCTGTCTTGTTTGCTTTGTATCTACAACACTAAAATGTCTGAATGAATAAGAATAATAGACAGTAGCCCCTGTAGCACTGTCACTGACCTTGCTGATTACTTTCATGCTTGACAGAGTCTGTTTTCCGATTCTTCGTCCACTGTTATCGAGCGCGATGCCGTGCACAAGTCGAAGGCAGTGAGCTGCGATAGAGGCTGACACCGATTCCACTTATTGATTGATAGCAATAACAGTTATGAGGCATCAACCCAGATTTTCCTCCAGCGTTGTCATTGCAGTTACAGTTAAAAGCAAGCCTTAATGATTTCAAGTGGGACACGTAGAGGCGAGTGCCTTTCACGAATGGACGGTTTTTAAAATGACGAGTCACTGAATCGCATAAACAAACAGTGACGCTCTGCAGGTTTGGCATCAGTTCAGCCATATTTCAGTCAGTTACTGCTACACTGTAAAACACTTTCTGTATCGTGTGTGGAGAATACAGAGCATTCTGACTCCTGCAGTTACAGGTATGTAGCTACAAAAATATTTCACTGTGAAATTAGGTCTCATAAGTCTATATAGCAGTTTTATATCGGTTTTATTTTTAGCTTTAAAAAGGTGCCCCCCCCCCACCATCAGTTATTCTGAAGCTTTATCTCTGTCTGATTCTCCATATCTTGTGTCATAAAGTGACTTTATGAAAAGTTTTACAAACAGCAGACATGGGGATGTCTGACTCTCTCTGAAAGGAAGGGGAAGTGAGGGACATGTCTTTGATGGCGTCAATATGGTCGTCCACGGGGCCGAGCGCTCCTGATAGATGTTCAGTAAGACAGAAGGCTGCTGGGGCATGAAGGAAGCCATCAATACCCTCTCTTGTACATGTCTCTCTGCCCACACACCTCTCTTTCTCTTTGGCCCTCCATCCTTTTCCATCCGCCCGGCCTCTGTTTTACACACATCCACCTCTTTCCTGCTGCGACCATCCTCGCATCAACGCATTTCAGATGCAGCAAATCACTCAAATGCGGCATTGGACGTATACTTCAATCCTCTCCTCCTCCCTAAAATATTTATCTCCCTCTTCCCTGTCAATTGCCCTCGCCTCCCAGGAGGTGAGAGAAACCACCCTATAAATCTGACCTGGGGCCCTTGGGGTTGATGGAAAAACGATGGGATGTTTTACCTCTTCCTTTCACAGACCTTCTTCTCCCTTTGTCCACCCTGAATCCATCCCTCCCTTCTTCCTCCGTCTGTTTTTTCGCTCCTTATTGTCACAGTCAGGCTGTTATGTGCGCTGCTCAGAGACTAAACATAGGGGGGAAGCTGCTAAAAGAAATATTGCTTGTGCAAACACCTACACACACACACACACACACACACACACACACTAGATAGAAACAGGCACATATGTTCATGCATATTATCTTTCCATATACTCTATTTATGGACTGTATAAGCAATTTCACATCCATATACTGCACTTCACATACTTAGAGGCAAAGTGCACAGTTAAAAGCATATATGAATGATTGAACTCGCTGTATAAGAGATTCCATACCCACCCAAACACTTAAAAGAAAAGCTGAATAAGACAAACTTACTGCAGTGGTTGTGCTTTCTCGCCTTTTTTTCAGCCTCAGGGGGCATGAAACATTGCTCTTGTCTGGTATTAAGCTACATCTAAATGATATTTTAGACATCGTCTTTTTAAACACCATCAGATTGTTAGATTCGGTTAATAACACATTAGATCCTGTACAAAAAGACAACTTTGAAGTGATGTGGATGGATTCAAGTGGCTGTTCAAATCCAGCTCCAGCTTTGTAAAATACCCATATTTGCTGATACTGTCTGTTATTGTGTGTTATCTTTTATCCATCCTCACTCTGTTATTAGCAAACAGAAATGTAAAAACCATTCAGGTAGCAAGCGCCTAAATTTTGGCCTTTTCTACACTCTATCTCTCTGTAGTCGAAATGACAAATGTGATTGGAGGCAGATCACATCAGCCCCACATAATTTGAAGTTAAACAAGCCAACAAACAGTGGTGAGTCATTGCCCCCCCCACTCCCCCATGCACAATAATCTTTTTTGTCATATTTATATTTTAAGCCTATTAGCTTTATGGTGCTGAAGCAGGACCTTGAGTGTTTGGAGCCAGTTGCTTTTGAAAGATAAGATGTGTGAAACTCAGCTATCATCCAATCATCTTTTTATATTTTGTGGTGTTTGCTTAATTTTCAAGCAGATTACAAATCTCGTTTGATCTTTATTTTTCATGTGTAACTCATAAATGTTCAAAAGACTACCAATATTAAAAGAGAAGATCCAATGTTGGATGCAGATTTGATAAAATATTATAGAACCTTGTGCAAAGAGACAGGGGAAAATAATATTGACTCGAATATTGAAACTGTTGTTATAGTATGTGTTATCTGGAGGTGTAAATTAGTTATTAATCCATTATTTGTATCAGATAGATTATTTGTATAGAATTAAACAAGAAGGAACTCCTAAGAGATCTCGGCAGCTGCAGTAATCCAAAGAGTCGTGTCATGAATCCCTCATTGCGGTAAGATGTGCTTGCCTCAAGCATCAGTTGTCACACAGCCACACACATGTACACACACACACACACACACACACACACACACACACAGATTTACTGAATAGACAGGGGATGCATCTTGACATGTGATGGCTTTTTACTCGCTGCAGACTGACAGTGTTTGTCTGTAACTGAAGGTCGCGCTTAGATCCCTGCACTCGCGTCACATCGGACCCACACAGGAACCCACAAAAAGCTTTTTTTTCTTTTTTTAACCTTTTGTTCTGATTCACCTTGTTTTAGAGCTCACGCAGTGGTAAAGCTGTTTGTAGTGTTCTCACGGGCATCTTCATCCACAAAACCCCGATGGCTGGCTTGATATCAAACATTTGCTGTTTGATGTTGGGCGCCTGCTGTTTCCTTTCTAAGGATGAAATATGATGAATATTTTTGACAATGAGCTCCTGGTTTCTGCACAACTCCCTGTCTGCTCCTGTGAAGTGATATTTGGAGTTTTTAACTTATAATCAGCTTTTAATGTGTTGGTACTGCTTGTGTTGATTGTGAGTTTTTTATTGTGTGTGTGTTGAAGATGGTCACTAAAGCCACTAAAGTTAGAGTGAATCAAGAATGATGATCTCTCAGTTTGTGTCATGATGCAGTAAATCTGGTAACACTTAGAGCTGGTTACATGTAGAATATAACCTGACTCATACACAATAAGGTGTCACTGAGGATAATGTTGTTCCTTCTTGTGACTAATTTGTAGTTTCACGTTTTACTTTTGACAGAGCCACAGTGGCAGTTTCCTCCTGTTTCTAGTCTTTATGCTAAGCTAGCTGCTGGTTAGCCTAGCAAACCTGAATTTGTTATCAGTCCTCTCATCTAAGCCCTGAGCAAGACACTGAAAAAGATGTTTTTCCCAAGTCATTAAGTTATTTCTCTAATGTAAACCTCGAAAACCGGCAACTCATAAATAGGCCTCCCCATAAACTATTATTGGTGCTGCATGCACTCATATTTAAAACCGAGCGTGTTGGTGCGACAGCGCGGTGCAATTAGCCCCTGAAGAGGCAGGCAGGGCTTACACTGCCAGGCTGATGAGCTGTCCTCCAGCCCCGTGCTCAGCACAGCGTCTCCTCTGAGAAGTGCTAGATCAGCTCCGGGGGGAGGCTGCAGAAACGCAGGGGGCCCCGCTGAAGATGGATTGTGCCAGTCAAGGGGAAGGTAAACTGAAATAGGTGACACACAGACGGGGCTAGAAGCTGAGGTGGGAGTGGGAGTGTAATTGTGTGAATCTGTTTATCTGTGTGCGTGCGCACTGCCTGACAGTACACAGTCGCAGTGGTTGATCTGTGTGAGCTGTACATTACCATGTCCTTTATTGACTACCCATTGTCCCAATGAAAAAAGGCCTTCATTTGACACGAGCGTGCCGCCCGACTCAGAGCAAACACACACAACTTATGGGCCGTTTCTCAAAGTTAATCCCAAGTCACTGATAAAATGCTCCAACTCCCTGAGCGAAGTTGTCATGTCCCATCTCACCTTGCTTTATATAACCTGGTGTTTCTTCTCGGAGACGAAGCATCCTTGCGAAAAAAGCCAAGAACACTCTCTGCACCAGCTAATTAGCACCTGTGTCTCTCACACATCATATGATCGGGAGAGAGAGAGGGTGAGAGAGAAAGAGTGAGAGTAAAAGAGAGAGATCGGCCATCAGGGACGGTGCGAGCAAGCCGCGCTGATATGGAAATGCTTTAATTATGGATGAATACATTATCAGATCAAGGCTAACGGCTTGTTGTGCGCACGCGTTGTGTTTTGGAGATCGGTACTGGGGGACGCCACAGACCCTTGTGAGTTTGTGTCTTAGTTTACTCACAACCAACAAGGGGTCAGTGTTGAGTTTTGCTCTACTTTTGAAGCATTTGTGGGTCTATTCCATGAAGTATTATAATGACTTTTTCTGGCTTTGGTTCCACCTCTGTTTAATACTGGTGATGTACAAGTGTACTCCAGGATCTGGTGAGGTCACCGTTGGGTGTGGTTACAGGTAGGCTTGAAATTTTGAGCCAGCAGGGGCAGTAAAATGCTGCTTATGGCCTATGTGATAAATCTTTAAGGTTAGAAAAACAAAGATCCTTGGTTATAAATTGATAGGAACCAAAGGTTGGCATCCGCTTCACACTTCGAAATTGGAGTGCAAATGAGAATTTCCCAAGCACGGGTCCTGTATTGTAAAAACTGCCTGATCAAGCTCAATATGGGCGCCGTGCAGGGAAATTCTGGAGTGCTTTAAATTTAAACAGGCAGGACAAACTAATAGAGCCAATTGCTTTGACTCTGTTGAATTATACTGTAGGGAGAAGGGAGTAAAAAAGACTAATTAAACCAGTAAATTCTCTCCAGGCTTCAACCGTCCGACGCTGCACTGCCAGCCAGGCCGCAGACTCCGACCGCCACCTCTCCAGAAAGGCACTCGAGAGCTGAGATTCAAACAAAGCAACACTACGCAATTATTTCTGCAAAGTGACAATAACAGCTGGAGGATCTCCGTGGAGTTTTCTTTACGGCCCTCTCACACTGTATGGTGTTTGCAATGTTCTCAGTTTTTCTGTCTGTGCTGTGGCGTGCAGAATAGTCTGATAACAAACAAAAAAAAGTGGACTTGGCCTTTTTTTGCTTTGCCAAATCCAGTCATGGTGCAAAGGTAGGATTCAGTTTTGTGAAGGGAGGGTGGCGAGGCGGTGACACTTTACAACCTGTGCAGACTGACAGCTACAAGGAAGCTGTAAAAGTCCTCTTTCACTCACTGGCCGGTCCCTCCAGCTGCCCTCGCTGGCCATGAGCAAGGTCATCAAGTGAGAGGGAGGCAGAAATGGCAGCACTTCACTTGTTTTGAGCATTTACGGACCTGTTTTATTGTATTTATATACCCCATGAATGTAGGGATTTGAAGAGCTGTCTTCCTGTTTTTTTTGTGGATTTTTTGTAAGTCATGAGTCCAAGGTTTCTGCTGAATAAATAAGCTCTTAATTAGCAGTGATTGGATGAAAGAGAGCCTTGACATAAAAAAAAACCCCAACATGGCCTGTTTTGGCCACGGCTTCATCAGGGAAGAGAGACGAACACTGACACACTGCAGCTGTTTTCGGGCCGTCTGTTGGAAACCAAGGCCTGAGGACATAACGCTCATTGTCATCTTCATTCTGTTCATTATGCCCAGTGTCTGTCTCTGCAAAAAACAAACCCATTACAGTAATCCTGTTTGTTTAAAATAATCTGCCTGCACCCTGACGGCTCCTGGGAATCGCTGATACTTCATTAACAGTAATGCCCATGTATTGATTTAGATTTCGAGGTTGCAGTACAGTGTGATGTTATGTTTGCATGAGAACAATACGAGCTGGTTACCAGAAAACGAAAATATCAACTTATTTTCTGTCTTTATTTTACCACACACGATGCACGTAAAACCTGGTATAGTCCTTGAATTAAAGGAGCATTCCTTAAAAATGATAGTTTGCACGCAATCGAAAATCATTAAGTTTTGCTTTCATTTAAATTTTGAGTCTCAACCAGGTTCATATTGTTTGGCATGCAGCATTTTTCGCATATGGCAGTGATGAATCAAAGCAATATTATATCTCATTTTGTTGCCCCCCCCTTTGATGCCTGTCTCGGCATTATCATCTTCATCTTCTTATGTGGGCGCATGTGGCTGATGGTCATATTATGCATGGTGGCTGGATTTCTGTTATGTCGCATGTTAGGAGCAACAACAACAAAAATATCTCTGTTGCTCTCCCATGTTGTTTGTTCAGTTTTCTAGTTTTTGTTTGTTTTGACCGACAAAGAGAGATGCAGAATCTAGAAGAGCAGCCGTTAGCCTTTTTTATGCTGACGCTAATGTTGTCCGTGCACGCACACACGGGCGCGTGCACAAAACACAAAAGTTTCACATATGTGTTGCCTCTAATAATATGCTGTTGTCTCTTTTTTTGGTCCTTGTTTAGAATCACAGTGCACACTGTGTGGTGAACCAGAAGGTGAGTGGGCCTGCCATTCCCCAAAAGCTCTCGTCATCGTCATCTCCCGGCTTGTTGTTGGCTGTTTCGGGGAGGGTGGGAAGTGGAGCGGGGGCGACGCTTTGCTGCAGACACGCTGTTCTTCAGTCTTCAACTCAGTAGAGCATCGGCGCAGGCCAGGTTTTAGGCTCCATGAAGAAAAAACATCTAAAGCTAACGTCCTCCTGGTTTTGGTTTCTGTAAAGCAGGAGTAGGATCTTGCTGCACTTCCTGACCTGACTGACCGACAGCATGAAGGCTGAAGGACACAACTTCAGAGCGCTGACTAACCACACCACACTTCTGCTTCACATCTGATCGAATGTCGATCTCATTGATGAGGATTTGTGTACATGTTTGATCCGGTTCATGCAGTCATGATCATGTGCATACGACATTCTCCACATGTTTATGAGAAGCTAAAAGCTGCTTTAGCTTTTGAGCCTGTGTGCTTCTCATGCTAGGAACGCCATGTAACCCTCCATTTCCAAATGCAAATCATTCTCATATGTCTGTTTCCATTCCATCCCTTTGCATGGATTACAGTATTTGAGGGGGTGATCTCTCCTTCTCCTCATCTATAACTGATCATTATTGCACAGGTGTTTCATCTGTTGCTGCTTTGCTGTGTTTCATATGGCCGTCTGCTGTTACCAACAGTCTTACTGGACAAAAGTGACCAGAGATAGCCTCTGTGAATACAGACACAATACAAACAGGGGCTATGCTTGAATTGAGCAGTTAGCAGTTGCTGAACCATAAATATTTTCAGTGACAAATATGATATGTCCCCCTGGACTTAACCTTGTCCAGGAATCAGCCATGTGCCTCGAAGCCCAATAAGCATTATTCTTTGCCTCCAAAATCAATGGTGCTCTCTCTGCTTTGCCTGATTGGATTAAGACGTAATCAAATTGAGCGCGATAACTGTGCGCCTGTGACCTTCCCGCTGAGACAGAGAGGAGGGAGGCCTGAGGGAAGGACAGGGAATGTGTGCGAGTGTGCATGGGTTACGTGCACGTGTGTGTGTGTGGCGCACCTCCGTGCTGTTGCTCCATCTTGCACAGGGCACCCGGACCACATGGGGCCACAGGGTGTCCCCCGAGCCTTCGAAGGGGAGACCAGCCCCAGAGAGAGTATGTGTGAGGGAATCTGTTTTTGTGTCTGCAGAAATTCTCCATGCTGTTTTTTAACACCAACTGAAATCTTTCCATAACACTCGCTATCTTACATGATCAATTAACCTGTCATTCAGAGCCTGGGGGGATTATTTTTACATCTAAAACATTAAACACTGATGCATTTCAGAAGTGTTGAACAGGGGGAAAAAAAATTGGTGAAAAACATGGTTAAAGCAGCACTGTTTTGGTCTCCGCCAACTCCTGAGGGGAATATCTGCATTTGTAGGAGCTACATGCACCTCTGTATTCACTGGCTAGCTGCCAAATAGCTGTCTACTCCACCTGGAAATGGGGTTAATAGAAGTGCTGAAAGTGAATCGAACCAGTAAAGTGATGGACCATAAAACCGAAACAATAAACTAGAAGAAGCTAAAACGGTGCGTAAAGCTGAGGGGAACTGCAGCCTCATTGGAGCCGTCGTCGATGTAAAAATATCTTGATTTCCTCAGCGTACCAAAAAAAGCCTTTATCAAAACTGAGGTGTCATGTTGTCACTGGGGTCCAATATCAAATAAAATACCCAGCCCTCATTTCTCTCCTTCTCTTCTCTAACAAATTTCAGTTTGCTCTGAGATGTGTCAGTAAAGAATCAAATGTGTTTACAAGGCCAACCAAGGCCTTACTGCCTGCAGGCAATCGCTGTCCTGCGAGAGACACGGAGAGAGAGAGAGAGAGAGGCGGCGTGTGATGCTGCGAGGGGAAAAAAGTCAGGGAGAGACTGAAGTGCAAACACGCACATTTGCACATCTCGTTGCCCTCCCTTTGTGCAGAATGCTGAGCCAGGGGCAACATGTCCTATTGGGACCCCTTTACCCCCTATGGCATAATACATATACACCGAATGACACATTTAAAGATTAGCAGACCCAGTCTTAAGTGACAGCATCATTTGACGTAGATATTTAGCATTTTTGGGGGGGTTTCAGTTGAGTGTCTTTCACTAATTAAGTGTTAAAATTCCCAATGTCGTTTTGTGCAATGCGTTTAATTAAATTTTGTTTCTCTTAAAGCTTTTACTGAGATATTGCAGCGCAGCATACAGTGCAGGATCTGAATAAGAGCTTGAAGTGCTGAGACAGTTCCCATGATGTGAAGTACATAAAGAATAACTTTTATTGTGGAATATTGTATATGTGTTTACATAATTTCCTCTGTCGTACCTCTCCGTGCAGGAAGGCCAAAGGTGTCGTTCGTTTCTGAAAAAGATGCACCAATTACCACTTTTCCTTGGGTTGTTGGGAATGAAATCGAATAGATTGTTCTCTAAATTTGCAATGAAACACGCAGTGAAACAGTGCAGAGAAAAAGCCACCCAGCTGAGAAAGACATAAAGTAACGTACTTCTATGCAACACGGGGAGGAAAAAAATGAGAGGACATTATTCAGCTGCATCTGTAAACGATACTTGCTGCGGAGAGAGAAATGAGAGGTCTGAATAATAGCTATTATACAACAAGGACAGAGAGGACACTTTCATAGACAGGGTGGCCTCGAATCTAAACATTATTGAAAAGTCTAAGTCACTGGACTCACCTTGACAGGCACTCTGTGACTCGAAACCCTAAAACCGAAATTATTAGGACAAGCTAATACACAGTTCCGTTAATAAAAATCCAAATAAGTCTGGTCAAGGTCTGACATATGGTGTCAGTCTCATTTTACATGACTCATGTGGGAGGGTGGACAAAGAAACGCAGCTGGGATTGTGTCAAAGTAAGCGCCCTGTCCTTCATGGGCAGTTTACTCACCGACAGCGGGAGCGAATCTGAGAGGGAGCGTTTCATCATTAACCGAACCTTCACCGAGACCCTGAACCTCTCTGTGAGGGAGAGGAGTGGGCAGAGGGAGGTGAAGTCTGCGATGGAGGACGAGAGGGAAAGAAAGAGAAGGAAGAAAGTGGGGAATGACTGGGCAACCCCTCCACCATCCAGAAATTGTATTTGTATGCTACTAATTTGTGTAGCTAGCTGTGTTATGTTTTTCACCGCCAAATTCCATGCTTTGTTGTACCTCATGGATGCATGCATCAATGTTTTAGTGAGGCCACAAGCATTCCTATACGAAGTGCTGTGTCTGCCTAAATATAACTATAACACCACCACACAAAAGGCGTAGTGCGAGCAGCACGTTAGCACAGCTCTGCTGCTCTGCTTTGCGTGTGTCTGCACGGGCGTCGTCGGTCAGCGATGTAAGTCACCTGCATTTTACAAGCGCTCAGAGCCCAGTAGACATTATCACCGCAGACACTGTAACAGTTACAATAACTGTAGTTAGCATGAAAATATGCTTCCAGTCAAGTTTATGGGCATAAAGTGCAAGCAAAGCGCAAGCTCCTGAATCGAGGGATATAGAACAATATTCCCCCCAAAAAAGTCTGAAGAATAGTTTTTTAAAAAATCATTATAAGAACCGATGCCAAGAGACAAAATGTCAAAGAATGTGCTGAGGCTACACATCCAATCACTTAGGACCACTGTGTTTTCCATTAATTCCTCGACGCCCCCTTCCCCAGCCCCACTGTGTGAATGAACTGTGATCCATTTAGTGCCGAGCTCTCATGTGTTATTTTACTTTTGCAGCCGTGTGCCACAAACTGGACTTTATTAAGCCCTGCATGTGTCTCTCCCCCTCTCAGTAACAGACTCTCCAGATTCAGGCAGCGTGTGTGTTCAGGACCCCTTCAGACATTTCCTCAGGAGAGTCTGGGGGGGGGAGGCGGTTGCATCTTGGAGTTATAGGTAATATCATTACGGCCTAATGCATATTCCCCCTTGTTCCCAGGAACACTGTCCTATATTGAATTGGGCAGCATGGATTTTTAATTTTCAGAAACCCATTTCCATTGTATGTTGGCTAGACAAAAAGGATGCACGCCAGACCGCTGGCCAAGGTCAGTGTCCAATATAGAGGAGGCCTGTTGGTAGGTGTGAGGGGAGTACTGATGCTGATATGTACGATGCAGAGCCTGAAGAACTTCAATAAGACAGTCTCTCCTCCTTTTTTTGCTATGATATCAGTATATGTAAACTATATATCAGTTGTCATAGCTATTCGGTATAAATTACAAAAAGGAAGGAATTCAAGTTGTGTTCATTGTTCTGCAGGGAAAACACCACCCAACATTTGTGTTGATCCAGAGGGCGGAAAGTTTTGGTTCTGACTGACAATGTGAAGTCCACACAGGCAACCACTGCTTGGTTCACTCTGTGATTTGGACATGGAAATTTGTATTCAACATTAAGTCACAAAAAATTTGCGTTACCACTCAGCGCTGCATAATAAACTGATACTGAGAACCACAGTAGCTTTGATTGTCCGTGTTACTGCAGCTTGTTGAAATATCACAAAGCCACAGATTCTGCTTTCGATGTTGGAGTTGGCGTGTTTGAGGCCTTTGACCCTCGGCTCAACAAGTCTTGTCTCTCAGCTTAAATCTCGGGCTGCAGCTCTGTGGTCTCTGCCAGCGCATCTGGCTGCGCTCCATGCACCATACTGAACACATTCGAGGAGCCAAACGGCCTTAGTGTCAACGGCGCAGCACCGAGTTGCAGTTGCCGTCGAGCCCTGGGAGGCCGGCGCAGGGTTTTTTGAGGCTTAGCGCCTGAGAGGACGGAAAAGCATCAGCTTTGTATCACTGATGGCCGTCTGAGAAAGAAAGAGAGCGAGCTAGTAAGTGGAAAAATATAACATCTGAAGATTGCCTGCAGCTGCCCAGTGAAGTGGGATTAAGAAAACATGCTATTTAAACTGCAAGCAATTTTTTCCTTCAGCAGGCGGCAAAGAAAAATGCAGCAGGCAGTCAATCTTTTGAGCTTATCATCAAGTAAGCAAAGTTGCTCTCTCAGCTCTCTCGACCCCTCATTCTCTTTGGAGCCGCGGACGCGCACGCAGGAAACCACCACTTATTGTCCCTCAGTGCACTTTTCTGATGCTTTCCCTCTGCCGCTTTGATATTTTAACACTTAATATCATCCTTCAATACATTGGAAATGAATTTTTAATGTCTCCCGGCGAGCCTTTCGGTGAGGTGCTGCACGTATTAAAAAAAAAGGAGGCTGTGAGGAGAAGGTTGTGGCAGATTGCCGCCGCTGTCTCAGATATTACACACCATCTAATCGAGCCTCAATCTGAGTGCAGGCATGACAAATGTGGGGGGCTGTATCTGTTCTGGAGATTGAAACGGAACACCTCTCTCTTTCTCACGCGGCGCCGCCATCGATCTGCCCGCCTCCGACTCTCCAGTAATGCCAAAAATCAGTGGCTGGAGTAATGAGAAGGCAGAGATACAGACGCCTCACCAGTAAGAGCTAATGAGGGAGCTTCAGCAGCTTCAGATCAGAGGCACTTTCCAGCTTTCTCACTGCAGGTGAGAATGTGAGATTTAGGTGTGTGTTCAGGTGTGTGTGTGTGTCTCCCAGGTGAGCAGCTATCCAGGTTTGGCTTGTAATGGCTGCTGGGGGAGCGCAGCCGGAACAGCTCTGCTCCCAGAATCCCGGGAAAGTGAGGGGAAAGCACAACATGACTCCAGGCAGAAAGACTGATGAGCAGCAGAGACATCGGGAGGACCGTCTTGGATGAGCTTTTTGTGCATGCTCCCATTGATGACTCATTTAAAAGAAAAAAACAACAACACAGTGAAAGTGTTGGCAAAAAAAAAGCATTGGCAAAAAAATGCAACACTTGTTTTCCTTTCGGTGAGATGATTCACAGATGAATCTATCTCCAAATATTTTTATCGTTATCGCCCATGAGCATCCCGTCCCGAAGCAGAGTACAGTCAATAAAATGACAATGATACTTTTGATTTCATTGCTGCCTCTAACTTCACTCATGTGATTTTATTGGGCTCTGGGGCTGATAACAAGAGCAGCTGACTGTCGGCATGCGAATAGTTTCATTACGAGGAAAGCTCCCCGGGGCTGTCCTACGTGAATTGGCTGGGGGAGTTGTCATCGCTCTGCTCCTGGTACACACGTCGTTCGGCTCCCGTTTGACGATCAAAGGTTTAAATGTCAAACGCGCCACTTGATCATTTGGATAGGTGTGTGCAGCGGTGAGAAGATGAAACATCCAGTATCATGATGTCCTGAGTTGAGGCATACCAGAATCAGCATCAGGAGAGTGTGTCATCATACCTGTGAGAAGTTTGAACAGAAGTGTGGTGCGGTGACAGTAAACACACCCCATAGTTTGCCGACTGTATGTGCAGTGCGTGATATTAATATGAGGGTCACAAACAGGATGGAAGGATTCAACCAGGTAAACCGCACTGATTCAAGTATTTTGACCCAGGAGAAAACATTTGTTCGAAATATTTTGAAAGTGGAGCAAAGTCCAGATTTAGTTTCAGCGCCAACTGAAAATTAACATTTAGATTCAGGTAGAAAGTATCTCTAATGGGCGCCAGGACTTCATGATTGTGCTTTATACACCGTCTGACTGAACTCTTGTTCTTCACCTCACTCATATACCCTCCTAAATGAAACTGCACATTGTAGTATATCGAAAACTTGACATACTACATAGTTTTATATGTATATATATATATGTATAGTGAGAGAAAGAGAGAGAGAGAGTGCTACCTTCAAATTAAAACTAATAACACAGTGAACAAAATACACGGTTACTTCTTGTTTTGCCCCTTTTTAATTTGATCACTGCATTATTTAGCACAACTCTTCGAATTGCTGGTACAGACATGTATCCCAACATTGCCTACTTAAATTCAAAATCATTGTCTATTGAAAACCAAGAAAGTGGTGTAACATCCACTGACTTTGTGAAAGGAATTGGTCATTTGGAATACGCAGCAGCCTTTGAGTTATCGGGCCTCATTCCCTCTGGTTTGCTTGCATCTGTCCTGCCTTTGTCCTCTTCTTAATGCGAGCGGGTCCACCGCCTCACACTGCTGTGGTCATCAGTGCCGAGGCCTTCTCCCTCAGGGCGCTGCCTCTTTCTTCCGAGCTGCTTATTAAAACCGCAAACCTGGCCTCTGGGAGCCCCTTGCTATCTTTCTCCTTCGCCACCTCTTTCTCCCTTTCCACTTTAAACACACACACATACACACTCGGGGCAAAGGTGCGAATTTTTCTCGAGTTTGTTCCACCCAGTCAGGCATGAACTCTTGAAAAAAAATCTCTGCAACCAATTACTGTAATAAGACTCATAAAATTCCCCCTGCTGAACCACCAGTGTCATCATTTCACATCATGTCTGTGCTGGCCCTTTCATTTCACACAGCCCCGGCTCGTGTGATCAAGAGCCTCGTGTGTGTGGAGCCCCAAAGAAATTAATCATCGCTTTGCAAAGTGACGGCACCTTAGAGATGCTCATGATTACGGTGCAACGCAAACTCTCGGCATCATTTTTTTGATTGGAATCAAAGTTTGCTGCCACATTTTTTATTCATGAAGTCTCTGCAGATGCATCGCTTGGCCAGCCACGCGTCAGACAGGGCCAGAGATATGGGATGATGCACTGGCTTGCTGCTGAATCGCGAGCGCACTGTTGCTATGTATAGGCTGAGAGCGCTCAGAAGAACATCAGAGAGTGAGACTGATGGCCTCACCATCAGGCTGCCCATCCCAATTTCCACGTCACGTTCCCCCTTCTTGGAAGATTTCCTGCTGGAACAGTTTTGCAGCGTGAGGAATTCTTTTCATTTCAAGCGAAGGGACGCCGCTGACAGTTGACACTGCGCTCCCAGAGCAGCTCATAAAACAAGCAGCTCGGTGACATACTGCTCATCGGTTTATTGCGGTGCATTGTTTACAACTTGATAGGCTCCAGCGGCTTGAGGTCACAGGGAGGCGCAATCCCTTTATGTAACAGGGGAGGCTCAGTCCTCTGTGCCCTATCTGACAGACAGTAAGTCTTTCAGTGACACTGAAGCACCGTGACATGGGAGATAATGAATACAACACACGTCCTAACATTGAGGCGTTTTTTTTTTTAAACTCCACTCGAGGATGTGCTGGTTTCATTGCCAAACACTACCTCACACTTTGCGTCTTTTTCTCTCGAGTTAACAAAGTCATATTATCATGCTCTGCAGCCTCTTCATTTAGCTTTGGCTCAGTACAGTGCCGGAAAAAGACATTAGATTCTGAAATCACGTCGACCAGCAGGAAATGATTCTTGTTTCTTTTTCATCCGGTGTCCTCTTTTCCTGCCCTGATGACACGAGGAGTACCTCAAAGCCCGAAATGTACCAAGTACAGCTTTTTCAATAATACTATGTGTTTGGACACGCGTGCATCCACTACGTTGAACTTGGGATATAGTACTTCTGTGACCGCTCTGTCTGCAGCTCGATTAGCTATTAACCGCAGTGCAACTCAGGTGGACACAAAATGAGTTGAGCAAGGCGGACAGATTTCCCAGCGGCCCCAGAATTCATTGCCTCCAGTCGGGCTAAGATCTTGTAGCGACATTACACACGCATCCCCGGAGGACCAAAAGTTTAGCTGGGAAAATTGAATGATGCTGAGGAAACAACATCACCATTATCACTGTAACAAAACTGGGTCCCGCAGTGTTAAACCTTACATAATAATTCAGGTCAATAAATGACTGCAGCCTCTAATTTTCTTGTCGCTCTGGCGCTCTGCGTCTGATGAGCTGTCTCGCCCGCTTTCGAGCAACTTCTAACACACAGCACTTCCCCTTTTATACCATTAAAAAACGTCCCTTGTTAATAAGGACGAGCGCTTGAAAACAAAAGCTTCAGCGCTCATCTCCCTGCATGACAGTCACCTCTGCGTGCCTCCATAGTTCAGTCCTCAAGCCAGAGACGCAATTTTTCCAGCTAAAAATAAGCACATCTTATACCCCCCCATCCTGATTTTTGAGAGGAAACACACACCCAAAGAGCATGAGGAAGCGAGAGAGGGACAGTGCTCACAGCTTGAACTGCTGGAGGGGACTCTCATTACTTTCAGCGACAATTACGACAAAACTGCACTTCTGTGAGTTCATACCGCACCCTCCCCTCCTCTCCATCCTGCTCCTCATCGGGGGAACATTTGAATCATCCATGAGTGAGGCCCGTTGGTTTACAAATGATTTCTCCGCCCACACACATTTTGGGAGAAGTGTTATTTGGAAGTCGTTGTTTAGAAATGATTTATTGGCGATGCGGTTTCGACGTTCTCCCTGGAGCTGGTTTTAGGGCTGGAGTTGTGCCTCTGTTGATGATGTGATATCACGTCAACAGTGCTGTCGTTCCACTGATTGCTCCAAATTTGTCCGTGAAATTCTGTGTATCTGAAAACAGGAATGAGCTTTCTGTTGTCAGCAATTGTGTTCAATCACAGTGGCTCCGGTGGCTGAACCCTTGACACAATAGCCGGCCCTATTGGCCTGGTCTCTGTGTGACGACCGGCATCAGTCTGACGTGGCAATAATCCAAGATCATTGGGGTTAATAGTGTGTACCGTGTCCTCACCCTAAAAGGCCCCCACTTCCCTGAGGGATTCTCATAATGACTGCACGCCTGGGTCTGATGTGGACCTCCGGAAACATTAAATCCCCACCCAGCCTCAGCGGAGGTCACTCTGGGTTAATCTTGGTGGCAGGATGTTGGACTGTGGACTCGTGGATGACGGATGCCCGCCGTGGCTCATGGTCTTGGCTCAGGTATGTTTCACTGAAATGCACCCTGCAGTTTAAGAGTTAGGAATCAGGTGGAGCTTGGATTAAGCCCATTTTGATTTGCTGTGAACTCAGAAACGAGGCAGTAGCGATATAGTGTGTCTATTTTCCAGCGGCAGGGTCCCTACTTTTGAGCTCAGCTGAAGTGTTTTCACACAAGATACTTAATTTTGGTAAAACACTGCACACTGTGACAGCCGGGACCACTTGACGGCCATTCTAAAATCCAAACAATCCATCACTGTCAGCCTCCACAGGCACTTCTGTGGGGGTAACGTAACCTGTGGTATTTCCTCCTGGCACCTGAAGACCTCTCTAACTGTTGAAATCTCCCTCGTGCTGCCACTTACCTGCCCCACGTCTGAGGTGCAACAACTTAACACAAACACAATGAGCAGGGTTTGGGGTTTTCTTTTTACATTTTGATGGCTAAAGCAGAGCTTCTGTCAAAATGGAGCCGATTTCTTTTTCTCTCTGTATCACCATGGCAGGTCTGGTACTACATGCCCGAACGTTCACGAGTGAGCGATGTGAGTTGAGTTGGAGATGAAGCTGCAGCATTTGTCGTCAGTTGACCGAAGTGACAACGCTGGTCGGCTGGCCGAGTTTTGCGAGTTCCCCCAGCGGCCGCTGCTGTTACAAATTGATTTGAAACATAGCATTTGGACAAATCTTTGCTACTTATCACAACACAGTGTTGCCAGTACTATAACATTAAATCAACAGTGTTGTGTATTAATTACTCTTAATATACAGTTCATTACATGCATGCGGGAGGTGGTAGTAGTGCACACATTATTTTTTTTGTTTTTATCTGGTAGCATGTATATGTTTGACATTTGCTATAGAACTCGTCTGTAAGGAGGATATTTCACTTCCAACTCAGTACCAGGGGATGAGGCACTGGTCTTCCAGTACTTGCGAATTACAAAACAGTGGCAACGATTTTAAGAAATCTTAAAGTTTAGAGCGCCGTCAGCCTGAAAACCATTCAAAATTCATGTAGTGGGGAGTCAAGAGTAATAGCAGCTGTGTAGGTCAAGACCTTTGCTATTGACTCAGTCCACACTTAACTTCAGTCTTATGGGAAAACCCATAAACAGTTTAATTAGTCTTCGTATAGTGCAACTGTGTGGCCCTTGCCTGCTCTCTCCCTCCTGTAATTGTAATAGAGCCACAGCCAGCGTTTACAAATTCATCAGTCTGTTTGTGATCAAGTTTTTCATCCCAGCAGGACTTGGTGAGCAATTTGTGAGCACATACAATGTTAAAAGCTCAAGGAAACAAGTTATTATCTACTGCCCTTATCAGGCTGACAAAACCCATGGCATTCACAGAGTGCTGCACGAGGGGACCGGCATCAATTAAATCACCGCCTCTCATTGTTCACGTTCAGGCAGCATTAAAGTATGACAAGTGAAACATAATTGGGTATTAAATCGTATTAAATTGACCATTGAGCGAAACAGATTCACGGCGTGTTTCATACATTCCAGGTTAATTCATGCAAAACAGCGTTAATCCATCATAAGCATGCCTTGCTGCATGCTTTGTCTTGTCTCACCTTGTCCTATGTTAATTCACCGCCCTTTCCTCCTCTCCCAGCCTGCATTTCTGCCTTTTCTGAAAAAACTAAATGATGCGAGACAGCATGGCACTTGTTCTCATTTACAGTCGGATCACACGCTCTCGCGCAGACTTCAGCGAACACAACAGTTTGTCGATTCTGAATCACACCTGCAAATATTGAATACTTGCAATTCATATTGTAATTCATATTTTCCCAGACTTGTGTAATCTCTCTGTCTCTCTGATGAGGAACGGGAGGCAAAAAAGACAATGAAGATGAACCAGCTCAGTTACCCAAGGTGGTTTGTCCTGCTTTCGATTATGATCCTCGACGCTCACGGTGAAGCGGTTGTTGTCAGCTCATTCGTTTGCTGCGTGCGTACACATCACACACGGGAATTTTTCAAAGCTCGGGCCTCAAGGACAAACATTAGAGGCCAATCAGGACACGGTGTGATGCAACGATGCGGTCGTTACCCTCGGGGGTTCGCCTTGTTGGAAATGGAGATGGTGGGGGTGGTTATCACAGCCCCTTTAATGGATTTCAATCGAGGGACAGACCACCCAGATGTTGCGCAAGTTCAATATTCAGACCAATAAATGTTAAATCACCCACATGTACGGCACATTTTGTTGCGAGAATGTCTCACTGCACGATTTGAAATCATGGTTGTGATGAGGCAAACTGTCTAATAACCTCCAGTTATGTAATTGCCACAGAGGGGCAGATTTAATTGGTCTCGTCTTCTCATGACACAGAGCATGCAGTTAGTTCTGCCGTTTCCTTTTGGTGTTGACGCCGCTGGTCGGCATTGGTATGAAGCGAGAGATGTTTGATTCAGTCTGTTGATTTTTTCAGATTTTTATGTGAAGTTGCATTCAGGGATGCATATTTTGTAAAAGGTAGCATTTTTGCACAAGTGTCAGTTTTCAAATATCAATTATTTTGTTAACTGATTATTGGTTTGGTCCATAAAATCTCAGGAACTTCCCATCACAGTTTTCCCTAGAGCTGTATTAGATTGTTTGTGTTCATTTGTGGAGCTGCAATCTGTGATTTTGTGGTGTTTTTTGCTTACAAAATGATGATTAGTCAATCATCAAAATAGTTTCTCTTTCGTTTTCAGCACTAGGGAATATACACAAATTTGGGCAAAGGAATGCAGGATTTCAACGTATTCCATCCAGGAACGCCGACTTTGCAGGATCACACCCCTGAACAGGGTCACAGTGAGTGGATGCTACGACTGTTGCATCTCTCCATGTGCCGTGTGTCGCCCCGGGCGAAGGCATAACGCTCCCGTCCCCACTGTGATGTGCTCGATCTTTGTTTCTAAGCAACCTGCAGCTCAAAGCTTTGAAGAAATGAACAAGAGAGTCTTGATGGGGTGGGTGGATGGAGGGATGGATGTCCGTCGTGGTAATGGCTCCACTTAAGGGGTTCACTTCAGAAACAGTTACATGCGTGTCAGAGATTGCTTTCAGAGAACCACTGAACTTAATGGTATCTAAAGGTGTCTTTTTACCACACAGCTGAACGGGAGCGTTCCCACTGAAGGATCATTTGCATTGCTGTCTGTGTTATTTCTCATAACGCTGTTTTCACAGTTGCAGTGTTGTGTTGTGGCAGCAGGGAGTATTCCCAAGAGTCGACTTACACTGTACCTCCCAGTCAAATTGTACGTCGTCACCGTTTATTTGACAAAGGGAGTGTTCCTTAAAAACTAAACCGTTGCTGAATGCAGACTGATCTTTCACCCTTTCTCCACCTTTTTGCTCGTCACTCTCGTTCACTCGTTATCGGACCGACCTCGCACACAGATTTCCACACACAGATACATGTGTGCTAACCAGCCGTGACGTTACGACTTATTTCTGTTCATGCCACAGATATGCAGCAGCAAGACCCCTGGGAATAAAAATAAAAGGAGGTTGAACACGTTTTAGCAATCACTCTCTTCCTGCTGAGACATTTTCTCTGCTTCCATGTGTTTCAGCTCAAACAACGGGTAGATCCAATCCAGTCTGCTTGTTCTTAAAGGCCATATCCGTGTTTTCCATATGTCCTTTTATCCCATTACAGCCACTTGTGTTGGCTCTGGGAGGGGGGGAAACTAAATCAACCCACTCACTCCATTAAATTATTGCTAGCTGCCTTGAGAAGAAAATGAAAGCCAGCCTGGCCTCTTAAGAGTGCTTTTGCACATATGTTGACAATCGAGGTGGCATGGGAGTACATAACAGATCTACATTACTCTTGAAACTCAGACGTGTGAGACAGCGACATGTGCTGCAGATGGGAGAACAGCCATGCAACAAGTTGCTTTTACCATCCTCCATCATAATGTCCTCATCTACTGGAAATGGCACGGCTGCATAGCCTTCAAATATGAGCTGATAAATGGGGAATTTAAGACAAATCTTGCTGCTGAATATTGCTGAATTTTGGGGTTTTACACTATTGGTTGAACAAAAATATATTCATTTCATCCAGACTTCCCCTTACCTTCTAGGAAATTATGATTTGGCATTTTTCTTGAAGTAAGTAAGTTGTAAGCTCAGCCCTCTAAGCACAAATGCTATTACGTAGCATTAACAACATGAACTGTACAGCCACATTAGTGAGAGTGGTAGAAATTATCTGCAGACCATCAATCAGCAAGATTCATTTTACAGCTCCTCTGTTTGGCTGCGCTACCATTGGCTGGTAAATAGTTTCTGAATGATGCGTTCAGAGTGCAACCAGGGCGCCGTCAGTAGCATTTCACTCGTTTCTTGGCTATGAAATTAGGCCAGTAAAACACCAGGACAGGCACTTACGCTAATTACATTTTACTGTCAGATGTGTCTGGGTTCACCTTCGCTCCCCTGAGCGACACGCAACCTTCCTCCGTTCAAAGCAACACGTGTTTGAGCACGCGTTTGAGTGTTCAGTATGTGTGCGTGTGCTTGAATTCGTCCGCTCACACAGTTGATCCTGACGGTAATCAACACGTCACATGACATCGGTGGCGCTTGTTTCCACCCTGCGAGTGCACTTAATTTTTCTGATCTGATTTAGTTCCGATTAACATCCCAGCAAATCATTTAACGCGCTGATTGACTTTGCCGCTTTAATGTTGCCGGTTGACTTTGGAGGCAAAGACGAGCGAGAGACAAGGATCTCAACTGGCCCGTCGCAATCGCTTCCATCTCTAAAAAGTCATTATGGGCGGCCCCTGCCCTCCGCACCCTGTGCTGCTGTGCAGAGAGGAAAATTACATTAGAGGGGAAAAGATTTCAATTGTCTTCTTCAGGCTGAGGAGTGTGGGTGCCTTCAGGGCCTGGGGGACCTGCAGTGTTTTTAAAATAAGTTCCGTGATGGGATTGTCTCTGGGGTATGAGGGCTGGTCGGGACCTGCCGGGAAATTCGAGCAGGGTTCTGAATAGTTAGGGATGAACTGACTGCCTTTGACGCAAGTCTCTTTTTTTAACGTCATCACTGCAAATAATAACAGTACGACAATATCAAATTATCACTTATTTATCTCCCGAACTCTCGGCTGCAAAGACAGAAAAGGATGTGAACTTCAGAGCATGTTGCTGTGGCAACCAGGAACAGTTCTGAGGCTTCCTGTGACAAGTTTCCTGGCAATGCAGTCCTGGCTGTTACATAAGATGCGACTTACTCTCTTTCACTCTCTCTCTCTCTCTCTCTCACACACACACACACTAACAGGGCTTTTCCTGTGGCAGAATTTCACATTCAGCATGATTTATTCATAGCTGGATAGCTGCGCTGGATTTATGATTCCACCATGTAAATGCAAGCCCGTGCAGTCGACCACACTTGCCAAGAGTTTGTGCAGGGGCCTTGTCGGACTACGCAAGTCAATCTCTTTGGCTGTCGTAAATACAAAAGGGGACTTTGAAAATGATTTAGATTGTCACTTGAATAAGAAAATGGTGCCGCTGGTGTGATGTTGTGTTAGATGAAATCACCACAGCACATAAACATCCAGCTTTGTGTTCCATTCAGAGACAAAGCCCTTAAGTATTGTCATTCAGGAAGGAACAAAAATGCTGATCTGGACACTTTTGTTAAATTTCTTCATGTTACCTATATCATTCCACCCTCGCTTTGACTAGTGGAAGGAGAGAGAGAGAGAGGAAGGGGAGAGCCGAGTAGGAGCGCTGAGCCAAGCACTGATAACACACTTCATCATTAGTGAGTTCACGATAAGTATTCAGACATTCAGCTGCTCTCTCCTTATCTGGCCACCGCGATCTGTTCGCTGCTAAATACTATGGCCGCCTTCAGCTTGCCGCTCTGTCGGCGAAATTGGGTGTTAGAGAGGCGAAATTGCCATTTTACGTGTGTTGGGACTGCCTGCCAATAGCCTAATCATTTCTGAAGAGATTAGCGCTGAGGCTGATGGACTCTGAGGCCTTCAGGGGGTAACAGGAATATTCATGTTGGCTGTTATACCTTCTGTTCCCTTTGTATTGGTATCATTTTTCAGTCTCCTGTACCTGTCATCCCCCACGACTCACCCAAAACATACAGCCGCGCACAAACCGCCGCCCCTAAATCATTACTGTTGTTTACAGGAGCTCGACACTTACCTCTGTAAGTTCCTCGCTGCTCCAATCTATCCCTCCGTGCTCACAGGCGAACCCTCACGCCCTCCTGGGAGAAAGATAGTGAGGCGTAGGCTTTGATCGCTGGGGAAGGTGAAGGGAAGTTCTGTGTCTTCCATCCAGACAGCACTCTGGGGTTTGTAAGTGTAACGGCAGCTGGAGGCTGCAGTGCAGTGTGCCAAACATGCCTGTGCAGTCACATACAAGTATTTGTGTCAGTGTAGGTTGAAACTATTGAATGTTTCTCATGATTTTGGAAGTGTCACATCCCATAATAGATCACTTTTTTCCTTAGAAGAAAAACTGGATCTCTCACCATACTTAAAAAAAGACTTATGAAACACAAAAAAGTGTATGTCTATCAACACCATAAAAATTCACTCCATTTAATATGCATACTGGTTTGAGCACATTTCATTTTGTCAGTGTGAACACACTGCATAATTGAAACCTGCTTTGACTCAGTATGTTATGCACTAGTATATCTGGGGCACAGCATACGTTTCTATATTTATTGGTATTTCTAGATGAACAATTCCTTACTATCTTTGAGGTGGAAAACACGCCAGCCACACAGAATAATTCACACCTCTGTTTTTAGCATCCCCTCTTAATACGTTCCAGTGGTTATATGTGAGTGTATGACCTTCTTTCTAGTAAGTGTCCAGTTTTGCAGGAAAAGTAATGGATAGAAGCCGGCGCAGCTGAAAAGTTAATATGCGTATAATACTGTATAAACACTGTGTCAGGGATCAACAAAGTACCGCAAAGCAGCTAAGACAGTTATGTTAATGAAGTATGAAGGTGGCATCCTTGCCTGAATACAAACAACATGTACGCACAGGTGCAGCATATACTGGGAAGTATGCAGTATACTGCTGGTATTTTTCAAGGCCATTTTTGGCCAGTTGTGAGAACGGGTCCTCCCCTATTGTGTGGGTGTCTGAGCGGCCATGCGAGCTGTCCGTATGTGCCACACGCGGTGCTGACTCAGCACGCAGTAATGTAACACAGCTTCATTTCGTGTCTCAGCATTATGTGTCAGTCACGGCCTCGAACGTGAAAGGAACTTTTTTTTCTGGCATTTTAGGTGTCACGCTCGGCCAATGACAGATGGTCTATGAGGAAAAATATCAGTGACAAGTTATTGGCTTCTCAATTGCCACGGCCGTTTGAAACAGCTCAGTTAGTTTAGTATTGCATTAGCCTTAAAATGCTGCTGGTTCGGTGTCAGCTCACGATTGACGCTTGAAATGTACACGTTAATCATCCTGTGCCGTCACTCCGACGGGTGAGGGAGCGGGATATCTGTCGAAGCCGCGAGCCGAGGGCCTTACTTTTTTCATCAGAGCCGCATTAGGCCTGCAGAACTGACAGACTTGCTGTACTTTTCCTCTTTGTCCACTGGCTCCTTCTCAAATCTAATAGCGGAGACCATTGCTGATTTGCTCTGAGGGTTGAGGACACAATTCCCCTGGCTTTGATTTTCTAAAGAAAGGCCAGAATTCTGGGGAGACTGCATTTAACCTTTGGGAGATGGATAAGAAAGCTGCTCCATCGATTTGTTTTGCTCAGAAAATAAAGGGTGTGACTTTGCTCTCTCCATTTGGAAGGGATGCTGCTGGAATAGCAAGACAATGCTTTTTTTTTTTACTGGAAAAAATATTTTCGAAAACCTTTTAGTAACTGCTACTGAAAAGGTATGCGAAAAAATGTTCCTATCTGAAATTTTTTGGTCAGTCTATTCTGTAATTTGGCATTGGATTTGAAAGCATATAGGATTAAAATGAGCTCGGCAGATTGTTTGTAGCAGCTTTGCATCTGTTTCAAAGTTAATGTAAAGAGAAAATCTTCTGGCAACAAAATGCAATATTCAAAAGTATTTTTTTTAACCTGCCACAACTCTTAAAGAATCCACCAAAGTGATTGCATGTACTGTATAATTAATACATTAAGTGTGAGAAACCTAATATATATAGTGCTTGCTCTCATTTATAAATATGACCAGTAAGCAACCAAATGAAAGTATTGGACCTCTACTGAAGCAAGGGGTTTGATGCATACAACTTAGAAACGACAGATTATTTCTGTGATGCAAAACATTAAAGGCTGTCATCCCAAGTCTCTCATGTGGTGACTCAACACTGGGTCTCTCCCCTGACGGTTGCCTTTATCCTAATCATCCCTTAAACACGGCGGCGGCTAGCCGCCATGCTAACCACTGCCAAGTCTGAAGGTCGAACGCCTTTTGATCTCTCAGTCGAGTCCAGCGATTTATTATCTTTTAACTTTGTTTTCAAGTCCGGTTAGGGTCGGAGGCGGTGGAAGAGTGGGAGCTGTCAGTGATACTCAGTGCAGATATAATGCTATTTAAATGCTAATGTGTTAAGAGGAGCAAGACGACCTTTACTCACACTCGGCACGCCGGCGGAGCGGCAGCACAAAACAGAAGACTTTAATAAATAGGCCTCTTCCTCCGACTCTGTTTCCCGTCCCTGCGCACCTTGTGTCAGATATAAGGTGTGTTTATCACAGTCGAGCCCAGGGGGCTTTGACAACATTATAGAGCTGGTTCAGGTGTTAAGTCAGACATGATTGGGTGACTGCGGAGTGTGAAGCATGTTAAGTCAAATGTGATTGGTTTATTTTTTTCTGGGGAAATGTCTGCTTGTAAAGGCAGGGCTTCTTGCCACTGCAGTGAAAAATGTGTGTCTGGTGGTGAATTAGTTTAACCTTTTGCTTAACGGAAACCGCATCAAGGATCCCCGCCTTTTTCCTTTTATTCAAAATATCAGACTTTCTTCTTCATCTTTGTCTGTGCAGTCGTTATCTTCATCAGCTTTCAAGAGCGCAATAGCCCGACATTTTCAGAAAATGTTTCCTTCCTACCGCTTGCCGTGCTGAAAATCTAGTTGCCATCCGGTTTCCAACTCCAGCGGCCATCCTCACAGTCCATCTAAGTAGTTGGCACCCTTGCCAGGAAGCCGATAATGTGATGGCAGGTGCTTGTATCAGTGTAAAAACAACAAGCCCTCTGCCTGTCCACAGATGTCACAGATACTTGTCTCCCTGTTTGCAGATTACTTGCCAGAGGGATGCGCACAATCACCGGGATAGCCGCTCTCCCTTCAATTTGCAAATAAAGTAAATATTAAATAACCTTCAAAACACTTTGTAGGTCCTTAGCGTGTTTACTTTCTTCTCTCCTTTAGCTAAGGCGCAATTCTGTATCGGCAGAGGAAGAGGTGATAGAGGAGAAAGAGAGATGGAGGGCGGATGAGTCTGTCATCTGTCATCTAATCCCACGAAATGCCATAACTCTGCCGGTAGATAATTTATTCAGTGCCGCTCCCCAAGATACCTCAAGGAATAGTCAGTCGTCAGAGAAAGGCCTTGGAGTAAGACAGTGACATAACTTCAGACAGAAACGTGGCATCGCTCGTCAATCAATAACGTACCATCATCCTTTCACCACGATCACTAGCAAACAGTGAACTGGACCGGCCCGGGCCGGTGCGAGATCGCCTGTTGAATTTCACTGTGTAGTGATATTTTTGGTGGGCATTTTCAGCCCAGTTTTCTGCAGCGTTACAAAAACAGTTGCTCCTGAGGGAAAGAAAAGTCTTATCTTTTCCCCCTCATGCATGCTCAGAGGAGCTTGGATTAATTTTACATCAGGCTGCCAAGTAGACATCCGTGTGTAAGACTGGTAAACAACGGGAATTTGTTTTCATCTCGACAGATGGAGGACGACGGCAACAGAAGAGCACGGCTGCACCTCAGGGGTTGAGATCTTAGACCTCATTAAAAATAAGTTTTGAAATGAATAAATTTATTTTTTCTAATTTGAAAGATGAAAAGGAAGCATCCACCCTTAGTCATAATTCACTGACGGCACAGTAAGTCATTCTCGTCATCTTGGGTGTTTTCTTTTGATTGTGTTTGTGTGTGTGTGTGTATGAGCTCATGACAAAATAGGAAAATCAATACAGCCGGTGATAAACATCTTACAGGTGCAGTGACAGGACCCAGTGGACTTTTACAGAGCACACGCACACTGTCTGCTTTCTAACGTGACGCTTATACAGTAATATTTGAATGTAGAAGCATCTATCCATGCTCGAGTTGCAATGTGGGCAATGCAGGAGCTGGGTTTTCACAAGAAATAAAAATCCACAGATTAAAAAAAAAACATGATATCTGCTGCATCGATTTGTTTTGCTAAGCTTTAGTTATTAAAGTCGTATGAGTGGAAAGAGGTAAAGTCTTCTTTTTAAGCACATCAGTGCTGATGGGAGAAAATACGTAATGACACAAAACAGAAAAGAAAGTTTTTGTGACACAATGATTTGTCTTCATTAGTGTCGAGAGAAAAGATTGATATACTAAAAGTGCGACAGTTTGGGCTAAAACTCCTCCTCCTCCGTCTCTTACCATGGTAGCTCATAAAGACTCTCCTTCGCTTTATGGGGTTACAGTGGGAGTGAAAGTGCAGGGGGTTTATGAGGCATGTCATTGGCAGGCAAGCGAGCTTGGATATGGTTATTCTTTGTTTTTGCTCTGTTGTTTGTTTCCGATTTCACAAGACAGGGCGCAGATAAGTTTGAAATATGACCCCGGAGAAGCTTTTGCTACCACGCTAATATTCAGCTTTCCATTGAGGAGCGAGGTGATGAAGAAGACCAACGAGAGCGAGAGACAAACTGATTATTGTTTTATGAAATACATTAAACTCATGCTTATCATTAATAATATTTTACATTTTAATTATACAGCATAATTAAATTAGCAGTCAGTTCAAACCTCTGATATCTAAAAAAAGACAGTACTGCAGACCTTCACACTGGGACCTATCTTACTTTGGGATTCATAATTCACAATTTTACTGTTTTCAAGATAAAGCCACATTAAGGCGGAAGATACAGCATAGTATTCATGGTGTCATTAATAACAGCACTCGTGTACCCCACCCCACCCCGTCCTCACGCAATTCAAAGGAAGGACATTGTAATTACAGTGGAAGCAGACGGTGGTGACGCATAAAGATAAAGGTAAACCTTTCCCGCGATTAAGTTAAACACATTTATATAGAGTGCTGGCACGTCTGCCCTTGGTGACCAATCACACCCAATTGTGTTTTAATCTAAGACTACACAACCAACAGGAAGAAAAGGAGGGATGTTGCGTTTGGTGATCACCTCCCAAGGACGCCCATCCAGCCCTAAGGCTCGCAACGCTCTCCTCAGGGCTTTGATGGATGACACCAGCACCACGGAGTGATAGGCTATTACTTCACTTTGCATTGGATAAATGGCGATGCAGGCTCCTACCCGTCGCCTGTCCTTCTCTTTCTTGCCCCCCCATCACTCCAGCAGTGTGCCATTACAGACCTGATCAGAGAGGAAAATGACAAGATGGCTGAGATTTTGTCTGAGCAATCTGGTGATTTCACTTCCACATTTCAGATGTGCCACTTTCTGAGGGATTTTGTGTGTGTCCTTAGTAGTTGAAGTGGATGTGGAGAGTGAGAGTGTGGTGGATAATGACCAGCCTGTTTGAGGACATGTGATTTGGTGCTTGGCTTTTTTCCCATCTTACCATTACCTGTGAAATGCATTTTTGGGAACATACCTCTTCCCTTTTGCCTGGGTGTGATCTAATGTCTTCTCTCTTTCTTGCTCTCAGACCAGCAGTATTCATGGTCGCCCTCGCAGTACTTCGATGAGGACAACTACTCCCCTCCACCCAGGAACATGAAGGGTCTCTCCGGCGGCCGCCCCGCCCAACTCCAGCTCACCTCCCCCACCTCAGCCCACACCTGTGTCCTGGCTGAATGTGACCATTCCCTGGACCACCACCTCCATCATGGCGACTCGCGGCCCCCCTCCTACCTCCTCAGCCCCACCGAGAGCTGCCCCCTGGAGGGTCACCACAGGTGTTCGCCTCGGAGCTCCATCCACTCTGAGTGCATGGTGATGCCGGTGTCTATGTCGGCCACCGACCACTCCGTCTCTAGTAGCACTTTCCCCCGCATGCACTACGGCAGCGCGTCGCGGGACAGCGGCGGAAACACTTCTGGTGGCAGGGATTCCCGAGACGACGGCGGCTCGTCCTCACACGGCGGCAGTGGCAAAATGAACCGCATCCCAGCAAACCTCCTGGACCAATTTGAAAAGCAGATGCCACTGCACCGGGATGGCTTCCACACACTGCAGTATCAACGCACCTCCACCACAACTACAACTACGGAGCAGCGCAATGAAAGCCCCGGGCGAATACGCCACCTAGTTCACTCGGTACAGAAGCTTTTCACGAAGTCGCACTCTCTAGAAGGGTCCTCCAAGATGAACGGCACCAAAAGCGACTCGCACCGGGACGGCTCACACCACCACCACCATCACCACCACCAAGGCCACCACAAACACAGCAAACGCAGCAAGAGCAAAGACCGTAAATCTGAAGGCAGCGGTAAGCAGCGTTCCGGGGGCTGGTGGAGCTCGGACGACAACCTAGACAGCGACAGCACGTACAGAACGCCGAGCATCATGTCGCGGCATCCCGTGGACCACATCAGCCACTGTTACCCCGACTCCATGCACGGCCACCTGGCAGGAGAACTTTCGCTAAAGACCTCGAAGAGTAACAGCGACGTCAAATGCTCAGCCTGCGAGAGCATAAACATGGCACCAGAGGGCAAGTTCATGAAGAGGAGCTCCTGGTCAACGCTAACGGTCAGCCAAGCCAAGGAGGCCTACAGGAAGTCTTCGCTCAACCTGGAGAAGCCCATGACAACCACTGACCTCAAACCCAACCTCAGGCCCTGTCACTATCTACAGGTGAATTTCGGCTTATTTTGTTGCTTGTCAGTCAAGCTGTACGCTGTATGCTGCATGAGTATGCCAACTGATGGTTCTCGACTGGGGAAAAACTGATTTTGTTTATTTAAGTGTCACCGATGTGTGGATGGGTATTCGGATGATGTGTTGAAAGGAGAAGATGGTGATTCAATAGCGAAGCAGCTGAAGGGATGTTAAAAACATCGATGTTATCTCTCAGTCACTGCAGTGATTGAGTGTCTTTTCACCATAATGTAAAATTCGTACAAACTTTAGTCACTGCGACACAGAAAAAAACCCAATCATTCCCAAAACCCTGAGCCCGCATTGAACAACACAAAGCGTTTCTTTCTATAGGTGGAATCGATCAATAGACAAGGAAGAAAACTTCCTCATCACAGCTTGACTGCTGATTGATCTAAAACAGTGTTTTGTTTGTCGCTGCCCTGGATATCACAATGCAAACCTGTCCTGCGGCTCAGCATGCGGCCGGCAGCAGGCGGGACCAGAACAGCAGGACAAATCAATTAACTCTATACATGTTCTGTGACAGCAGTATGAGAATAAATGACCAGAGGTCGATGTTGATTTTTGACCGTGACGTTTGCTTCGATTTTGCATAGGTTTCAGGCCTGAGAAAGGTTAGCGTTTAGCTCAGGCCCATGATCGGCTCTGTGGGAGACCCCATAGAACCGCGGGGATCAATTCAAAGTGAGTCAGCACTTTTTCGCAGAAGTGTCTCACACGTTTTATATGTATGCTTAAGGCTATACTGTATATGAAAAAAAGAAAGCATGCTTAGAAATCCCAAATTGCAAATACAAGTGGAGGGGAAAAAATTGATTTTTGAACAACACTGCTCAGTATAAAACAATGTGGTATGTGATAGCATCATGTTTAGTTGCGCCTGCAGCTGAAATAAAGTGAGCAGTTCAGCACACTGGGAAGGCGGACTCAAAGAAGCAGAGAGTGTGTTGTATGGATTAGAAACTGTTGCAAACAGAAAGCCAATGCATTACTCAGATCAGCCAATGGAGCCAGAGAAAGCGAGAGAGAGCTGACGTCATCCAAAATATTTTACAGGGCTAATTTTGACTAGCGTGTTTTTAAACATAACTGATGCTCTTTTTCAACAGGACAGACAGTGCACTCATCCACTCAAATTCTTTTTTTTTTTTACAATCCCACTAAGTGCAATGAAAAAGTTGCAGTGTTCGCTGCCCCCCACCCCAACTCATCCCACCCCACCCCACCCCTTCCTCACTTCCATTTGGTCATTCAGCTGAGGTAGTGTCCGAGTCGTTGCACTATAAACACTTCTAAAAATATCCTCCTCTCCTGCTTCCTGCCGCAGGGCTATATTTAGCCCAGCGTTATCAATCCAATCCATGCAGGGGTGACACATCTTCCCTCCCCAGAGGAGAATCAATGCCCTTTCGCAGAGCTGGAAGATGTATCGAAGGAGGGGGGCGGAGGAAGTTCGAGATGCATACAACTGAGGTGTGTGCCTCCGTGATACTCCGAGCGGTGGGTCTTGTTGCTCATCACCGGGAGCAATCAGGCGCGGAGACAGTCAATAGTCAGGAATGGAGCTCTGCGCACAGTGAGAGGGTCACATTGAGAAGTTTTCACTTCCTGCTGCTGTTGATGTGGGATTACCCACAACTGTACCGTGCTGAATGTGTGTCCATGTGTGATTGAGAGTATGTGTGTGTTGGGCGTGGGGGGGGGGTTCCCTGTTTATCACACAGCAGATGGTTTGAAGATGTGCTAGTCACCTTGTTTGTGTCCTTGGTTTGATGACAGCAGCAATGAAAAAAGTTTTGAAGTGTTGCAAAAGACCACAAACTGAGGTGTCTTACCCAGGTGTCTGTATGTCAAAATGCACTTTCAGCAGGTGTGGGTGTGTGTGTGTGTGTGTGTGTGTGTGTGTGTGTGTGTGTGTGTGTGTGTGTGTGTGTGTGTGTGTGTGTGTGTGTGTGTGTGTGAGTGTGTGAGAGAGAGTGGGTTTGCGTACACTTATGAGAGATCAATTTACCGGGCATTGGAGTAGACAGAGATAGATTAATGTTGTCTCTCTTTCTCAGAAATGACAAATGTTTGGGAATCAAACCCGGCATTATCCATTGCTCTCTGTCTCCGGCAAAGTCGTTTCACAAATTAGCCCCAATTAGCACTCCGCAAGAAACACACACACACACACACTCGTCATTCCTTCATGAGTTTGACTGTGAGCGTGATATTAATAAAAGGAGGCAATTGTGGCAAAACAGTAGGTGTGTGGGCCACCATCTCACCGTCGCACCTGGACCGGCGTAACAGCTGTAATCCACGTCTCCTCCACCTTCCTCGTGCCCGGCCCGTGACTTCACGGCACAATAACTCTGTGTTACCGACAGCTCTCTTCCCTGATTAAGTCAGCCGCTCCGGCACACGCTGCCCTGCTCTCTCCCAGCATACAGCGCTGTAGTACAAAGGGAGGATTAGTCTTTGATAGTTTTGCTGATGGGGCATTGCGGAGGGATTTAATAAGCCAATTAATTGTCGTGATGGCTTGCCAGAGGTGGAGCTTGAGAGGCAGAAAGGCTGATGATTAGAATACAAAAGGGAAGAGCAAAGCAGCAGCAGATACAAAGCCTGTGCGACGTGATGGGAAGCTACAGTAATGCACACCTGCACACGCATGCACACATAGGGGCTCCCTAACTTTCTCTTAAGGGGTTCAGACTGTGAACTACATGTCTGAGGTGTCAAAAATTGTAAATTGTAGGCAGAATTGACCCCAACACAGATGTACGCGTGGGCAGAAAGGTACAGGTGGCTGAAGACAGGTGAATCGATGGTTGTAAGAAAAAGTCCGGGGACATCTTGTGGAAGGCTGGAGAATGGCAGGACTGGGAATAGAGAGTGGAAGAAGTGAAGGGAGGCTGGAGACGAGAGGCAGAGAGGAGCAGAGGGAGCACATCATGACCGTTGGTCCCTGTTGCCTGAAGTGGTCACCGCTGTGTCAGCAACAATATCCTCATATTTCTGTTTTATTTTTTCTCAAACCTCAAGTTCCCTTTGATTCTACTCAGTTATTGTCAGGTTACAGTGATTCAACACATTCTCCTATGCTACTGCAGGAGGTTTAATATCCACATTTGCTGCTTTTCCTTTCTTCTCGTAAAAAAAAGGGGAGGAATGCAGGCGAACATCCACAGACTCTTGTTTGATGGCAGTGAACCAGTGCAATAGGCCAATTATCATCCTGTTATAAGACCACGCACGTTGGATGTGGCAGCTCATTTGGACCGTGACACACCTGCTCAGGAACTGTGACGAGGAGGAAGTTCACATGAGAGATTTACTTAAAATGAATTCAGTTTGCTCAGCTAAACAGATATTTAGGGTGTGCAGATGAACTTCAGGAACATGCGAGGCGCCGTGGTGGAGAAGATGAAGCAGGGTTGTTGGCAGCTGAAGGAGGAGAGGCAGGGGTACAAGCTTTTCTGATGATGAGCTGACAAGCCTCCACTGTCTGCAGGGAGAGCCCTCGACAGCAGGAGGGGGGTTCCAATGAATATTATGCTGACAGTGTTCAACTTTGACCACTGAATTACCCCTGTGACAGCAGACTGACTGACAAAATGTATGGATTCAACAGAAGAAGAAAGAGACCACAAGAAATAACATGTGTCACTATAGGAGTATTACAATTACAGTAAATACAGTATGATACTGAAATGGGCCACAACAGAGCTTTTCATCCATGTTTTCCTCCAGCTACTCCCCAGGGGGAAGTTTGTTTGGTGCCGGGCCTGCTGGGAAAGTCGTTCCCTCCGGTGGGTCCGGCCTGCACGGGGGTCTCCCTCCAGACAGCGTTGGCGGGTCAGGTCCAGTCCCAGGGAAGCAGAGTGTTAATGAGTGACTAAGATGTCACCTGTCCTCAGCCAGTAAACTTGGCTTGGAACAGATGCACAGGTGTTACCATCTGTCTCAAAGCTGACAACACAAAGGGAAGGTCCCCACCGCACAACAGGGTAAAAGTACTTTATTGTACTGATTAGCTCACTAAACAATAAGGTGTGTGTGTGTGTGTATTGTAGGTAGGACAGTTGCATTTGAAATGTGTGGATTTGTGTGGTGTCCAAGGCAGGCAAAGAAGTGGGGTAGTAACAGCAGAGGGATCCACACATCCGCTTCCTTATCTGCAATCAAAATATGTCCACCACTTTTAAGATTTCTCAGAAATCGTCATCTGTTCCTCAAGGTTCTTGAAAGGGTTTTTTTAGCCTCTTGAGACAGCTCTCCATCTGTCCTCGCTGCTGCAGTGTCTCATTTTTACAAACTTTGTTTAAATAGCGCTTTATTGGGGCGACCTGTGAGGAATCTCTTTATTCGTTCTCCCCTGTGAGGCGGGGAGAGGAGATGGGGGGGTTAAAAAAAAGAAAACAACACCTGTTCCAATGCACACACAGACTGCATCCATGCAATCGAGAGGGAGGAAATGAAAGGCTGGAGGCTGGTGGGTAGGATTACCAGTGACTGAACCTTTAAGAGCTCTCTAACTCTCTCCCTTCCTTTCTCTCTCAGAGCCATTTCTCCATCTTTCTACGCTCGATCCCTGCTATTCTGCCTCTCTCTCTCTCTCTCTCTCTCTCTCTCTGTCTCACTGTTTCTTTACTTAGTGGCAGTGACTTATGTTTCTCAGTGGGAGAGGTGCTGTGTATAGACAGAGCCGCAGAGTTAATCAATGAAATGCACTGCTGCACTGCAGGAGCATTAGCTGAAGCCTGCCTAGAGCCGCACCACCCAGCGCACACACACACAGACACACACACATAAACACCGCACTCCCTCTGTTCTTTTATAGAGTCCAAGATCAAAGCACTCAAAGTAAAGGTAGACGCACAATCTTAATCTGCCAATGTCTGCATAATCCTGCAAGGAGATGTTTGTGAGCGATGTCGTTTGTTGGCAGAGCTGAAGTTGCTGTGTAGAGTCACAACCCGGTGGGCATCACGAAACCCGTCAGCACAGCACGCGAAAAACAATTACCCCCCACCACCACCACAATGTCATGCCTGTTCTTTATTGAGCAGAATCCAATTAATTAGAGGTTGTAAAAGTTCTGCTATTGTGCAATTGTAACTTTAAATTAGAAAAAAATTCACGCTAAAGCTGTGAATTTTCACACAGCTCCCACAGACCTCAGCTCGTATTCCCGTGGGGTCCATACGTCATTGCCACAACAGAAACATCAAAACTTCCCCAGAAATACATCAAGTAATCACACGTGGCAGTGAGCAGGTAGATGCATGAACCCATGTCTTCATTAGTATGGTGTTTAGGTCAAGATCTATACTGTATTTCATTGTCGGCATTTTATTTGCTTTATCTTTTTAATCAGTTTAATCTCATGTTTTTAAAATGCTTTTTTAATGTAATTTTATTACACACTACACTTGTCTAATTTATTATTGGCTTATGAGTCATTTTAAGCAGGTTGAACTGCACTAGCCTGCATGAAAGGTGCTATACAAATAAAGTTTGATTGACTGATGGAAGGTGAAGACCTATGTGTTTCAGCTCCACTAAGCATCGGCGGGACATCACGCGTGTTTTCGCAGCAGTCAATACGAGCATGCTGCTGCCCAGACTCCGTCACGACCGGGAGACACCCTGCGATCTATTCAGTTTATCAGTGAATCCAAATTAAACAAATCTCACCACAGCTTGCGCCTGCCCTCCGGCGTTCCGTTCATTAATTAGATGTCTAAAAATATCAAACCCCTCCAAGACTTAATTAACCCATCGACTCCATTTGGTAGCTGGTGCATGCCTGTCTTTGGAGGGGAGATGAATGACTATTACCAGGTTTTGTGTGTGTGTGTGTGTGTGTGTGTGTGTGTATGTGCATAGATCAGTGCATGCTTGTCCGTATCTGTGCATGCTCTGAATAGCAGCCATCACAATAATAATGTCAATATAATAATAATAACAATAAGTTATTCCTAATTCGTGCATGTCTCTGTCCTTTTCTGCATGGGTGAGTTTTGAAGTATGACTTTTGTTGGAGAAACGTGTGTTCTTGTCCCACATAAACATTCACCAACAACCTTTGTTCATGATGTAACACCACAACATTGTAGTGAAATCTGCTTTCAAGACTTATAGGAAATGCTATATTCCCGTTGATGTCTGTGGTGATTCTCATTCATCCAAAGGTCGTTGAATCAGGAGCAACTTGACTATGTTTATAATTACTTTTTTTATGATTTTTCCTTCTTTTCAATCTACCACTGTACTAAGTCTAATTGATTCTAATTCAACACCCCTTGCGTACATAATCCCCATCAATCGTGCCTTCCCTCACACTAACTTTAGCACATCGATGAAACACTGGAGTCAAAGGCTGCTTTGATCCAGCATTCTCTGTGGTTAGCACGGAGCGGGATGTAATGAAGCCATAATTGAACAATTATTCAAGCCATTTTGATTTGATGTGACACTTGTTAGAATAGTAATTGTAGATGGGCGTGCATTAATGCCAGAGGTCAGGAGAATTAGTGTCAGATACGTTAAGAGCTGCTGATGAATTTTGTGTATCATGAGGCTGCCACGTCTGATCAGTTTGCAGCTGTAGACATTTTCTGTTTGGAGAAGTCCAACTGGGTTTTACACAGCAAGGGTCATTTCAGCTTTTATTCCCTTCTGACTACCAATCACATCCCAGTTGTTATTTTTGCAAAAGATGGCATTAACATCAGAAAATGATTAGAGCCACGTGTTAGACGCGTTCATGACATTTGGGTGCAGCCTGTCTCCTCCTGACATTTGCCACAGCCAGTCAACTGCCACCCAGTTCACTGTGAACCTGTGAGTTAGTAACTGACTGGCAGGAGAAAGTGCCAGAAAATACAGAATAAGTATTATCACATTAATCACACAGTGTTTTTCGATAATTAATAGTTGCAGTGGGGGCTAGTTTCAAAATCTTCTTCACAGCAGCATTGTAAAGTCAAAGAAATATGGACCCAAGTCATATTTAACTTAATGAAACCTGGAGCTGGGGGTGGGCTGGCGTCGGGCCGAGGCTGATCCGGCTGCCAGAATGATGAAGTGGCAGAAGGCTACAGCATCAGAGAAACTTTCAAATTCCACACAGGATTTAACGATCACCCGAAAATGTCATATTTTTTGAGTGCGGCTCATTGGTTGTGTAAATGTGTGAAACAAGGTGAAACAGAACAGAGAATGCGTGTGTTTTTGCATGACTGTAGAGGATCTGTGTGTGTGTGTGTGTGTGCGTCGTGTTGTATCATCTGTATGTGTTTGTGTTTGTCTGAGGTTTAAGATGCTGACTCACCTGCCGCTGCTGTTGTCACAATAAATGAACTCCGTTGCCCTGTGTGTGTGTGTGAGTTGGAAAGAGAAGGAGTGTGGTTGTGTACAAGGAGCTTGTGAACAATCATCATTACGTGAGTGGGCTGAACTTAGCCCACCAGGTTTCTATAGACCACACAGCCCTCTCCAGTACAGAAACCTATTACATGTTACATGTTGTATAATTTTTTTTCTTCTTTGCAGTGAGGTCATGATTGAGGAAATAATTTCACTCCAAATGACCTGTATTATTACAACAGCTCCGTGCAAGCTGCTTGAAATGGATTCCAATAACAAAATTGCCTGTAAGCATGCAAGACGGATGTGAACCTGCATTAACTTCCATTTAGAACTGTGCAGCCGGAGCGCCTGTGTACAAGATGCACTGTCAGTTTTTCTTTTTCTTTTTCTTTTTTAAAGACCACCTTGATGCTGCGCGTTCAGAGTGAACTATTTCCTGCATATGCAACAGAGACATGCAGCGAGGTCTCACTCTGAGCGCTGTAATGGGGGTGAAGACGTCTGAGCGCTCAGTCGCCTGGTTTAAAGCGTGGAAGAAATTGCTCAGCACGTAAACTGCCAGGCTCGGATATTTATTTATTTTTTCGGATGGCAGGTTTCCACATGCGATAGCTACGACGGGGGGAGCAAAGACTTTTCTCCCCCCTTTTTTCTCAGGCTTTCTTTTGCCAGTGATTAACACCCGTGCCAAATTTAGAAACAGTGTTACAGTCAAGGTTTTTCGTCAGTCTGTAACCTGGCCAGACTGCAGGAAAAAAATCGGAACCACTGAGCAGCTGTGGAAACCATGTGATGGTTTAATGTGTGTTGACTCATCATGAAAATGGTGCTGTGTGGCTCAATGGATGGAACTAACTGTGCAAGAGGTAGGGGGGGTTCAATTCAAGTGTCTCTCAAATGGCACATTGCTTCATCACCGGAAAAGGTTATAATGCTGGTTTTCATGCTTCATTTAGATTTGCACGGTCCTCTTCAGAATTAGGAAAAATCTCCATTTCGTGCTCATTATGCTCAACCAGTACAGACGTGTGAGTGTAATGTACTTATGTGATATGACAGTGTATGGTTTATACAGTACATTGCAAAAGAGTTAAGACTCATGTGTTTACCTGAGCCCTGAAGGGGGGGTTCAGCTCAGTTAGTGACTAGCTGGTGATCAAAGGTGTTCCCCCACGCCATCACAACCACTCCCATATCAGCATCCCATCCTCGGATGTGTCACCTCGAGAGAACTAACTTTTGTTCCTTGTCCCTCGCCGTTTCACGCAGGTGCCCCAGGATGAGTGGGGGGGTTACCCCGGCGGCGGGAAGGATGATGAGATCCCTTGTCGTCGGATGCGAAGCAGCAGTTACGTCAAAGCCATGGGGGACGAGGAGAGCGGTGAGTCGGACTCCAGCCCCAAGACGTCGCCTCAGAAGTCGGTGCGGCCGGACGCCCTGGTCAAGGCCATCATCAGACCCAGGGACCTGTTGGACTCTCAGAGGTATGACACATTCAGTTTCAGGGTTTCACTACTGTTCATCATGTTTGGTTTTTAATCGTTTTTCTTTTTTTTAACCTGTCATGTCCTTGTTTATTTATTCACTTTGCTTCTGTTGTAGATGGTGCAGAGTGACCAACACCATCTTAACAATTCATTCACGATTCATTAACATTTTTGACGCCACCACTGGGAGGCACCACATTCTGCATATCATGCTTTCAAGTAAATTGAATCTGACAGTTGGGTCAGATATTTCTGTGTAAATCTACTAATATCACATATCAAAGTAATGTGATCTGGTAATGTAATGAATTTATTTCAATGCACAAGGATGTTTTTTAATATTATTTTGAAGACAGCACTTATTTCTGTGTTGGGATTATTTTTAAGAGCGCACTTTTCCCCAGCTTCATATCTGTTTCTGTTATTTATTATGTATTAGTTTACATTCCCTGTGGCAGTGTCAGCGGCCCCATCATTGCGCGGCCCCACCACTACATCAGTGTCAAACACTCGATAGCTGAACTCATTAGAATCCCTTTACGGATATCCATTTCCATATCTGCCTTCAACTGTGAGAAAGTGTTCGGCGCGTTCATCTGGGATGTGTCCCATTAAATGCCGAGGAAACAGAGGGCTTCTTTTGTTTCGGTAACGCTCGTAAGAGGATTACACGACGAGACAAGCCGAAGACAATGTTACAGGAAAATAAAAACAAGAAACTTGGTTATGGAGACATAGAAGAAGAGTTACTGTTATTATGGCATTAACTAATCGTTTAGATAAGAATGAGATTAAATACTCAGATCAAATTCACCTGCTGAGACCATTCATTGATGGTTTTTCCCCCCAAAGGACGCGCAGGGTTTTGTTAATAAAAACCTTAATATTAAAATTATCTTCCATTCTTAATATTCATGCATGCAAGGCCAATTATGGCAGAACGAGATACCCTGATGATACACTGCAGAGGTTACTGCAAAGCTGTTCGAGGTCAGACGTGGATTCCCTCGTCTCTCCTGCAGCTTTTACTGTGCGTTGTACTGCTAATTGTCTGCTTTGTGTTTCTCACCTTCTGTAGTACCTAACATCCCATCTCCATCTTTACCTTACTCATTTCCAGCCCAGTTCACCTAAACATGGTCCTGAGTAAACATCCACAGCAAATATAGAGACTGAAATATAAAAGATCTTGCCACCACCTGTCACACTACTTTTTTCAGCTGTTTAGACTTTTCAATCACGAAATCCACAGTCAATGACGTTACTTAATGTCATCATACTTTGCTGCCTATTGTGGATTTAAATGGTATTGTTATCTTCCTTCAGACCCCACATTATCGCACAGTGCGTTGCAGGATTCTTCTTTTCCGGGGTTTTTTTTTTTAAAAGGGTGGCAACATGAGAAAGCAAATTCACTTTCGCTAAGTTAACTGTTCCTCTTTGTTGGCAGCAGAACAGTAATTACATCTGAGACTATTTTCATAATATGACTGCTTAAAAAAAATCCCAGACTTGCTCTTTCAAAACACCGTCTTTTTTTAAGCTCCGCTTCCTGTGCTGTGTTGAGTGCCTTCACCAGACGAGGTTTCGCTGTGGTGGACTCCATTAAAGGCTTTTAGCAGAAAGTTAAAGAGCAGGATACCTGGTTAAAAAAAGAAGTAACTTACTGCATTTAATTGACCCCAGAGCCTTTAGTTGTGTTAATCAAATGACTGAATGGCAAATGACAAAAAGTGCAGTCGGGATCAGAGACATCTGATTTCTGGTCATCGTTTGTTGTTTGAATTAAAGTTTAGTTAAGAGGAATATGCTCTTAGAGTCTGTGCGGCCCTGCTTCATTTGCGACCACTTCAATCGCCTGTTTTCTCTCTTTTCAGTTAAATACTTTGCTTTTACTCTGCTCTAAATACTTCTTTCACCAAAGACTAAAACTGATATGTGGAAGTTGCTCCTGAAATATCAAAAAGCCAGTGAGAGCAAATGTTGTGCAGGTAGAACAGCAGGTAGTTGTGTAAATATCAAAAGACTGGGGAGTTGCAGTGCTGCAGAAATGTTTTGAATTAATCCAATGCAGGTTTGCTGCACTGTGTGAGAGAAAGATGCTTCTGAGGCCTGCTGTAACGTCTTCTCTAACCAAGGGCAAATACTGTGACATAGATCACAGACATTATGCAAAGGCGACCTTGTGTCTGACCTCAGGATGTGGAGCAGCCTGTAACAAGCACATAACTACAGTATGTAACAGACAGTCACAGCAGGAGTCATACACATACTTGACTGATGCTTCCCTCACTCATACTTTACCTAGAAGCACAGAAATAGCAGCAAGCGTCGCCCGCAGAATCCACTTATGCACATCGCCGCTGTTAACCTGGCTCCGCCACGTGCAACACATACGCGCATATGCACAAGCAACATTAGCCATGAGCAGTTTGAGTGTTTGTGATGTGTCTCTGCAAGATGTCAGGATAAGAAAGTCACACAGCAGAGATCCAGATCCAGATTTTGCTCTCACACAGTCCCGTTGTTCCCTGCGTGTTATAGCAAGCAAGATTTTCATCCCAGTGGGTATACAGCAATAAACTGAATGTTCTGGATTGTGATCAGGCAGAACGATAATGACATCTGTCACAGAAGATGCAGTCCTTTTTAACCACTCTTTCAGATTATGATGTAACGTGAAGATGTACACTGCTCATTCGACATCACGTGAAGCTTCCCCCCACTATCCGTTCTGAATAGCTGTAAACAGTGAATGATTTATGAGGATGCAACAGCAGGAAGGGCTATCAGTTGCAGTTATTGTACTCCATGGCCCGTCTGAATAATGGCTCTCTCAGTGGTTATTCCCAGAGACTTGCTGGGCTTCGCTGTAAAGAAGATATTGACCAGCGTGGATCAGGCTGTGTGGCCCCATTGCCTCTGAGTCCATCGACGGCAGCGGTGGCATTATTGAGTCTGGAGGAGAAGCTTTGTTGGCACATTCATTTCAGACACCAGGAGCGTCCCCAAGGGTGTCATTACCAGAGAGTCCTGATACTCCCCTAAACCCACTCTAAGAACGCCATAATGTGGTGTCTTTCCCCTTGGATTGAGATGGACATGTAGTTGTTTTGTTTGGGGTTTTTTGTCTGTGCGTGTGCTTTTGTGCATCTGTAGAGATGTCCAGTTTCTCTGAAAGCTGCAATTTGAAATTGATTTTGCACAGCGCAAGGTTGTAGTTACACTATACAGCAATAGAAGAGCAAAGGATACATGTGGGGTTATTTATGAACATTTTCTTCAGTACATGTAGCAGTTTGTCCAAAAGAGCACTGATAACTTTGATTTTTCAACTGCAAAATGTCCCACGGGACACGTGTTGGTCATGACGCTTTAGAAAAGCTCATTCAGGAGATAAGAAGAGATCAGATTTTATTGATCCCAGAAGGAGAATTTAGCTTGAAATCAGTACAAGAAGGCCCACAACACTGATACTAACAGGATACATATCAGTAGAGAAAAATACACATACAGATAACGAAGAATCAAATCGAAGAATCAAAACTCAAAAACCTATATAGTATGAAACCCCAAGTAGAGTGTAAAAATGTACCTGCAAAGCCATTAGTGCAGTCGATATGGTATATTTAGTCAGTTGTTCATTAAAAAAGGAAAAAAATAGACTCTCAAGCAAACGGTGTCAGTAGTAAAGTGCTATAGTTAAGTTTTGCTACAGAGGCCAGAGCTTTATTTGGAGTAATGTTAAAGCTGAAAATATGGGTAGCCTTGACATGCAGGAAGGACTGAAAAATTTGAACCACAGTTCTGAAAAAGCAGCATGCATGAAAGGGAACACATGTGTTTTAAAATGTGCTTAGTCCATTTTAACCAAACAAAACCAAAGTGACAGGAAACCAAACAGCAATGGGACCGGGGGAATGGGGAAGCAACCAAAAAAGTTTTACATTCCAAACATGGTAAATCAGGTATGCGGATGAAGATAACTTAACTTTACATAGAGCTAATCAGGGTTTAATTTTGGACACAGTTTACATCAAAGTCCTGCAGCGCAGCACTGTGGCCCATATCTGGTACTGTTTTGAGTCCACGCATACAATGAATGCAAGTGCCACCTGACATGAAAGCTCTCATGCTATTATGGTTCATCGGGCTCGTTGGGATGGAATTAGATTGGATTCAAGACAGACGTGGCGTAGGTTGGATTGCCCCTGCACTCGTAGCAATTTGATGTCCCGCTGGGCATTCAGATAGGCCAAACACAAATTTGACAGCATCGGCTCCCCCAGAGCAAATCACGTTAAAGTGAGAACAGGCTGTCAGGTTGTGTCACCTCCCTCCATCTTTCCCTTTTTCAAGCTCCCGCTCGCTCTCATGGCTGACAGGGCTCCTCTTTGCTCATCTCACCAAGAAAGAAAGCATCACAGTCCCGGGGGCCCACTGGGCTGGAACAGCCTGTTCACTAGAAGGTTAGACGTCAATGATTGTTTTAATTAATAATCATTTATGCCCCCACTTCAATTACAGCTTCGCCCTCAGGCTCTGTAGAGCCGATGGCGATGATAAATTGTATATGAATTGACTTTTTTTTTTGCTATAGTAGGACCTGCCAAAGATGTTTTACAGATGGGAACTGAATGACATGTGGCAAATTTCACCATTATACATTAGCATAATTAGCCACTGAGTCAATCATTAATGACATGTTATGTTTGATAACAGGTCGCACATGCGCAGAAGAGCATCGGCATTCATCTCCAGCAACTTAACTTCTCTCACAATGACTGTGGCCCCCACCACGAGCTCCAATCAATCAGGCCCCATTTTTTGGCACTTTCTAAAATAACTTGCGTTTGTTTGCCTCCCATCCATGATAGCTATAATTAATCAAAGTTAACACCGGGAAAGCATTCAATAATAACCGATTTGACATAATATAATTACTCATTCAAACGGCATTGGGCATGAGCGTTTCTCCCTCACATCTCAAGGTCAGAGCAGAATTCCAGTCCGCTGAGTTGTGGCGGCGCCAGACAGGCCGTGCACAGTTTGGCTCATTTTCTGTTTTCAGGCCTTTTTCTTGACACTTCTAATTGCACCTCTCTGAATATAAACACCTTTTTGGTAACCTCCTGTTACCGAATTCTTTTTGATTCAAAAACATTGCAGCTGATTTTATGTGACTCTTCACAAAAAATAAAATTGCTGTGGTTACAGTCATTGTGAAATGTATTAAACATCAAATCTTCCTACGTTCACCGAGACGAGAGTCGTTCCTCTCGTTATCCTCCAACTCACTGGGAACCACTGGGATGATATATTTATTCCCCACAGGACTTTTTCACTGCATTTTTAAAGAAGTAAACACATGCAATGTGCTGATTCTGAACCAGCATACCAGCATTTTGGTTACTGTATGTGTTGCCCTTTTTGTAAAATTCTTCTCTCCTCCAACAAACTGGTGCCTCAGAGCTGTCGTCTTTTCTTGTTTTTTTTTCTTTCCCCTTCAATCAAGTGCCTCACTCTGATCCTTTCTCCTCAGAAATCAGCTCAAAACAGCGAATGTCGAGGCAGAACTTAGCACGGAAGGCTGGAAGTGTGAAATAATAACATGCGCACATGTGGAAAATGATAATGCTGTGGTGGTATTTGGTTTTCATTTGCAAGTTTACATTATGATTTTAGTGTAGTCCCCTACAAGCTGCCACAGACTCTAGAGGAAATATGCTGTGGCGTGATTTGATAAAGGGCCTGTGCGTTGGTCAGTTGATGATAATAGACATCTCTACAGACAGGGATGGGCGAAGTGTGCGTCACTTAAGCCTCAGCCGGTGCACTTACATCTGATCTTGTCAGCTAAAAGCTCAACTAAGTTTCATTGCTTGGGGAAGGACATTAGATAGTTTTTGTTTTTTTCCCCAACTCTCATTTGGCTCAATTAACCAAATCTAATTAGCCACACGGGGAAACAATGTGTGGTTTATGATGTAGCGTAATGGTTTTTTGTGTGTGCAGCTTTTCATCATCAAGCTCTTTGTTATCTTTTTTTCCTTGCGCATGTGTGTGTGTGTGTGTGTGTGTGTGCGCGCAACCTCCTGTACCCAATTTACACTCCTCATAACTTGTGTGTACGTGCATCTGTTTCATTTCAAGGATATTGCCTGAACCGGGCAACACCATCTGCATCCTGAACTTAACTGTTCTAGTCCCCTTCTTTTATCATCGCACAAAGTCCATGCCACTCATATTGTATCACCTGGATATTTACAGAAAAACACCAAGCAAACATTCAGTGCATCACAAACGCCATGCAGTTTCCCTGTGACATCACATCCATCCAACTCCCACTTGTGGGACCCAGTAACTCTGTTTTCTTCTCTACCCGCAGCTCTTACCGCCTGGATAAAATCAACAGTGACATGCGTAACTACATCACCAATTTTGCTGCAGACTTAAGGTGAATACGGGCTCAGTGCCTCCCCTCCCCTCACCCCTCCGTCGCTGCCATGTTGCAGTGGTCAGACGTAGCAGCCAGCTGGCTCGCCGCCCTGCTGACACACTCAATATGGACGCCTCACAGAGCAAACACTCAAGACCAGTCAGTGAGAGGTCACCTGGGGGCAATCTGCTCATACTGGCAAAGCATAAGGCGCTGTTAGACACGATCTAGATAGGATTTGATTCACCACAACTGCATTATACAACATGGCAGTAAATGACTCTCCTACTCTGTAGAGATCAAAGCAACACTGTCACATTTGTGTTTATGTTTGGAGAGATTAATCACATCATTTAAGAGATAGGACTTCTCACTTTTTACCATTTCCATCAGCCTTCATCTCTGGATGTTCCTGCTCTGCAACGTCTGTGGATGTTTAAAGAGTTGATGCAGCTTTGCAAATACACACAGTCTTACTACAGCATGACAAGATGGATTGGGGGACTTTTAATCACGCTGGCATTTTCCTCGCTGCCAAACACCAGCGTTTATCTCTATAAAAAGCCCCGAAACTGCTTACTCATCCCTGCATGCCATTGCAAATAGATCTGACAGAGGGAACCTCACTTTGGTATTCTTAATGTGACTCAGGCAGTATCCTTTAGTTTACTTAAAGCACATTTCTTCCTCTTTGTCTTTCCATTCGTCTCCTCTCCAGCAGATTCCTAACCAGGCAGGGGTTTCTCAGAATCCCCCTTGCCCTGCTGGGGTAGCATATTTAATTGACCTGGCTGACACCGGGCTGCTCTCCGAAGTGCTTGCTCACTAACTAGCTCCTGATTTGCATTTCCCTCATTTCCAAGCATTGATTGGATGTTTCAGCACCGCAGAAATCGAATTGCTTTTTTTTTAAATAAGGATGCCGATGAGCACAGCAGTGTAGTGGGGGAGAGAAACAGAAAGAGATCGGCAACCCTCTTGGTAGACGCAATGTCATAAACTCCTTCCCAACTTCAGGTTACCCAGAGGAGGCCTGCTGCGCATAATAGCACTTCATTGTTTTGGTCCTTGTGTTACACATGTAGCCGCTAGTCAAACTACTTGTTTATTGGTTAAATTATATGAAACAAATCATTGCCATGGCTGTGGTCCCACTCCTCCCTCTCTGCTTCTCTCTCTCTTTCTTTGTTCAGTCAGAGCTACCACTTGCAGGCCACCAGGGACATGCACCCCAACATCGCCCTGGATCCCTCTGCCAACTACAACTCACCCAAGTTTCGGTCCAGGAACCAGAGCTATATGCGGGCTGTCAGCACCCTCAGCCAGGCTAGCTGCGTTAGCCAAGTGAGCCAGGTGAGTCTGTACGCTTTCAATCAGGAAAAAATACTCTCAAACTCTACTTTATCATGAAGAGTGGAGCTTCATACACTGCAGACTGCTGAAACACCTGAAGGAGGTCCCTAGTGAATCTCTGGCAAAATTTATAAGAATCATTTAAAACTCCAGTTAAGGAACATAACTGTCCCAATCATTCCCCTCCCTCAGTGCAACTCTTTTTAAGATATTGCTTGTAAACTCTACACACTCTTTTTTTTCTTACTGTATTTTGTAACACTTATTTGTTGCACTTATGTATATGGCATTTCATTGCACTTTTTTATTAAATCAAAGGACTCCAACAGGTGCTGATGAGATATTCATCTCCCTCTTGAAAATGAGCCGTATTGATTGCTCAGAGCCTTAAAAGCTCAACTATACTCCCACTAATTCCACGTCCCTAAAGAACAAGATGTTTATCTTTGATTATCTTGATATTGCCAAATGGGAATGAAAAGATAACCATCACACACCTTTCTACACCCCTCACACACACACTGCAGGACACATTGGAAAGCAGAGATAGTTCCTGTCAACAAATCTTTTTCATCAAACTCTGAACCCGACTTCATGAAAATCAACATAATTTTGTTTGGTTGTATTCTGCTAGAGTATTCTGCTACCTACCAATGTGGAAATATGATTTTGGCAGGATTTATCGACTGCCTTTTGCATTTTAAAATCTTGGCACCATGACGGTTTGATTTCAGCCTACAAGCCTTGTCTTTACACAAAGGGAAAGTGACAGAGGACACAGCATGTCAGGTTTTATAACTGACCAATTAATATTTGTAGAGAAAAGCAGAAACATCCTCACTGGCTTAATAATGGAAAAAGCACGCTTATGACTTTTGTTTCTCGCAGGTGAGTGAAACAGAAATAAATGGCCAGTTTGAGTCGGTGTGTGAGTCGGTGTTCAGCGAGGTGGAGTCTCAGGCCATGGAGGCTCTGGATCTCCCCGGCTGCTTCCGAACACGGAGCCACAGCTACCTGCGTGCCATCCAGGCCGGCTACTCCCAAGATGATGACTGCATCCCCCCTATGGCCTCCACTGTCACCTCCACCATCAGGTCCACCACAGGTAAGGGCATTTAGACATGAAGTTCCTTTGCACAACACAACATGTGACATCTGTCTGCTTAAGCAGAAGTAACAAAGGGACACCAGAAGCTCACACTTGGCACTGACGTGTGGTAATGGATGAATATAGAACAGTTAGTGCAAACTGGTTGTGCTGTTGAACAGCTTCATATCTTTGCATGAATCACTCCTGTGTCCATTGTTTCTCCTGTTCCATTGTTTTTGATGGAGGTGCTGTAGCTATCACTTGTGAGCTGTGCCAGTTCATTCTACTGTATTTTGGATACAGTGCTTCATCTGCTCATCCAATGGATGCATCAGAGAGTAAAGCTATGAACCCTATTGAAAATTACAAACTATCTGAAATTTAAAAATAAAAAAATCAGGTCAGAATAAGGACATGAATGCTTTTTCTGCTACATTTTGGATGCCTGACTTTCTTCATGAGGCCACATGGTGACACTTTGGAACGCACTCACAGGTTTTTTTTTACAAAGTGGTCAAACAAATGGTGAAATTTCCACATGCGAACTATGCATTCGTTGCTTGTAAACTCAGTTTAACTCTTAAATATCCCAGCATATATTATGAAAATTCCCAAAGATTGTTCACTTCATACAAATTATTTTGTCTCCTCGCAAAGCTCATGTTTATGCAAAATGAGAGCCCATTGCAAAGCTGCACACTCTTGCGTCTAGTCTCAGAAAATGGATGATGTAAAGCTGACTTAGAATATACGGGTAACTGAACTGTCACACTGGTTAGTCACATATATCACAAATGCAAACTTGTTGCAATAAATCTAAACATACTCAGCTGACACCTGTATTTATTTCTGGTACTGAGCCTTGATTGTAAATTGTAAGCTGCTGGTGGTTTCAACAATTCCCATGATTGCTGGATTTGCAGAGGAAATGATACGTCCTCGTACAGATGAAGAATGTGGGAAGAAAAGAAGACAAAGTGTCTGGACAAGAAGTGTGAGCGGGTTCTGCCACTTCCCACAGTATATTCATGAACAACATCAGTTGGACAATAATAGGGAGGGTTAGAGGTGTGGACATCTGGAAATGTGCTTATGATCAATTCTCCATACTTGTAAATGTTTGCTTACACTGCTTTCTCAGTAAACTCATGTTTGCATTTTTAGGATGCAGAATTTGGCACAGTATGTGATGGATTTTGCCATTATTTTGGACATGGGGCAATCAGTGCTTCAAATCAATCTGTTATACTGGACCTCACATTTTCAATAGGGTTCATACGATACTTCCTGATTTATAAGAAAAAGGTTTTAAAGCTTTGCTCATCTTTGCCTCTTTTCATTGCACAAAGTACACGTTTCCTTACCTCGAGTGGAAGCAGAAGAGCATGTGAGGAATGTTCTTACACTTCATTTATTAGAAATATTGTCCATTCTCTGTGATGTGTTCCGGGAGCTAAGTTTTTCTGCTTTGTGCATTGAAAAGATGTGAAGAATGCATGCTACAAATTAAGGTTGAGAAGGCAGTGTAAACCATTTACAGAAATGAGTCAAAATGGGAATACTTTCTCAGTGTTACACTGGTTTTCAACACTGTATTTTGAATGATATTACAGATTGTTAAAACTATACAATAAGAATTCTTCAATATACATCTATGATATACAGAAGAGTGAATTGGGGCAATAATCATAAGAATAGCACACAGATTTCTAGTATTATCTTATTTTGACTCATGGTATTTAGTGCATGACTTGATGTTACTGCTTTGTGGCAATTAAAAGCACATTCTCTCCAGCTGCTCACACCTATGGCCATATTACAGATACATATTTACATTTGTCTTCCAGATAGAAATTATGTGCAGGAAGACTCTTGTTTACCTGACCAGACCAGCATACATGAGGATTTGGCAGACACAGCCCCTTTGGCTCATGATGATCTAGGCTGTCCCATCAGAAGAGACAGACTTTACCAACAAGATAACATGGGGGCTACGGCCAAACCACTGTCTGGACCTCCTGTATCTCCAAGCCTCTTCAGATCCCCAAGATCTAGTGCCCCGGAACGGCCGTCACCAAAAGCCATCCAGGCCAGTATCAAGGAGTCGGCTACCTTGGCTGCAGCTATCAGCATGCAGTGGAAGGAAGAGGTCTCGGCCATGCGTCGAGAGCTAGCTGAGCTGAGGAGGGACCTCTGTAAAGAGCTCCGTGCTTTCAACAGTAACTTCAACACTTTCACACAGCATTACAACACATGGTCTCCCCAAGGTGGCCACACGGCAGGTGGAGCTGGGGTAGGTTTAGGCGGGGGGATTGGGACTGGGACAGGGACAGGAGCAAGGCCAGGGTCCAGGGCTGGGGCTGGGGCTGGGGCTGGGGCTGGGGCAGAGGCAGAGGCAAAGGCAGAGGCAGAGATGAGGGCAGAGGCAGGGGCAAAAGCAGAGGCAGGGGCAGAGGCAGGGGCAAAAGCAGAGGCAGGGGCAGAGGCAGGAGCAGGAGAAAGGGAAAGGGTCGGGACAGAAGCTGAGACAGGAGCAGGGGCAGAAAGACTTGAAACCTCTGCAGTAGAGAGTGGCACTGGAGGAGCCAGAGAGAAGAAACCCCAAATATCCAAGGTGTCTGTGGGGACCCAAGCCAGAAGCAAAGGTCTCATCCGGCAAAGCACTGCAGATGCAGCCGTCAATTGTCCAGAGGAGAAGGAGGAAAAGAAGGGCACCCGTAGAAGTTTGCCAAAACAGCTCTCAATGGACCCAAGCATTCTTGCATGTCCACAGTTAATGTATGTGGAGAGTGCCATACCACTTTCTTTGGATCCAATACTTCCAAGCTCTGCTAGAGTAGTCCAACTAGAGCTGTTTGACTTGACCGCTTTGCCGTCCCGAGCTAAACCAGAGCCAAAATCAGAGCTACCAGACTATGCAATCGTGAGTTCACCTGATATAGACACTATTGAGCCAGCCACCACTCGTGGTATAGGGCCACTTACATCAGAAACAGCCCTGGAGAGTCCCCAGGATGCAGTGACAGTGGAACAAGAATTGGTAATCACTCAACAGCTAATAAATACAGGCTCAGCTAATGAGTCTCATTCAGATACGCAGGCATCTCACCCTGATGACATGAAATCCCCAGATGCAGAACTAATTGAAAGAGATAAGATCCAGCTTCCATATCCAGTCCCTGTAGTTACAGTGTCTCCGCCAGAGGAACCTGATTATGATATCATGTCAGATTCAGAGTCTCCAGATACCAACACTGTGTGCAAGCCAGAGCCAGCGTCTCAAGATCCGACTACCGTCTCTTTGCCATATTCAGTATTAGGAGATCCTGATTCTGCTGAATCAACAGAATTGGAACCAAAACCATCAGACGTACCCACGGCACCTTCATCTGACCCAATTAATCAAAGCCCACTCACAGCCTGTGATGTCAATACTGTTACACCATGCAATGTAGAGACTGACATCAGGTGTCCATCAATTGTGGTGTCAGAGTACCTGGACACAGACTCGCCCGCAAGTCCAACTGACTGTGACCCAAATCCAGATCCCATCATCACCCTTCCGGATGATCCTTCTGACCCTTGCCCAGAACAAATGACAGCAGCCTCAAGCCCTCCTCCTCATTCAGCAGAAGTTCAACAAAACACTGATCCAGAGTTTCAGGACTCAGAGTGGCCACCCCTACCAGAACCAATGGATACCACCTCTATATATCATGCAGATCTGGTCCACTTTGACTTAGTCATGCTGACTTCCCTAGATCAAGATGATCTTGACTCAGTGTTCATGGACCCTGAACCAGAGCCGTTTGACCTGAGTGTTGACTCTCCATCTAATGCTGAAGATCTCGACCCACCATTATACCACTCAGACTGCTCGAGTTCACCCGTACACACTGCTGACCCGGCCACTCTGTGCCCCTTTGATCCTTCACAGTCAATAGAATCTGTCGGTCTGGATCCAGCTGTGGATTGCCCAGCTCAGGACGTAGCCTCAGAATTACATGATGTCCCACTGCCACAATTCACTGTCACAATATCCCCTCCTAGCTCAGCATCCCCGAACACGTCACTGGAAATGGACTTTGGTCCCGCTAGTCCGGCCCCAGATCCTCCTCCACTAGATACAGATCCATTGCCACCAGATCTCGAGGTCATGCCCTCCGCAGACCTGGGACACACGGAGCCAGATGATATTGTTGTAGAGACACTGCAGTATGTGGCTGTATACCAGGAGTATGGGGAATGTGCAGAAGAAGAGACCCCAGGTAGTCCAGAGAGGTCCTCGAGTGAGAGGGCCTTTCTGTGGTGCAGGTGGCAGAAGAGGGGCCACAGACGAGAATCCATGCGCAGGAGTGCCAGCGTGGAACTATGGAGCGGTAGATACGAGTACAACAGTGCAGAAATCACATACGTGTCTCTCACTCTGTGAGTTTGTACCTCATCCTCAGCAGACAAAATGTAGCTCAAAGTATATTATTACTCATGGTTTGTAGTTGCCAGATCTAACCGTCATACCACCTTTGGCATTCGAGCATGGACTTCCCTCTACGCAAACCTGCAGTAATAATCCAGACTGCCTTGGTAGCCGCAAGAACCATGTATCATGGACTGCAAGAATGTGGTAAACCCACTGTGGTGACACATTTCCTGAACCACGAAGCTTCAGAAACATTTACTGAAAGCAGCGTGAACTTCTCTGAGGCAGAACTGGTGTGAACTCTTTTCCAGGACAGCACTGCTTATTTCAGAGTAACTTTTATAATCACCGGATAAACTTGTAATGAATACTCTTGTTCAGTCAGTGGATTACATCAAAGACATTTTACGCATCTATTTTAAGAGACTCTTTTGGAGCTCTGTTATAGACTACTGACAAGATGGCCTAATATGTGTGAGGTCCAGACAGTCCTCGCAGTGGAAATTTTCTTTTCCTCCACTTGTTTTGAGCGTTTATTCTCACTCGAGAGTGGAGTGAAGTAAATCTTGACAGTTATCATATAACTATAAGGACATGCTGTTTACTATGTGAGCTGTTGGATGGACTCTGCAGTTACACAGAAAAAGAAAATGATGCTGTGGAATGATGTTTGCACAATCTCAGACAGAGCTGGAATACTGTACTGTTAATCTGTTGGGAAAATAACTTGCATTGGTCACACTCGCGCTCAAATGTAATTGCAAACCAGTACAGTTTTGGTATGTAGCCTCACAACCTCATGTTACCTACATGCACATGTACAAACACAAGTTTGCAGCCAAACATTGTGGAAATACTGCACACACACATCTTTTCCTGGAATATATATAAAGTCACATTTATTTAAAAAGTAAATGCAAAATAAAACAATTAAATTTGTCTGATAAGTTGACTATAGTAATAATAGACTGCTGTAGCAACTATAAAAACAAAGGTTAGCCTCTGAGAGGGTTTATGTGGGGGTGTGTCTGACATGTTGTGTCCAAACAATCTGTGTTTAAGGTGATTTATTCAACACACTGATTAAAACACTTACGCCAGCCATGCTCTGCTTACAAAATGGACCACAAAAGGTTTGTGTTCAGTCGACAGAAATGATGGGCACCCTCCTCAACCCCTCTACAAACAAATAAAACTGATTTCAGATGCAGGTGATGTTATTGCACATCCACACAGCCTCTCACCCACGACTCCCACAGGTGACAGTGTGAGAGGTGAACCCAAACTACATCCCTCACTCCTAAACAGGCATTGTGGACAGGTGATGTTATATTTTATACTGTAAGATGTTAATGCTCAGGAATCAAAGACTGAGAATGTAGAGGTGTAATGAAATGAGTTGAATTGTTATTGCTTCCAGAAAAGAGGTGTACGTCCTTGTGTGGCTGTTTTTTGAAATGCGTGACACCGAATGATGAAAATGTCGTTGTGATGGTGCATGACAGATGGCCTCAATAGTTTGTGCATTTCAAAAGCAGTGCCTCACTGTAAGTACTTGGTTCTGTTCATAGTTTTCATTTTGATAATCAGTGCAATGAAAGGAGCCTGCATACCACGCAGAAATTCTGTTACCAGCAATGAACAGCTAAAAAGCCAGGCAAATCACACGATATATCTGTGCTAGCTGTCCAATTAACGGGCTCTATATGGAATCACCCACTGAAGTCTCCGCTCTAATAAAGTGCACTGGATCAAACAGAATCTTTCAGCCGAACATCAGGGAGCTGCCAGAAAAGGATTTTCCTGTGTGTTGTTTTGAATTGAATATGCGCGGAGCACTTGAAAGTTTGCTAAATTGACTGAATCTGAAAGGTTTTCAGAGGGGTGGGAAGTTAATTAGGCTGTATTGTTGTATTCTTTATGCTCATTTCACTAGCATCAAATGCATTTTCCTCCCCAGAGCCCTTTCATGTTTAACTCTTCATTTGCAAACTTGTTATCTAACAGTAGCACCTAGTTTCACCTGTACTGCAGTGACTTTACTGTTTACTGAGAATAAACTGCATCGGGATTCATTCATTCAATGAAAGCTGCTGGCATGTGATGACAGGCCTTTTTCTCTGCTGTTAGGGAATGTTGCTGATAAGAAGTTGTGGAAATTCTGCTTAATTCAAAGTAGACTTTGCATAAACAACTTGATAAGCTGGCTGACCTGTGTTTGTCAGGATTTATTGTTACAAAAGGCAAATAAGCCCTTGACCTCATTGGTGTGCAAAACAACCAAACCGCCCCTCCTTAGTTTACAAAATTGGTTTGCCTTCTATACATCTACAGATTTTGTGAACTTCATAAAGGGCATCTAGTCGGGTTGTAACCTTTGGAGAAACACTTGTTCATGTACTGAATTAAACAATGTCATGATCATTAGCCTTCACGCTCTTGTTCTCTTTAAGAGAACAAGTTTTCTGGATATTGGACTCAGTCTGGCAAAGTGAAGAAGTCATACTTAACTCCTGAATCAGCCTCAGCTTCACCTGAGTTAAGGAGGAGAAAAGTATTTTACACTCACAGTAAGCCACTTGAATATAAAAATCGTGAAAACCAAAAAAAATAAAGGTGCACTCTTCTCCAATTAAAGACATGTTACCTTCATTACACTGACAAACCTGCAACCTATCGATACATAGATTTATGCATTTGCTGTCTGTTTGGGGAAATAAACAGTATTTGTATGAATGAAATACTTATTGTATATATCCTTATCCAAAATTGTCTTAGTCACTCTGAACAAGATGCTCTACTGAAAAATGGTACTTTAATACTGAATGTTTTTACATTTCCTAGCCAGTTTGCCTCCCTGGTGAGGGCATTTCTTTAGAAAGATTGTCTTCATTGTTGTGACTGAGCCAAAAGGATTGATTTTGCTCTGCGTCCCACAGTGCAGGATGACCCGCATACCCTCCGTTCTTCCACTGGATGCACTTTTCCTTGTGTAATGTGAACAGATTGTACTGTACTGTATGTTTGGGCGGATTTGCCCATTCTTCTGAATATCCACCCCACTCCCTTGTTTTCAGGGATCCAGTTCTGCCTCCCCTCCACCTGCAGCATTGATCGGACTCCCCAGCAAACCCCAGGTAAAACCTGCTGCCTGGGGCACCATTGCAACATATTATTTTAATGAGAAGGGAAAGAAAGGCGACCACTTTCTGTATTTATGCAGCTTGGCCAGTTTTCGTGTCTTCCACTTGTTTTTTTGAGCACAAACATCTGTTATTTATTCATGAGGTACGTGACCCTGTAGTAGCTAGATTGAGTGGAAAATGCAGTTGCTCCACTGCACCTGCACTCTAAACCATCCAGCTTTTTTTTTTCTTGATGGATTCTCAATTGTTGAGAGTGCTTTTTTCTGCTGTCACTTGACATATTTACGATTACATCACTTGGAAATCCTCCCTCCCAAAGTCTGCAGGACCACATGAACACACGGCACCCTCCAGATGTTTCCATTATTAGCCTGCATTGGGTATTTCAGCGATCCGTCTCGTTGGCAGGAAGCCAATTTGTTTTCCTGCAAGGGCGAGGTTAAGACCACAGTCACATGCTTCTAAGTGGTGGCATGCAGATGCTGTTTCAGTGTGCCACCCGGAGCTAAAGCAGGGGATCGTCTCCATTACTTAAAGACGGACTCGACAGCATGACTTTCACAAACAGCAGGACAACATCAGAGTCATTACAGCCAGGCAATAAAAGAATGCCCTTGATCCAGAGATCAAGAGGAACTAGCCATGAAATGACTGCATTTACCATCAAAAGGGTGTTTTGTTCGTTGCCAACTGTGTTTTTGTTCTCGCCGATCCATCACCACAACATTCAGGACACTTTTAAACTTTCACAAACTGTCCAGGGTTGGTTAAATAAGCTTGAGTGATGACTCACCCGGTATGGTTTCTGCTGTCTATTATTGGCTGTTTTTATAGCCGTTTCTTCATTGTTTGTTTCTGCCAGTAATGGAGGTCACCATCCATCTTCCTCGCCCTCCCTCCACATCATTTGCATATCCTTAAAAGCCTGCTGCAAAACAAACTGCTGCATTTCCTTTACAGTGATAAATCCAGTCGTGGAGAAAGACTCTTAACGATGTGTCACTCACCCCCTCCACCCCCCAGCCCCCAGCCCCACCCTCATGTTAGCATACAAGCCAGTCCTGATAGATAGAGAGGTCCTAACAGAGATGGAGTGGTTGAATCACTGCCTTTGTGTCTCACGTTAATCAGCCTCACTGGCACAGTGGTAGTTGTTTGTATGTGTGTGTCTGAGAGAGAGAGAGAGAGAGAGAGAGAGATTAAATGGAGTATCCACACTGAATACATTTAGCAACCTCTGCACAACCTCAATCGTTTACACTGTACTCAGTGTACATGCTGTCTGTTGAAACTTCACCTGTTCATCTCGCTGTCATGGAGACATTTGGCACACTGACAATTGCTCGGATGCTAAAAGGCTTCATATCCAAAGTGGTGTTTGTTTTCTTTCGTGCTGCATAATATGCTGTTCTGTGGTTTGCCCACACTGCAGAGACGCAGAACACAGCTTTTATTCCTCGTTCTATATTGCCCCGGGTTGTGTGTCAGTTTCAAAACTTTATTTAGGAACACGCACAGTACAATTTAAACTGGTGATTTACAAACATTTCCCCTTTGCAAGCCAAAAATTTTCAGCTGTGAGTTTGTTCCTTAAATACCTCAAGAGTGCACGATAATCATCATCATATTTCAGACTGATGGGTTTGAAGAACATCTTTTTGTTTTTCTTTCCTGACAGTTACTGTCTTTATATGTCATTTTTCTATTTGAAAGTCCTGATAGCTTTGCCAGCATCACAGGATGCTTGTTTGCTCTACACGGCCGTTCCATTGCAGGGGAGCAGTAAAGTTTCAATTTTGGTAAAGGGCATCTCCTCTTTACTTGAAAGAGCCACATGATTATATAATATTAGTTGATATTTAACTTCAAATTAGATTTCAAAGTGCATCGCCCTTCAGAACAGCACAGAGAAGCATTTTCTGATTTGATGCTGTGTTCCTTCCCAAAACTGTTTCAAAGCACTGTTGCAAAAAATAAAACAAAAATAAGTAAATGCTGAGTAATCCTGCCACCGCTGAGAAAGGAGCACGAGTTATGACTCCTCTTTGCACGACTGACTGGCTAATAATGACTCTATTTTGGTCCTCCTGCCGAATCATGCCCCCTGAATGGGTCATCTCTTTCCTCCCTTAATCTCTCCTCGCGCCTTGATTTATCCTTGCTCTCTGTTACACACACACAGACACACACACACTCACAAACCCCCCTCTCACCCTCTCTTCCTGTGCGCACAAATCCATCCTCCCTCCTCTTTCCTTCTGCGCCCCTATGTCCCTGTCTTCTCTCACCATGTCTTCCTCGCTAATGCGTCTCCTCATCCGTGAGAGGTTAATTTTGTGAATGGACAGCAGCATGCGTCATTAAGCCTGCGGAGTAGAGCACGTTTCATGGACCAGGCGTCCCTTGCTATTTATAAACACCACCAAAATACGGGTGAGGGAGAGGCCATACGCTGGGGTTGCAGATTTGAAGTGAAGGTTTTATTCTCAACATAAATTATGCTCTTGCTAAAAAGGGGGTGCAAACAAACAAAAAAACCTCTCCTTGTGTGCCTTAACTTTTATGGAGGCTGGATGAAGGATGCAGCTCGTTAGAACTTAAAATAGAGCTGGTCTTGGTCTCATAAGGACTCCCTTAATTGCTTTGTGTGATGTAAGCATTTGTAAGACAGGAGCGGAAACAGAGTTCAACACCGTTTGCCTCCTTGTCTGGGAAAACAATAACCCATAACTTAACCTGCAGCGTGACTCACTGCTATTCCTCTTAGCCCTCTTTCTTTCGTCTTCTCTTGGCGCCGAGGAACCTGGCACGCTCCCAGCTTTGATCAGAACACACTAAACGCAGCTCACGCTTCAGATGTTCTGGCCCGTAACGACACCAAGCGGGCTTTTCTCCCAAAGCCTCACTCAGACATAAAGACACGTCGAAGCCTAGAAGGCGTTCATGACCCATTCCTCAGTCCATCTCTCCGTGGATTAGGTCCATATTCTCATTTGCACTTGAAAGAATTATAATCCCCCCCTCTTTGAGTCATGAAATGGACATAATGAGGAGACGAGGGTTGTCAGCCTTGCTTGAGCAGTGTGGGTACTCTTGATTACCTCTCTGGTGTTTCGCTATCATCCATGTCTGTCGAGAGGCTCGTGTCACAGAGGTGTTTGATGTTCTTACTTTATCGACTTATTCCATTATTCAACCACTGTCTGCCTTATCTGAGCGCTGCGAGTGAACAAAAGAGGAGGAAAAAAGGTTTGTGTGCTGGTGGAGAGGCAGAACTCACCTCTTGAGCAGAGAACCCTCACTCAGTCAGGAGCTTAGATCGATAAGATGAGGATAGGAGGGGAAAACACCCTCCCCAAGTGTGCCATGAGTTATTGTTATGAATATTCAGTGACCAGCTAGGTTTTATAAAGTTGTGGAAACAAATTGTGTTGCCGCCTAATGTCCCATCATCATAATCTCCATGATATATTAGCTCACCCCTGTGCTAATGAGGTCATTAAGTAATGAAAGTACATTAATTCAGCAGCAGTATTAATTGAGAATACACTGGAAAATACTCTGACCCAATCAACTTCTTTTCCTAAAACAATTGGGCATGAATATACAATGTCCACATGACGTTACTGGGATATATTTTTGTACATGTGGTGCTAAGAATGATGCACGTCATCTACCATAGTTTAAAACTTCAGAAGGAATGAGGCTGAGAACAGTCTGATAAGAACCAGTAGCTTTATCATCAAAACTAACTCATAACATGAGGAAAATAACAATCAGCTGGTGGAGAGAGACGTTTAAGGAGTGAATCTGATGATCTTTTCTTTCCACCTTTTCCAGCCATCACCTACACACCCAACTACAAGAAGACCCCTCCCCCGGTCCCGCCACGCACCACCTCCAAACCCCTCATCTCCATCACGGCCCAGAGCAGCACCGAGTCCACCCAAGATGCTTACCACGAGGGGATGCACCCTCACGGTGGGATGTGGGCCCCCGACGGTCTCGGCCTGGGTCTGAGCCCAGGCAGGGCCCTCTACAACTCTACCGACAGCCTGGACAGCACCAAGGCCGTGACCATAGCCATGGAGGCGGCCGGAGTCATGGCCGGAAAAAGACACCCATCCACCGACAGCCACAGCTCGGTGCTCACCTGCGACAAGGCCATCCTGGTGTCCAAGGCTGAGGAGTACCTCAAGACACCTCGATCGTCTATAGGGATACAGGTTAGCCTCGTCTCTCATGCGTACGACAAAAAGATGTCACCTGACACCACGGGAGCACTTAAGTTCTTTCAATCGCAAACGTTTGTGTGGTTGCATAATGCTACAGAAGACTCACACACATACATTCAGCCCAGAGGCAGTGCTCCCTTTTCAGCAGCTAAAAATAGCAAGAGTGAGTCATATTACTGCAATCCATCAATTAAGATTCAGCTCATGCTGGAGCAGGTTTTAGTGAATGATAGTTCACTCCACGTTTCATTCACTGCCTCTCTACTTACTGTACCTTTCTATCCAATCTCACTCACTTTTCCCTCTCTTTTCTCACTCCCTTTCTCCCCCTTTACTTCTCTCTCTGATCCTACCTTGGATCTGTCTTCCTCATTCTTTGATAGCAGCTCAGGCTGTGGTGTTGTTGATCTAATGTCACAGTCTAAAGGTCCGCTGCAGAACAAAGAGAGAGGACTGCAGCAGCTCACGTCGTCACCTCGATGTCTTTTATCGTACTTTATCAAAGCAGCATCTCAAAGTTGCTTTCTGAATTTGAGAGTTGAAAAGTCAGTGCCTTCTCCGTGCAGAGAATATTTCTTTTCTGTGTTTTCCTTGGTTTCTATGCAGAACTTAAGTTCTTAACCCTTCTTCATCATCATGGTTCCCCCCTCGTCCACATTTTACCACTTTCCTGCGTATGCTAACTCAATTTTTATCCCCTTCCCCACACATAAATCTATATATTCACATGCTGACTGGCCAATTTGCTTTGACAAGTGCAAAGCTGAACTCAAGAAACCATCCAAATATTTGAAGAACAAAATCCAGGGACTACTCCATTAACCTCATTCTGGAAGCGTTTGAATGTCACTGGGTGCTGTTCAAGTTTCATTTTGCAAAAGACATCCAATACGCCTTAAAGGGTAATCGCTGTGTTTTGTTTCAGCTGATATTAAGAAAGTCCTTTGGCCCAACACCCAAATGACACCGAAGCCCCTGACTGTCAGATGTTGCCATCGGGGAGTCGGCCAGCGAATAAATGATCCTTTCATAGTCAATTGATCCTGCTATACACTCGCTTCATTGTACTGAGAGAGAATCCGGCAGCTCACTTTGCCCAGACATTACGCTTCACTATTATGTGGAAATGCGTGCAATTAAAAACAGCCTCCAACACATTAGTTCTAGTGGGCTGTTAAAATCACCAGATTTCAGGCTCTCTGCAGAAGCCTGATTCCTTCAACTGTGCATAAACTTGGAAGGTGATCTCCTTAATTAAGGTGAAGGATTAAGAGAGACTGAATGAAAAGCAGGTAACCATCTCATCTTAACATGCAAAGCGCTACCTCAGTGAGTCTTATTTATTACCTTACCACTCAAAATATGAACACTTGGTTACCTCGCCTGCCTGCACTAATTCAAGTGTCTGTTTCCAGTGAGTGAGGGTCAGAGTCCGATCCCACTGCCCAACTTCGCCAACGAGCGCTGATCTTACGTGGCAGAACTGCAATATCAAAACCTCACCCCACCCTCGCCATTTTTTCAAATCAGCACACATGCAGCTCAGGTTTAGCTCGTCCGCTACCAGCAGAGGGGATAAGTGAAAAAAGAGGAGTTGGCGCAAGACTTTAGAGCTATTTATTGTAGTTAATTATAGGGTGAATAGAGATAAGTTCTGAGTTAAATGTTCTACATTTAGTTGGCTGAGTTTGTAAGCATTTGTTTGATTCCAGGGGAATTTCCCAAAAGAACAGCTCAATTTAAAGCAAACAAACAAGAGAAAATATAGTTGAATGACTAATTCAGAAAATAATTGAAATGAAATGGGATTTGCTGGGGGTTGCTGCCTTTGCTTTCCGTGCATAGAATGCTCTATCTAACGTCAAGCCCGTGTTGCCGCCTGCTAGTTTGTTAACAGATGCCATTTCAGTAGCCAGATGAGATGACAATAATGTGTTAGAGCAAGCAGCTCCTAGGACTTTTCAAATATTGATTTATCTACATTGCAGTCAGCCTCTGTTGACCTCATCATATCATATGTTTGGCCAATCGGTGGGCCTCACCTGCTGCTGAATGTGTGATTAACCTGAATTAGCCTTCCTCTGAACTGATCTGCTTTTTGCGCCCTCTTTCTCAGAAGGTTAAACTATTTTTAATCTTTGATCCCTGGCTGTGTGGATGTGCCGTCTTGACTTCTCGTTTAGTCCTTAGAGACCACTTTACACAGCTGCACCTCGTCTACCTTAAAGCTGCGACAGGTTCGTGATTGATTTATTTGCAGAAGTAGTTTTAATTGGGGCCGTAATGAGGTAGTAGGTTTGAAGAGGAAGTTGGAGCTTTTAACCTTAAACACAGCCGCTCGCTGGCAAAGGTCGCCAGGTGGTGTTTGTGTGTTTTTAGATGAAAAGCACAGCGGCTCTGTTCATCTTTGCGCTGATGCTCACAGTTTCCACACCTGTGCTGTTTTGACTGTGATTACTGATGTAGTGTCTGTCTGTGTGTGCATGTGTGTGCCCAAAACAACTTGAGGATGGTAATCCTGTAAATTTCCCAGCTCTGTGGATGTGTTGTCATTCCGTCGGTCCTCTTCCGTCACAGACGTGAGACCCGTACACCCTCCATGAGGTGGACTTGGTTTCTGCACACAAAGAGATGGGGGTCACCGCAGTGAGCTGCTCCACGCTCATTTCCTCCCCTGCTAACAGCTTCTCCCAAACGGCCTGACCGAATGCAAAATGGCTCTCCAAAAATGTCACTCCACATTTTTAATACAGACCACCCCACACACCAAAGGTAGGGTTGACATTTCTCCACAACAGAAGCACATCCTAGTCTGGACCAGTGCCTTTGACTCACTCGTGGTCATAATACCACACTGAACTGATGATTTATGAATGTCAGATGCTCTAAAGGCCTGCTATGGACATGTGTGGAGGGCTTCTGCGGTCATTCTGGTGGCAAAGATGTTCCTGGTATGATAGAAATATAAAATGGCTTCTTTTTTATTACACTCTTATTACACTGCATTATAAAAAAACACAATATGAAAAGAGAGATACAAAGAGTGTATCCAGAAGAGATACATTCACAAGGAAAGAAATGACAATGTGTCTTCCTACTGGTGACCATATTGGCCACTGTAGTCTGTGCCATCAAACTTTTGATTTGGTTCTGATGCAGTCACAATGAGAAACGGCTCCATGGGCACGATAGAAGAAAAACTGATATGACGAAAAAAGACAAAGAGAGGCTTAAGCAAAGCTAAGACAGACAAAAATTGCAACAGTAATGCCACAGGAAAACGTGAATGGCAGACAAAGACAGACATGAAAGCAAAGAAATTTAAAAAAGAGATGAGAAAATGGAGAAACAAGGAAAAAATGATGGACAGAAAAGCACAGATTAAACGGTTTCCATAAAGCCCGTGAAATGTGGGGCTCAGGGGAGTGGTGCAGGGCAGCGATAAAGACTCTCTGAGTCTGGGCCACCGGATCAGGATCTCAGCCATGCGGGGGCAGGGTGGGATCATCATCAGTCACTCTTACTTCCCATCCCATAATATCCACTAATGTTGCCCTGTCTGTCACTGTGTGACTGTGGTCACCCAACCATGAATGCTTGACCAATCCATGCTACCTCACTCACAAGTACTGAGCATTTTTTCTGCTAGATTCCCTAATTTTTAAGGTGATGTCAGAGTACAATACAACATGATGTATTATTATCACCTTATTACATGGCTGAAACAATTACTTATATTTAAATTTTAGCACATCAACATCTTAATATCCTCTCAACCATGAACAATTTGAGACATTTCATAGTGTGCAGTGTAACATACAGCACATCATCCTTCATTTTTTACATTCATTTCTGAAGAAAAATCCTCTGCAGTCGTGTTGCCTTTGCAGCCTCCATAAATCATGCAATGTTTACTTTCTGACAGGCCCTGCACAGTTAAGGTGCTCTGTCCAGTCCCAAACCAATAAACCCAGTAACACTGGGGAATGGTCGTTCACATAATGAGAAGCAATGTTGGTTTGTATCATTTCTTCACATTAGGTGGAAGCGGCCACGGACTCCGAATCTGAAAGCAAAGGCTCCCGGGAGTACCACTCTGTTGGGATCCAGGTAGAAGATGACAAGAAAGGGTGAGATGATGATTTAAGCTGATTGGAGAAGATGAGTCTTTGATGGTTGCTCTCACTGTTGATCGGTAATAATTATTGATTGGGGCCTGTTTATGTGCGTCTCTTTGTAGACAGGGCAGGTTCAAACGCTCCAACAGTGTGACCGCAGCTGTGCAGGCCGACATGGAGCTGGAGGGCTTCCCCACCATGGAGGACAAGGGCCTGCAGTTCGGCGGGGGCTTCCAGCGTCACTCGGAGCCCAGCACGCCCACGCAGTACGGTGCGGTGCGAACCGTGCGCACCCAGGGCCTCTTCAGCTACCGCGAGGACTACCGCACCCCCGCCGAACCCCCCAGCCCCAGGGAGACGACCAGCGACACCACCTGGCAGCTGGAACCCCCCTCCCCGCGGGAGAGCGCTGTCTCGTCGGGCGAGTCGGGCAGGGCGTCCCCCTCCCTGCGGAGAGACGGGAGCTGGTTCATGCAGCTGCTCCACACAGAGACCAAGAGGATGGAGGGCTGGTGTAAAGAGATGGAGGCAGAAGCTGAAGAGAATGACCTGTCAGAGGAGAGTGAGTGGTTTCCTGAAAGCGTCACATATTTCTGAATTGAGGGTTGCTGTTTCTGTGGACCGCAAAATATGGGTTGTACAGTTTGTGACGTGACGTCTGTTTCAGTCCTAGGCAAGATCCGAAGCGCAGTGGGAAGCGCTCAGCTGCTCATGTCTCAGAAATTCCAGCAATTCTACTGGCTGTGTCAGCAAAACCTGGTAAGCAAGCTGTTGAAGAAACACTGCTGTTTCCAGATACTGTAACATCTGCACAAGTAATGACAGTAAGTCATTGGTGCATATGTTTATCAATAAAAAGTTGAAGCGTAAATCAAAAAGAAACAAAAGAGTTTTGAAAATATGTGCTCAACATTGTTTATCCAGCAATGTATAAAAGATTTTGTTATTTTCATGGCAGCTCAGACAAATTTAGCATTCTAGTCACATGCAGCTCAGAAAAAACCCAGTTTCATAGTCATTTCTGCGACCTCTGACCTTCAGTTCATATCTAATGCTGTAGCCAACACTAATAAAATGAACCAAAATTCCTTGGATATGTCATTGATTGTGGAAATCTACAGAATCAGTAGCCATCTCTCACATTCACGTTTTTATGTGAACATGAGGACATGAGTGTGGATGGATGGGTTTTCTGTGACGCTGTTTTGCAGTTAGAAGGGAAGAAAAGAACCCAGGTTCTGAGCCGAGCCCGGGTTTAAATGTCCAGGAGTTCAGGAACACACACAGGGTCGGGGATTTCTCTCTCAATTTTTTCTGCACTGTTCACAACTCGTTTTATTGATCTGAGCCAAGTACCCAATATTTCAAATGAGGTCGGTGCAGAGTCATGAGAGATAGTGATGCTGTTTTTGCACCGTGCAGCAGAAACTGCTCGTTCAGGGGGAATGGGAATTGCACAGGGATTAGATACAGTGAAACAGCCTTTTAGTCCAAGTCAAGTGCTTTTTTCCTTTTGAAGGAGACAGTATTATGCAAGTTTACTCAACTTTTTCACCACAAACAGCTGCAACATTTCTCTACATTGCAAATACATAAAGAACAATATTCCCTTCGCAATTTGGCTTCACTGTTCATGCAAATGCTAATAAATTAAAACTGCATTTTTATCAGCCTGCTACTCTTTACCTCACAGATCAACTTTCATAACTAAAACATGCTCTGAAAAGAGTTTGTGTGTCTCTTCTCTGGGTGGGGCTCCAGGGTTAAAAGCACACACTGACACAGCCGGGGCTTAAAATTTACCAACTCCTCCTAAAGCTGTCAGCTCTGGATTCCTGAAGCCTTAAGACTTCTTAGACAGTTTCTAGAAAATCACAAGTGCAGGGGTCAGAATAAAACTGATGAAGTGCTGAGGCAGTACAGAACAGAAATGTGTTTCTTACACGGTGGATACTAGTGACATTTCATGTTTTATATTTATATTATATTATAATTTTGCTGTTCAAAATAGAATTATATTAATTTCATAATGCTATATAAATGTGAAGGTAAAACTATTCTCAATGAGAATATTATGCAAAGTTAGTGTATTTTAGTCACAACGTATGGCAATAAAACTGACACATTAAAGTAAAATAAGATTAATGTAAACCTTTAGTACCAATGATACAGTTTAATTTAGCAAGGCACGTTTTGTCTAAAAGTAATCTGATGAATTTCTTTAAAGACAGAGCTGAATGAAAGTGTGCGCTTGTTTTCTGCTTTTAGAGGAATCGTTAATGTTTTAAGTCAAAGTCAGATCACATTTTATAAGCACTCTCCCTAATCTATATTTTGTGAAAACAGGATACACTTAAGATTCAATGCAGTAATTTAAACCCATCACAGGGTCAAACTTTGATTTCTGTACATATTTAAATTCCTGTTTTGGAAATGTTGGAAGGTTACAGCTTAGGTATGAGCCCTAAATCTACTTGGTAGTTTTCCAATTCATATCTACAGCGATACCCTTATATTGATTAGTCCCAGTCAGCATTTACAGATTATGTTCCTCGGTGCTAGTGCATTGTATTGTAGTTCCAAAACAGCTCATCTATTTTCTTCTCGGGCTTTTAGGAACATTTCACTGATTGTTATTATTATTATGTCGTACTGGTTCATCAACAGTGAAGCAAAAGGCAACTCCATCAATGGAAGAAAATCTGGAAGTGAAGGCAGGGATGTGGACTTTCACTTGCTGCCTAAGAAAACCAAGTGTTAGCACAGAGACAATGAGGCCGTCATCAATATGATGTTCACTTTAAGTATAAAGTGATGAATCCCCAAAAGTGGTGTCTGCCTGTTTTGATGGGTCTGATAAGGACATCTAGTGGATGTAACCTGAAGTGCAGTAACAGCTGTGGTCACGACTGTCCTCATGTCTGTCTCCGGTTTATAGACTCTTTATTTCGCCTCTTATCCGGTCGACACACACTGAACCAACTATCTCCATCAAAACTCACTGTCACCACTTTTGTTGTAACTGCTCTCACCTGGTCTCATGTAGGACCCCAGTGCCATGCCGCGGCCCACCTCTCAGGACCTGGCTGGGTTCTGGGACCTGCTGCAGCTCTCCATCGACGACGTCACCATGAAGTTTGACCAGCTGCAGCAGATCAAGAACAACAACTGGAGGCCTGTTGACAGCCCAGAGAAGAAGGTGAGGCATCTCCCTGGCAGTGTGTCAGTTGTGTGTATTTTGTATAATGATCCTTACAAAACTTCAATGACTTGAACTGATTCAGTGCTATTCTGTGGAGGAATGAACAATTAATGTAAGTAACAGTCTGTGGTAAGATGTATGCATTGTCTCATTCTTCTCTGGGAGATCCACCATAAATATATTAATGAAGAGTGCATTTCAGTCACTGTAATATGGTATGATAACTATTTTACTACTTAACATATTAAATAGTCCATGCACATTTTCATGGCAAATTGGTGAATTTTCTTATATTTTTGTAATTTGTAATATGTAAGCAACACCATCCGCACTCCAATAATTTTCATGCAGTCCCTTAACAAAGGAAAAAATCTCTTTCTAAAGGACTGAACATCATGACTCATAATCATTCTCTCTTCTTCTCAAAGCCACCAGCTCCAGTACCAAAGAAGACAGTTCGACAGAGGAGTTCGGTGACGAGGGAGAAATCCTTGGACCTCCCAGACAGGCACCGGCAGGAGGCTCGACGGCGGCTCATGGCAGCCAAGCGGGCAGCCTCCTTCCGACAGAACTCAGCCTCGGAGCGAGCGGACAGCATCGAGATTTATATTCCCGAGGCTCAGACTAGACTTTGAGAAGATAGGGTCAGGGGCCAACACGTCTCCCTGCTCCCACATTCAAACAACTTTAAAACTAGCCTTTTTCTAGACTGCTATTCTCTTTACTCTTCCTTTATTCATCTGTTGTCTGATCTCGATAGCCATCCTCAGTGCCCATCGCCATCGGTCTGTAGGATGCGCAAAGCCTCTTCTCCCATTGCCAGAATAAGTGTTTGCAGAAATGTATGTCTGACATGGGTTGGTTGGGTTTCTCCTTGGTTTGCTGGTGATCGCGATACCCAGCCTACAAGCTCTCTCATCCAATGTCCTGGATGGGTACATCTGTAGTTTTTCAGCATTTGCAAAGTGCCATTTAAAACGTGCAGCTTTGAAAACCTACCAGCAACCAGGCCTTTGAGCTAAAATGAGAGAAAATTATATTTATTTCAAGTCGTTTGAAAATGGTCAAAGTTAGTAAACCTTCGATATTTTTAAATCATTTAAGGTTACATCGTGACTCTTTTTTCCTCTGTTCTTTTTGGAGTAAACGTCAATTACAAGCTAAATATCACAAAATTGTTGTTAAGTTCAAAACTTTGAAAAGTGCCAATGCTTGAAATACCTCAACTATGTGCATGTGGCACTGATCACCCATTCAAGGTTATTCAGGCAGCCCTTATAAGCTCTGGACTGGTCAGTGTTGAAAAATGCAGCTTTCTACCCAATCTGGTTGTAGTCAAACCTTTTGGTGTCATCTTGGTTTGGATTGGTGGACGAATGACATCTGTCAGCTCATTAATGTGCACATTTCAAACAACTTCCCTCTAAATCACATGTTCCTGTTGCCAACTTTCAAATATTGACATTTACTTGAATAGAAAAACATGCAAGTCTTGTGCCAACATTGTCATTATGTCAATGCAGTAGGAAAAAAACTATGAAGATTTGTGTAACTCCTTAGATCAAAATATGTAGAGAAATGCACTTATGCACTTATTACAATCCTCTCTATTTCCAAGGGAAATGTACATACCCAAGTTCACAATAGTACTGTTGTATTTTTGAATTGTGAGCGGGAAGAATATTCATTATGTGTTTTTTCCCCCCACATATTACCTGCTTGCCTGCCCTCGCCATTTCTTTTGACAAATCTGCATTTGTTGCATGCATACAGCTTGTTCACACACACATAAACACACACACAGACCCACGCACAATGAAACCGCTGTGTTTTCATCTACTATGCTTATCTCAGGCCCTTCCAAGTAGCCACAGTTAATGAGGAGTGATACAAAAATCCTCCAAACATGAAATGCTGTATCCACATTCTAGTTTCACTAGTTTCTTTAATCAAAGAGCTTTGTAACTTTCAAATTTCTTGAAAAGGTCTGTGTTGCTGAAAGTCTACCATAGCCGTTTCATAACTGAGAAGTACTGAAAAGAAAGACGTGTAAGAAGCAAGTCCCAAATAACTAACACTCAGCAATTCTCCTCTCAAAAAGAAATTGAGGAGGAACAGGATATTAACAGTCTGTGGCTATGCAGACCCACATGTCATATTTTGTGTTAAGACACGATGAAGTTAGGTTGGTATTATTATTTGCATATGATTATCATTTTGAATGAACCATGGTACAGATCTTTTCTTAAAAGCTAAGAAAAGATTTATTAAATTTTACTGGTGCAACCTAATTTAGTAAATGACTAGTTTGAAACTACCCCATAGGTTCTAAGGATGCAGGAGAGACATGGTGGTGGATTTACAAATAACTGACACAGAAGTGGAAAACCAATATTAAAGTTGTGGGGCATTGGATAAGAGTCTATTAGCGGTCACAGTTAACTTCAGTTAACTTACAGGTGGTCACAAGTTAAATTAATAATAATAAAGGTAAGCTCATCATGAGCAAAAGCTCAAATTCTGCTGCTCTTTATTCTTTTTATTCAAACCGCTGACCTAAAGACTGAAGTCTGTTGGTAAAATGTTTGATAATCAGTTCAATGGTGCTGCTTTTTTAAAAATCAGTACAGTACTAGACAAACAATCAATGCAACACAATGTCCTGTCAGCTGATCGATACATCACTGAAAAAATATATTTTTATGTCATAGAAACTTTTGGTTGAATAATTGTGCCAGTGTGCCTGGCTCCATTAAGTGTAGGACCAGGGAGATTTATTACAAAGCATTAATAACAAAACCACATTTCTGTGAATTTGACTATTTTGTGTGTACGTGTGTGTGTGTGTTTGTGGGCCTTTTTTTTATATGTATGCGTGTGTCCATTTTCATAGTGCAGTGCTGACGAACTCACAAAAAAGGGGGTGAATGTGGGTTCAGTGTACGTCTGAGTTGGCTTGATTTCCCTATTTCTACCCAACTGTGGCCTGACCTGCATCTCTGTCTCACACACGCACAAACACACAAACACACACACACAGATACACACAGTCCCTGTGTCATCAGCACTCTGGTGATACCATAGCATATCATTTACTTCTTCTGTGCTACAGATTGTATTTTTGATCAAATACAATCCACATTTTTTAACCATACACATCTTTCTTAAATAAATGAATACATATAGTCCCTGAAGACACAAAACATAGGCTCTGAATGCGTCGTGATTCCAAGCATAGATGTGTTTCCAGTTTCCAGTGTTCAGACCTGACCTTTTACTGTATCAGAATACATTATTCATTGTTTAGTTGCCATACATTCTTGTAGCAGACCTCAGAGTAAAATTCAGTCCAGTGAATTTCCATGTAACCAAAGTCATCTTAGACTGACGGTATTTTAGATACGTCTTGCCATACTTCAATTACACATTGAGCTTTTAATGGCCCACAGCTGAGTGTAAGTTTGCACCTTTTTTCTAATTCTGCTGCTTTTTCATTGCAGAGGCAGGGACCTTTAACAGTATGACAGCAGGTTTCTGGAAAGCGTCTGGGTGTGTGATGCCAGGCAGTTTTCAGAGCAGAGACGTTCCCCTGCTGTTGCCACAGTGGCAGGCAGACGGGGGGGGGCAGACTCGGCCTGACATATGCTGGCTTAGAGGAGACGAGAGCTCCGCGCCGAGCCCCAAACTGCCGGTGTCGTATGCTGTTGTGTAGCTGGAAGGCTGCTCTGTGCGGATCGCTGGGCGCTGCGCTGGGTGTTTTTCAGCCTGCCTTTGACTAAGCAAAGCAGCTTATGTAAGATTTTGGGTCATTGGTGAGATCAAGCAAACAGCCTCCAAGGCCCTTCAAAGCTCGCGTTGATAAATGTTTTGCTGAATAGTGGCCTACACTGCAGAACTTAAGCATCAGCACTATACAAATTTGGCTCAATCAATCTCCGCTGGGCTAGTTCACTGAAGGCTGTCGCTGAAACAACAGAGGTGTTTTCTCTCAAATGCAAATTGATCAGGGCTGTGAAAAAAAGAACTGTATCCACCACCTCGGTTCAGTTTAAAGCATATCTCTTGCTCCTCCAAGTGGCATTCACGTAATTGCATTGAGACCATTTTTCTAGTTAAACCATGACTGAACCCTTTCAAAGAGCAAAGTGAGATCAGTGCCAGGAGTCAAGAGGGAGTGGAAAATGTTTGAAAAGGATTTTGTGCAATACAGACATTTACAGCTACAGTTGGAAGTAAGAACTGGACTTGCAGAAATCATGTTCAGTATTAGAACAATTATCGTTCTGGGAAAAAAAATATTACCTTGGTACTCCTAAAAGTCTCTCAGAGCCATTTTCTAAGCTATGAACAAAATCTTTCTGCTGTAATGGTTTGGTCAATTTTGTTCTTGTGAAATCATTTTCCTCCAAAGAGATTTTTTTTACCCTTTCCCCTTGTTTTTGTCCACAGAGGTAGGACCGTAGATGAAATCTTGTATTTCCTTGCTGAAGTTCTTTTATGTGGACGTTCTGTGTTGGATTGCCTTGGTTGATGTGTGCTTGTGTGGTGTGCATGTGATACTGTGAGCATTGGAGGATTCCTCATATGGAAGAAAGTAACTGTAGTGATTTTTTTTTTTAAGTTAAAAAGATTATGCTCGTTTAACAAGTCACCCGCCAAAACCTCCTGAAAACTCAGAGGGCAGAAAATTGCATCGCATTTAATGTCATGAGGGCAGCAATTAACTACAAGTGCCATCTTTTAGACTTATCCAGCATACTGTAAAATCATTACTCCACACAGCCACATATCCTTCCTCGGTTTTTCATGAGCAATTCTGCCACCTTCCCTTTCCTATATTTCTCTCAACCCATATCTTGACATTCTGTGGCCTCTCTCCTGGTATACGACTGTCTATCCGCTTCTAACTCTAGAACCCACGATGTGAAATATTTCAAGGGGACTTTTTCGTAACCATGCCGTGGAAAGAGCATCAGACTCACTGAGACATAGCCTGATACAACACTTCCTTGAACTTGGAATGTGAAACAACACTATAATTACTAGATAAAATGAAAAGGGTAGTTGTTTAGCTAAAACTATTTTCATCTCTTGTATATCATATCTATAGTGAGGATGAATATAATTCCAAATATTCATTATTTGTAAAGAAATATATATAGAGATATATAAATATATAATATATGCTTCATTGAGACATAACTATTTTCTGCTCTTGCTCATTTTGTTGTCATTTTTACTTTGTTATGGCATGCGAAATACTGAATTCTGAATGTAGGCTCTTTTTTTGTCAAAAATGATGACACTGTCCCACTGATGTACATCTGTTATGTATTTATTTAAGTCGATCACATATGCATTTCTCAGTGTGTGTTATTTCAGTGCAAGTTGCCGTATCACTGGGTTATTTTTGTATTATTTGAGTAGTTTGCAAAAACATATGCATTTTCCTCTGTTCTTTCCTAGCTGAGCTATTGAAAGATTCTGCCTCTTTGAGTAGTTTGATCATTGCTGAGGTCATCCGGTGTAAATAATTCTGCAATTAAATTTTTGGAGAAAAAGTTTGGAAATGTTTGTCTCTGTGGTTGCTTTGAAACAAAATCTCACCTTAAACTTAGCTGGCGACTCCATGCTACAGGGGCAATTATGGTGAAACATGAATAGTAAAATATGAATATTAAAATCCCTCAAAGATTTTATTTCATATCGTCAGATACCGAATACATTATATCCACCGAAGTAAGAAGGAAAAAATCAACAGCTATTCAATGCTTCTCCAAATAAAATGGTAGAATTTCAGCTCACAGGAGCTCAATGAATTTATCAACATTTCATGCATTTTGTATCTGTATGCAGTCTGCCAACCAAAATAGCAATGAGATAAAGATGACAGCTAACTCTGAATCATGTGTCAAAGAAATTGAAATGACTTCATTGTTCTTGGTGAGTCAGGAAGGTCACCAGCAACTTGGTATTTATATTATGAGTAGAATATGTTATTTACATAAATACCAAGCTTGAGTCAACTCGTGGTAGACAGACCCAAATAATGACTTTACAATTCACTACAATATTCAGGTCAGATTGTTCAAGAACATCTTTTTGTCTGAGAGCACAATATTCAACATGGTATTTGTCTTAGAATGGATTTCACGTGAAAATAACAGGATTGTTGCAGACCAAGATGTGACATAGTGGAAGGTTGGTTGTGACCAGTACCGCCTGCAGTTTTCTTATTCTTATTTCATGCATCCTGTTGTAATGGTAAGGCCCATAACTTTTTTCAGAAATATATACCTAATACTTCACTGTGTGTCTGCAAAAGTATGATCATTGCAATTTCAACCTACAAAAAGCTTTAGATTGTCCCACTCAACAAGCAGGAGTCAGGAAGGTGTCAACCCTTTGAACTGAAGTTGTCATGGCTTTTCCTTCAATTAATCATCATAATGGCTGTATTCTTCTAGGTTTTTTTCCAAATAACGAATTAAACATACATTCGTTCAGTAGTGTTATGTCATTTCCAATAAAAACGTTACACTGCAGAACTTAATTAAACCCTTGCCAGGTCTCGCCCTGTCTTGCCTCAAATATTCGAAGCGAGGTCGCCCCCTTTTGGACCAAGAAAGACACTTCATGCATCGCTCAATTAACAGATTAACAGCTGGATTTCTCTGTACACATTTCTTCCTTTATTACCAAATCAGGGTTGAATTTCAGTAAAATATTTGATTACATGCATTGCTGTGATTATCATAACAGGATTTATCAACGACAGCTGCTGACTCTGTCTTTTCTTAAATGTTTTGATATTTTATCTCGTTTCTTTTTCTCTTTTATTTTCTTTTTTTAAATTGTGGAAGCTATTGTATGTCTGATCACATATTATTGGCAACTTGTACATGCATATATTTCCTATACATACACAGTACCCTTTAGATCAAGATCAAAACAAATGTACACATATAAAAATGTATGAACGTGTGTATTTCGTATAATGAGGTCTGACTTTGTGTGTATGTTGTGTATCGTTCAAGACAGAATCAAAACAAACTCGACTTTTAGCTGATAATTTAAGATACAACCAGGAGGATTCTGGTTTGCGGAAATTTTGACCAATAGGAAATTCGGAAGCCCAAAGGGGGCGTGACTTCCTGTTTGGAGGTCATGTGACCAAATTGGTATCGCATGATGCAGTTGTTGAAGCTCCGCTGCTCAGATACATCGTGTCCTCAGGAAACGTTTCTGTACACAGTGTCCTAAAAAGAAGTCCGGCACTTTGTGGTGAGTATTTATCGCTGCCTTACACTTGGCAGCTTGAGTCGGAGTCATCTTTGGCTTTTTTTTATGCTGCGTCGTTAAGTGTAGCTCGAAAATTGACTGTGACTCGTCATGTTTTTGAAAGGACTTTGGCTGAAGTGGATAAAACCATACTTTTTCGATGTAGAACTGGTTTGAACTTCACCGCGTTACTACAAAAATAAGGATCGTTTAAAGCCACACAACTTAAAAAAAACAAAAACGTTTTTACGTTGTTAGCTTAACGGAGCCCGGGCACACGTGTCGATTGTTTAAAGTAAATTCAACTCATTGCCATTTGTAGTCATTCGTTTGTCTGTCTTTTCGTCAGTCAGACAATTATTTTACAGGTCACCCCCCGCGCAAACACACACGATGCATGTGCCCGCCCCTGCTCAAAGTCCAGCCTGCAGCTGAACCTCCAGCTGAGCCTCCAGTGTCCTCCCTCCCCCCATCACTATGGATCCTCACCAGCAATCCCGCCCTGTTCCCCAGCCCAGTCCAGAATACTTCCAATGGGACTATCGTCTCCAGTTTATTGGCCTGGGATTTGGCTTCTACACAACAGTATTCCTCCTCTCTCACCTCCTGTCTTGGGCTCTGTGCAGCACCTACAACTCCCTACTGGCCAAGGAGAAAGTTTTCTGGGACCTCGCAGCCACTCGTGCAGTATTCGGCATCCAGAGCACCGTAGCTGGTCTCCGGGCCCTGACTCAGGACTCGGTGCTCACCAGAGACAGAGTTAGAGGCCAAGAAGACTGGTCGTGGTTTAATGTGCTCACAGCCACGGGTTTCTTTGTGTTTGAGAATGTAGCGCTCCACACCTCCAGTGTGGTGTTTCGGACTTTCGACCTCCCACTGGCAACGCACCATCTCTTCGCCTTTGTCAGGATACGTGGGGGCTGTGGTGTGGGATTCCTTGGGTCACTTCCTGCCGATGGTCACGCTGCTGTTGGAGATGAGCACCCCGTTTACCTGCATATCCTGGATGCTACTGAAGGTAGAGTGTTATAAGCAAAATTACCTGTCATCATTTTGCTCCACATACATCTTGCACACGGTTTCTTTCCATTATTGTGCCACAGAGGAATTTCCAGAGTCTTTCTTTGGTAAGTGCAGGTATTTTACCTGCTGTAACTGTAGCTGATATTGCTGGTCATACAAGTTGCTCAAAGTGTCACAAGGTTTCAGTTCCTCTTACATCTCGTACACCTTGTAACTGCCAACAAATAAGAGTTTAGCATTTTTTAGAGGAAGTAAGTTCTATTAAAAGTGACTGAGTCGGTGCCTCAACTTTAACTCTTCCCTCCCCAAGATTTGACTTGAGTACACATAAATTACAGAGATGTGCATTAAAAAGATGTTATGGTATGGATATTAGCTTTTGTAGGGTGTATTAAAATGCAACCACGACACATTAAGTTTTCCCCAATAATGAACCCTCTCTGTATTTCTTTGTCCCGCACAGGCCGGCTGGGCACGCACGCTGATCTGGAGAGCCAATCAGTGGGTGATGATCCACATGTTCCACTGCCGCATGGTGCTCACATACTACATGTGGTGGGTGACCTTGACCCACTGGGGGGAGATCAGCGCCACCGTGGCCCTGCCCCAACGCCTGCTCTTCTTCACCGGTCTCGCCCTGCTCACGCTCATCATCAACCCCATCTGGACGCACAAGAAGACCATGCAGCTGCTCAACCCCGTGGATTGGAACTTTGGCAACAAGCCGGTTCCCCTCAATGGTGCGGCCCAGGGCCGGTCTGGAGTTTCTGTCAAACCTCACGCCAGCTGAGGGGTACCAAGATGGTCCTTTCCTTACTGAAGCTGTTGATTTTTTTTTTCTTCTTCATGATGGATGTTTGAAGTGACTCTTGAGGGTGATGGTTGTAGGATGTTTTTTTTAACATCTGTTGTTTTTAGATGAGGACATTTTTTTACACATTTGGAGCATAACTGGTACATATCTGGTACAGCTTAGGTAAATATTGCTACATTGCCTTCCATCAAGCTTTATTTTAAGGTGTGTTTATGGTTATCTGAAGGAAAGAATATTTATTTTCCATCTTGTTAGCTCTTGGTAGTGAGGTGTGGTTGTGGAATGGGGCCCCCTCAGGACACTGTGTTGTGAAATACCCACTTAACCAGTGATATGATCAGGTAATTATGCACAGTACGAGAAATAGGATAACAGACTTTACGAGAGCCATCCAGAAGCACAACCCTACAAAATAACATTTTGTTTATTCAGCGGAAAAATCAGTTTATAGAGGTTACTGCTTTGACTTATTTTGCTATAAAACAAAATGTAAAAGAAATGTCAGAGCGTCAACTGCTGCTATAGTATATAAAGATTTACATACTGTCTCATTTGAGGAGGTATTGTATTGTAAATGCTTACACCTGCTTCCAGTTTGTTGCCGTCAGGTAAAAGAAGACTAACCATGCCACTTCATAATATACATTATCTCAAGGCACTTTACACAGCGAGGTAAAGACATCACAGTTTTAAAAAGAGAAAGCCAGCCCCACAGGGAGCGAGCCGTTGGTGACAGTGGAGAGGAAAAACTTCCCTGTAATTGGCAGAAACCTTGAGCAAAACCAGACTCGGAGTTGTCAAACCATCTGCCTCGACCGGTTGGGTTTGAAAGAGCGGTGGGAGACCGAAGGAGGGAGAGGTAGAGAGAAGAGAAGAACAGTGGGAGAGAGAGAGCAGGGATGGGTGGGGAGGTAGCAAAGAAGTCTAGTCGTAATGAGTACGAGGGAGACAGGAGAGTTTATGCTGTTTCTCTGTCGTCATCAAAGTAATCGGTGGTGAAGTCACGTCAACAACGTGGTGTTCTTCATCTGTTGCTCTTTTACAGCCAGTGTAAGCTGTTCAGCCCTGATTTGACAGCGTAAGCAAGAAAACTGGATCATGTTTAAAGATCGAGGTTGTAAAGGGTCATTGGAGCTAAGTGAATAATTATATAAGTCAAATCATGGGTCATGTTGGTGTGTGTTGTTTTTTTTTTTTTTTTTAACTATGAATCCTCTTTGAGCAGAGGGAACTGTTTGTCGTGTCCCGTTAACTGGAAGGCCTTGAACTGAATCTTCTTTCCTGGTGGGAGAATGTTCAGGGCTGGTTCGCCTCACAAAGGTTCTGTTGTCCAGAACAGAGATGTAATGTGGCAAAACTGAGTCAGTGCTGATAGGGAATAACCAAACACCACACAAATAGAGCGTGTTCTCTTTGTATCATAAGTGAAAGTGATCTAAACCGGAGATGCTTTAATAAAGTAGATGATCATTTCTACTTAAGCCACATCAGTATTTCAATAAGGTTTTTGTGTTTTTTCCACACAATAGCCTCATTATACGTGAAGTTTTTGACTTTGAGTGCTGGTTTTGTGTGTTTGTATCTGGCACAGGAACTTTGCCTTCAATTGTCCCTGCAAACTTTCAGGTCCTTTGCCATCTCTCACATTTCTCAGTGTGTCGGCTGCGACAGCACTGATACCGTAGCTCATTTCTAATTATGTTAACAAGTTTTAGATATTTAACTTTTTCTTTTTTAATTTTGTATGCATTCCTCACCTTCAACAAAACCTCACAAATAAGTAAATGTGCTTATAGTAATTGAATATTAACTGCAAATATTAACATCAGACATATTTGTACTTTGAATTTCATTTCTTATGATGGCATAGAAACATTGTACTGTAACATTACAATTTAAGCTCTATGGCATTCGACATGCTTTAATCTGAGTTGTTTTGTGTTGCATGTATTAAAATGTGTTATCACATGCAGTATTGTGTCCACTGGTTTTGTACATATTTAAGAATTTATTGCAACTGTGTAATGCATCTGCCTGTAGGTGGCGGTATGGGATTAACTATCTCATCAGTACGCGTCCTAGATTTTGGCGTGACCCATTGACTGTATATAACATTATATACTGTAGTGTGTGGTGTGACTGCACCTCCCTGAGACTGACACGCCCCCTTTTATTGTTTTCAAAGCATCAGTGCTGCCTTTTTGTGAATGAAATGAAAAGAAATTGTGACTTAACACCTAGATGTTTGAAGAGTGTGTGTGTCTGGGGAGGGGTTTACTTGAAAGCAAGAAATGTTTTCCAGCAACACTCTCCACACACACACACACACACACACACACACAATAATACAACATCATCTCCGGACAGCTGTTTCGAGGGGAGCCACCTCACACGTCACGTGGGACACGTTTGGAACTCCTCCGGCAGGATACCGGGCCGATCCCACCGGAGAAGACGTCGGAGGCTTTGAGTGACGTTCTGCGCAGCCAATCAGAGTTACTCATAGTCTGTCCGCCGGCCAATCAGCTACTGGGAGGAGCCTAAAGAGTTTTCATGGATGGAGTCAGTTTGCAACGAAGAGAGTGAAGTTAAAAAAGGAGGACACTGGAAAAACGCTGGGTGTGTTTTGATGTTTATATAAATATATATGAAATCTTGTTAAGGTCAGAAATGTACTAAGTCTAACACTTGGTGTTATAACAGAGGGATACGTTTATTCTTTTGCGGAAAATCCATAAAATGGTGAGTTGAAGCCATTTTTAAACGTTTTTGTCAAAGTTTGAAACATCCCTAACTTAACTGTTTTGCCATATTTTTTCAGCAGCGCACCGACGCTAAGCTAGATCTTTAATGAAACGCTGTGTAGTGTTTCTTCACTTTTCTTGTGTATTATTGCGTGTTTTTGTTGTTGTTGTTAGAACAGTGTATTGGGATATGGCTATAACGTGGCGCCTCTGCTTCACTGCCAAGCTGCCAACACTCAGGCTCCCTGCTATAGCAAAGGCAGTCAGTTATGTTTATCCACGCATTCGTGCTAACGTCGAAATGAACTGTGAGAAGTGACACTTGAAATCCACGTTTTCCGAGTTTCTTGAACCTTTTTCCTCAGGGTTTGACTCTGTCATTAACATTTTGATAGATGCAGCTCGACCTCAAACTTTGCTGAACCCACTGTCCCTCTCCAAGGATGCAACTGCAGGTGCAAGATAGCATTCTGCTTTTTATAATCGGGATTTGAAAGCACGCCGGAGTTTGCCATCTTGATAACAAACATATCTTCATTCAATACACAACATATTTGATAAAAATGAGACATTTGTGCGGACTGCAACGCTTTCCGGACAGAGTGAGGTCCTCCATGATCTGGAGCAGTCAACCCAAGCTACAAATTCAAGTAGTCATGCATAGCATTCCTCAGTGAAAAGGCTGCAGAGCGCCAGTCAACTGGAAGATCAGTCCCATCACCGAGTAAAACCATCATTTAATTACTAGTTCTGCTCAAAAAAACAGCCAAGTGCTTCCAGGAATCTTTAGACTTAAGCTATGCCTTTAAAAAAAGTACAAAAAAATTAAGAGCATTTTGATACTGTCTGGTATCATGACTAGTGTAATCGGCCACCACATGGTTGAGTTAGAACAATTGGGGGGAGAGAAGGGGAGGGTCACGCATACACATACACACACACACACACACAAAAGCCTACAATGTTAATTTGTTTAGCAAATACCCCGGGGGTTGCCCTGCTGCAAACACAGATGCACGGCACCTCGACTCACTGTAATGACATCCAGGGAGCGCAGGCCATTTTTCCCTCACTTGAATCCACTGCAGTTCACTAATGTAAGCACTCAGGTGAGACCTGCACACACAGGGCGCTTTATGTGTGACACTTTCTGCCCGTCAAACCGCAGCCGCTGGGACTGAATGTTTTCAGAGAACTCTGAGGGGAAAAGGAATGTTGGCAATGCTAATGCTATTTGCCGTGTATTTTATCGAGATTCTTTGGGAGACAGTATTTTAGCAACCCTTTTTTCACAAGCGTGAAAACGCTGCATACCCTGCAACTGTGGTATCTTCTGTCATTCCTGTTGACAACACAGATGCAGTGCGGTGGAGCCATGCCAGGAATTGCTAATTGCTAGAGTAACTGTGACAAGCCAGTGACTCTGCTTTTGCCAGCGGCGGCTCATGGATTATGTCTTCTGTTTATCATGACTAAGCATGGGATGCCAGCGTACGCAGTGGTTGAGCAGAGGAGCGTGTCACTCATTTTTAGAAAGGCAGTTATGGAGTCACTGTCCACCCACGACCCCAGCAGTGATCCGCTGAGATAAACCGTGGATTAGCAACATCGTCGAGCAACAACTGGGAAAGAAAGGCGCAGCTCCTCTTCAGGTGGATGTGAGGAATGGCTCACATACCACACACTTGTTTAGCAGCTGGGAACATGTGGGAGATAAATTTAGAGCCACAAGTGACCCTGGGAGAATCAGTTATGATCGGAGGCATCATAGATCCTGCAGTCACTGGGATGCTTTACCCTTCTACCTTTACCCTTCTAACGCTTGTGACTTGACAAGCCAAGTCAAGTCAATTTCATTACCTCTGGCAAGGAGGTTATGGAATCACTTGTTTGTCTGTCAGGAGGACACAAAATGTAATGGACAGACGTGCATGAAAATTTTACCAGAGGTGACGGAATGATTAGAAGTGATCTGGATCAGTTTCCACAGCCAGGAAATTCTGTGACAGATTTTTCACTCTTGTGAGGTAGGAAGAGTGTGCATGTTTTGAGTCATATCTCCATAAATGTATGAAGAGGTTAGGTAACCTGTGTGACCTGATAGATGAGTGGTGAGCTTACAGACCATGTTGGTTTTAACTCTGGAACCACAGGTCGCTGGTTCAACTCCTACAGGGGCCTTATCTTAAGAGAGTGTGATGTAGATGTTTCCTTTGCTCATTTACTGTAATCTGAGTAAGTTGCTCTATTTGTGCTAAAATGACTTCAGCTTTTAAATCCAGCTGGTCAACCCAAGCCCTTCGGAGCAGCTCTATCTTTTCCACTGCTCACCAGACACCACAAAGTGTTTCTTCTGGTGACATGTCGGGCTCTCAGAGCTGTTGGTGTGGCTGACTTGGGTGGGTGGAGACCGGGTTAGGATTGACAGCCAAGGCTGCGGTGGCTTCTTGTTTTGAAATGGACACCACATTTGAGCCCGAGTCTTTCATTTTGTCCAGCGATTCCCAAGGGAGGATTAGTGTTTTGTCTTTTACTGAAAACAGACTCGTTAAAAAAAGGAGGGATGTCCCTGTGTGTATAATGGCATAATTAAAGGTTGTGCGATGGTCACACTACATATTGTATGACATCACACAGTAACGTACCACTCAGGTAGCTTAGCATTGACCACATGTGGTTTAGAAACATGGCTCTGGTGCTTGTAAATCTTGCATATCCAGCAGACCACATCCGTCACAGCAGACGAAAACAATGCAGACCTGTGGGCATGATTATCGAAGTGGATTTCTTGCAATCCACACCCATGAAACCTGTCATTATAACTGGGGAAAAACCAGAACCATCTTCTGGTTTTCTGCTGGGTTTGATGGTTCAGTGTGTGGAGGATAGCTGGGGAGTTTGGTTGTCAACACTCTCCCTCGCATGAGAAGACTTTTGGACATGATCATGATGAATGTTGCTTACTTTGCTGTGCTTTGTCATCATGTCTGTGGATATGCTTCCAATTTGTCCTTGTGCTGATCGCAGCAGCGGCTTCATCTTGCCAGGAGTCGGGATTCTCACTTGTGAAAGTCAGCTATCTCCTGTGCCTGCTCGTAAGCTTTCCCCACCCACCCACTCTGGAGGTCGGGGTGGCTGGTGCTTTGTGACGTGTGAAAGGAGGTTGGTCCTGTATGAACCACAGAGCTTTGCAGTTGAGACTGAGGGTCACCATGTTGTTCACAGCAGAAGGAACCAAGTACAGTGGGTTACAGGGTGTTGAGGCTGGTCGGCTCTGTTGCTCAGAGCAATGCCAGAGATGGGCCACAGATCTTTCCAGTCAATGTTCTAAAGCTGATTATAAAGAGGCTGGAGTGAGGCTCTTTTTTCCTTTTTAGTATGCTGCAGCACATTGTCCTGTCCTCCCCTGAACCTCCCCCCAAATACATTACAGTACTTTGTTAAGCCTGTCAGTCGGCTCTTTGTGGGCCTTGGATCCGCTGTTTTTGGTCCAGGGCTGATTACTGTAAGCCTGGTAGAAGAAGATTGGGACACACAGCTCTATAAAACAGTCAGGCAAAGACAGACACTCAAACACAGCAGACTGCAAGTCTCTCTCTCTCACCACCCTCTCCTCCAGGCTTTTGTTTATGACTCTCAGCCCGTGTGAGGAATGCCACTTGTCATTAAGATGGCTGCAGAAAGCAACAGAGGAATCAAAACCCCTCACCAAACCGGGGAGTAGAAAACGCGTCACGCACTTCATTTCTGACAGCTCTGCTTGCTGTAAGTCATGGCTGGTCATGTGCACATCAGGAAAAGTTGAAGGAGGTTGTTTTTTTCCAGGCTGGAAAGTGAAGGGAAGGGAAATTACAATAAATCTGATTCAGAGGTGACAAATGTGTAAATTTATTCTCCTTTTGTCTCTGTCGCAGCAAGTTCCAGCATTCCTTGTGGATGATGTGTTGTTTTGTGCGTTATTGTGATGATCTTTCAGCACATCCTGGATTTAAAAAGTTTAAACAATGATTAAAAAAATAGACTCCTGGTGAAATGTAGACATCATGTGCAACAGTGTCAGTCTGAAGAACCCTGCAGTTGACATTTAAAGTGCGCAGCTGTGAGACTTTCTTCAGCAGAGGTGCAGTTTCTCCTCCACGCCACGACTGTGTTGCCCATACATACTGGCAGCGCGTGTTTCTGATCCTTGCGTTGTCTGTTCTTTCACATAGGTTATTAGGAATACACAGGTGAGCAAATTGTCTGCATTACAGCAGCAGGCCAGATGACTGTTTTCCTGTCTGCAGAGCGCGGCGCAGCCTTCCCGGCGTGTAATGACACGCTCGGCTGAGTCTGTCATCAACTCCACGGCTGCTTTTACCTCTCCGGTGTCTTCCGCTCTGCGCTCAATCACTGCTCCCAGATTAGGCTGTAATACACTACCTTTTCTTAAATTAAACACCGGAGCAGATTAGCAGAGAGATTGTTGCCGAGTTTTGCGGGATGTTCTCTCTCCTTCTGCGTGAGGGTTCGCAGATTACACCTACTCCCCTGCTCACTTTGCCGCACATTGATTGCCCGTCATAGTATCGACAGATGTTGCAGATGTGGGGTCCTTTTGCCATCTCGACGGGGGAGGGGGGTGATCCAGGTGCTTGTGAGCTACATACCACATTTGGAAGTTGAACCACGAGCCACGCAGGATGCTATTTGTGGAAAGGTGCGTTTGGTTTTCTCTGAGACGAGAAAAAACAAAAATCAGAGTAATTACAGGAGAGAGGAGGCCTGGAGGAATTTGCAGACTGGTTTCAAAGCACAAGCGAGAAATAGGTCGTCTTTGCTTCTCGATTTATGCGTGTCAAGGCAGTCGAACAGAGAGCCAGCTCCTGTGGGATTTCAACACGGTGGCTTAACGCGTGGTAAAATTTCTTACTTTTAACAGACTGTGGTTTCTCTCACCTGAACATTTCCCCCTCCCTTCCTTCCTTCCTTCCTCTTCCTGCTGCCTCAGACCTTGAACAGGAGAGATGAGTCACTTTCGCCGCTCCTGTCGGGACGAGGCTGTTAGTTCTCGTTGTAAAACCTGTGTTTGTCGTGTACCTACCCGTTTCTTGCGCTGCACAGTATATGAACTCAAGCAGGCCTCACCGTGAGACGCACTACACGACACTGTTGTGTTATTGTGCTGTTTCTCCTCAGGCTACGCATACCCTACCTGCCTCTGTTAGCGCTGGCATTATCTGTCAGACAGTGGCCCTGTGTGTTCACATCCACTGATCTGGCCTTGTGCCCTGTGAACAGGGCGGAGGACAAAGAAGCAGAGGATTTCACATTATTTGTAGACAAAACAAGCTTTTGAGACTCAGAAGGAGTTATCCTTTGGATCTCGTTCTCTGCAGGACTGTGGTGGATATTGTATTAGTCAGAAATGGTCTGCTGTGAAATAATGTCCTGTTTTTTTCCTTTTTCTTTATTGAGCTACAACGATCGCATGAGTAGACTATGGTGCATACATACCACAACAATGGCTGCTTTATGCTACGGCCTGATGTCACGACTCTGTCATCTGTTCATAACAAGATGAAGAAGTCTGGAAACAGCACAACCTTTTTAAAAAAATTTTTGAGGGGAGGCCTTTGACAGAACCCGTCACCTCTGGATACGAGCTGTGCATCAGCAAACAAAGGCTGCGCTGCCGTGGAATGTGGTGTCTCTCATGCCCCTGCAGGTCCACAGGTGTCTCCTGCCTCGGCATGCGGACCATGTTTCCCCGGGCCACGTCCTGTGGCTCCTGTAAGGTCAAAGTGTCACATTGACACCGTAGTCCTGCCCAAGAGCCAGGTCTGTTTGTAGAAATGAGCCACCTGAGGTTACCTGCAGACGTGATCGTGTTCTGGGGTTTCAGTTTACAGTGCAATATTTTTCACAGCCTGTGGCGTAATGTAACCTTTTTGATAATCCAGCACGAGAACAAAGAGACTTCAGAGCGGTAATGTTTGCCTCTGGCTGTGTTTATTGTCTAATCTGCATTTGATTGCATTTGAGCTCCCGAAGAAAATGTGCAAATTTATAAAGTAATGGGAAACCAGTCGATTTGATGCCTGGAGTGAAGGCCGAGCTGCGTTGACTAATGGAGGCATGTATATTTTGACAAGAGTCCAAATCTGAACACCAACCTGTTTCGAACAACTCCAGCACCCTTCTTTTCATACTGGTGACTCCGCAGGGTCTGACCCAGCCCCTTTATACCCACGACATGACTCACGCCCACAATTAACAAATGAATATGTTGTGTACACTTAAACACGTAGTAATGTCAACAGGCCCCCCCCCCCACCGGCACAATAAGAGCTGCTTTTGTTTTCATTCATTCGTGTGAATTAGCCGTGGTTCAGATTGTGGTGTTGACACAAAAGGTGCCAGACCGTGACCGAGACCCAGTCAACTGCTGCTGTGATTAAGTCACATCGAGCTCAGCTGGGCGCCTGGAGGCCGAGTGGTCCGCCCGCCCACAAAATGCCTGACTCATGATGTATGGAAAACATTCCTCAGTGCTAAATGAATTTGGAAATATTGCGTGTTTGGACCCACTTTCTTTGCGGCCTCATGACGTTTGTGTTTCTCCTTCAGGAATGTGTGTCGGCGTAGCTGATCCCCTGCATGCAGCTGTCTGAAGAGCGTGAGCATGGACGTGGAAGACTTTCCTCCCCCACCTCCTGAAAGTAAAGTCAACAGTTCGCCGTCACTCACACATGCTGCCTGCACTTTGCCTTCCCTGACACCACGCAGAGAGTTGGGACACACCCCCGGAGGCCGTGGGTGTCAGTTGGCCGGTTAGCTCAGTTGGTTAGAGCGTGGTGCTAATAACGCCAAGGTCGCGGGTTCGATCCCCGTACGGGCCACAGTTTTTCAAGAAAGAGTTAAGGGTGACAACACTGCTCTCCCCACTTAATGGTACAACTGAATTGGTATATATGTATAATATAATTGTGTCAAAAATGTCAACTTTACACATCCTTTGTTGTTATGATAATCAATTCATTTTCAACCCATTATGCCCTTTGAGTCTAAATATTGGACTTCACGAGATGGTGGTGGACTTTTTTTTTTTACCGTTTTCATTAATGTTACTGATTAAATATGAAAACAACTGGCAGATCAGTCGATAGTTGAATGAACCATTAGTTGCAGTTTTATCTTGGAACTTGGCACAGGCCACAGTTGAGGTTCATGGATGGAGCACTGATACAGAGATTTGGAGATTCTTCCTTGTCATATACTGTATGTGTTTCATTGTCCATTGTTAGTGACAGCTCGTTGTATTAGACCAGTAGTATCCCCTGTTAGCTGCTGCAGGTGGTCTTACAGTCAGATTACTTCCTGGAGAGTTGCTGGAGCTAAACGGTATGAGCAAACAACCCAGATTTCTCACTGCTGTGGAGCGTGTGGGCAGAGAAACGAGGGAGGAAGGAGGGTAAAATGTGCTGCGCCGCTGTGAATACCAGACAATGTGCCTCAGTATGAGGCTGAGTACTGCTGCAGCGACGCACACACACACACACACACACACAGGAACACACTCACACGGCCTCCAGGGACAGACACAGGCCCGTGAAGAGCTTCGTCTTCAGCTGGCCGGTGGCTCGCTTTGTTGCCAGGGCGACGCTGGAGCGGATCGTAACCCCGGCGGATGACTCATCTGAGCAGACCATTATGGAGCGGTGCAGAGATAAGCCCACCAAACAGAATCCATATTGTGGTTATGAATTGACAATGGGAACCTCAGCTGGGCTGTGGTTGTGGGTCAGCGTGTGTGAGCGCACATGTACATCCCTCCACTGTCTTGCGGTTCGCGTTCTCACGGGGATCGAAAAACAAAGTCACTTTTTCTCCCAGTTCAGGCCTGGGGCGCTTGCATGTACACGCGTGTTCGGTTACACAGTAAGGTCAGCGCCCGGCGCAGCCTGTCATTAAGCTGCTGGCATGAGCACAGCCACCTATCAATAGCTGCAGTTGCAGATGTGCTATTGAACGGCCGCTGGTGATTAATCATCTAGACGAGTCCGATCAGAAGGTTCTGCTCTGGCACAGCCGGGCGTTTGACACCGCAGAGAGGGGATCCGAGTGCATATTAGGCCGAGTATTGACGTTTCACATTAAGGTCCCAGAGCGCCACGGGCTGTCGCTCAGCCAGCTGTGCCTTATCTCCGCGGCCCACGCCGTTCATGACCGCACAAACGGAAAAAGACAGATAGCATCTCTGTGTCCAGCTTTGCTCTTTACACCTCCACCTTTAGTCTAGGTGTGCAGATGGACACGGGGTCACGACGTCGACCCAGGACATTAGTCACAGACCGTTTCCTCACACACAGGCCGCGGGGTGGAAAAGCATCCTGTCACAGCCTGAGGGAGTCGTGCCGGTGATTTAGAGCAGCGTGCATCGTTGCGAGGAACTTCAAAGTTGTTGGGTTTTTGCTGCAGGGCGTTTGTTAAAGTTAAGATTTACTTGGTCACTATCAGTGGACCGTTCAGGCCTGGAGGCAGGACACGGACACAGTTAGCACGGTTCATCTGGTGGTATTTGTGAGCAAAGCGTAACCTTATCGGATAAACTTTAAATGACCACTTCAGTGCCTGAGCTGACTGAGTTAGGCAGCAGTTTGGAAATTAAATAGATATTGATATGTTTGCAAAGAAAGAGGTGAAGGCTTAGTGTTTAGGAAAGGCTAATGTTGGATTAACACAGACCACGGAGGGCTAAGGATGAGGTCAAAATGCCGAAACCCGGGATCGAACCAGGGACCTTTAGATCTTCAGTCTAACGCTCTCCCAACTGAGCTATTTCGGCTGCTGATCTGGCCACAGAGGTGCGGTGGACTTATCCTGGAAATGAACTCATTGAACTTCAAAAATGTTCTGTTTCTTTAGGAGCGCAGTCAGGATATGAGAGCAAGACTTTGGACTGTAAGCTAATACAGTCGAGTTGTGTACAAGTGAACGTGCTCATAAAACATCCATGGTATGCCTGCAAGCTAAACCGTGAATTTCATTCTCGGCTAAACGTCGGCTCCCGGCAGAGAGAGGAGGTCAGGGGTCGGACGCTGGTAATGAGAGAGTCTCTTCCTCTCAGACTCTCTTGTTTTGGCTCAGATTATCTCTATGTGAACTCTGTTGAAATGATCAGCCGGTATTTTCCACCGCATCGATCAGGCTGAAGGTTTCTGAATACGTGCTCTACTTTTTTCTCTTTTGCTGCGCCACCATCTTTAAACATGCCAAAACCAGCTGAAGGAAGTGAATCCCTTCACTCTGTTCTGCTCTCTGCTGATATTCACTGACTCAGAGCCTCACTCCTCTGCTCGCAGCACAAATAATGCACGAGCCCCGGCTGTGCCAGTCACCAAAGGGAGGAACAGCTCTCTTTCCTGCTGGCCTAATTGCAGCGTGGAAACTGGAAATCCATGTGCTGTTCCCTTCCCGTCTTTTGCCAAATGAGCGCCCTGAACGCAAACTATCTCCCGTGGCTCTGCCCCAGTTTGTTTCGTTTCGCTGTAAAGCGGAGCGGCCGACGTGCTGTTTTGGTGTGAATCTCTGACGTGAAAGGATTTTTCGGTAAGAAAATGTACCGCTGCAGCAGACCCCACCCTTAATTACAAGTCTGCGTTCTGTTACAGCCCGAGAACCAGAGCAGCCACCCACAGTGAGCCTGTAAACGCTCTTTGACTGAAGTAATATGATTATTGACTCAGATCCTGCCTAAATTTAACTTATGTGTTGCCAAATCCCCGTAAACTTACATTGTGCGTGATTACCCTGCACACAGCCTTAGAGTTATGTGTTTTATTAATCTAAGCTAATCTATGTTCTTCATGTGTACAAAGTGGATATGTACCTGTGTATGACTTTCTATACTGTAACTTTTGCACATTTTTCATTTTTGGATGTTTCAGCTTTTCCAGTGTGTGTGTTTGATACAAATATAAAAACCATTATAGAGACAGCAGTCAACATCCCTGAGCCCTGTCTGTGTTTCCAGTGTTAGCAGACGGCGTCCCCTTCGCGGACGAAGACGAGGGGGAAGCCTTCGACTTTGACGACAGCGGCGATGAGGCTAACCTCACGCCCGCCGCGCCTCCAGCTCCCCCAGCCCCCAGCAGCGAGGACCAGAGCCAGGACAACCCCTTGGCCCATCTCCCTGACCCGCACCCACCGGCACCTTCCCCCGCATCTGACGCAGCCCCATCATCAGCAGCCTCCACAGCGGGGAGGGCAGAAGGAGGGGGGGCGTCTGCCGCTGAGGGGACAGATGACACAGAGACAGATTTACCACCACCTCCGCCCCCTCCTCTTACTGATGATGCAGATCCTGGAAGAACAGGTCTGCAGCCCAAAAGCTCTGACACTTTATTTTCGATTGTCAGGTAGTGAAAGCACTTGAGCCCGTTTTAGCCTTTTCCTTGAGGACGAGACTCCCCAGTGCTGCGGCTGCCTCTCAACATTAGTTAACTACAACTAACGCCTTGAAGATGTGTGAAGTTTTCTGGCAGCGGTCAAAAAAATTCTTGGCATTCTCCTGTCGTGTTTCATGCAAACGGTCTGGCTCCAGTCGAGCCCCTTCAGCTCGGGCTGAAGCGAGGCCGTGGAGTGGGGCGGTCCGTCTCTCTCAGGACACCTTTTATCTCTGGTGCTGGGGGTCGTCTGGCTTTTATCACAGCAGGTTGTGACAGGCAGGACGGGGCTCTGCTTATCCTCACTCACTCGTTCTGCAGTGTTGTAGTGAAGGGATGGTCCACACTGCGCTAGTCTTACATCCTATGCATCTGTGATTAGATGCTCTCACACATATACGCCTTGGTGGACAGATCCGCTAGTTTTTGGTAGAACCACATTGTCTATAGTGGTCTTGAAAGTATATTAATGATCAAATTAGTTCCTGTTACACTGTAATGATACGTCTTTGCTGAGTTCTTAATCTGTGACTGTATATGTAGCTGTGTAAGTCGACTGGATCTGACTTCTCTCACCAGGCGGCGAAGGCCACGACCCTCACCCCCAGGCAGCCCCCCCGACCCCGTCCCAGGGCAGAGTCAACCCCTACTCTGTGATCGACATCACCCCTCTCCAGCTGCAGCAGCTGGAGCAGCAGCACGGTCCCTCCTCTTCCGCTTCCTCACCAGTGGAGCCCAAGGAGCGAGTGGAAGAGGCCCAGGATGCCCACGCCGGCCCCGCCGGCATCGCCTCAGGATACTCGGTCCCGGTGCCCTGTGGTTACGCAACCCCCTCCGGTGTGCCCCTCATCACGCCAGCTTACACCACGCCCGTCATCATTCGACACCTCTCCATGGACGAGGATGGTAAAGTAGAGCCTGCAGTGGGGGGCAATGCTGAAGTGATTCATGAGATAGTAAAGCTAATGTGTATACAGCTGCTTTTTAACATCCGGGTCACCATAACAGCCTGTTTTTGTCGCTTGTCGTTCCTCACCTCTCTCTCCCACCATTTCCTGTCATCTTTCCACTTTCCACTTTCTGAGTCGCACATAAAACACCTTAAAAATGCTAAAAACACACTTCTGTGTGTATCAAAGCTGTTTCTGTTACAACTCTCATTTCTCACTGCACACAAACCTAGAGACACAAGGCTATGACACGTAAATGCAATCTCAGCCACTTCTGCACTGTCCTTTCTTCTTGCGCTTGTTTTTCCTAAAGCCTTGCCACAAGGAAGTAGGGACTAAATTTAGCCCTCCCCAAAGATCTGTGTTGGCTGTAAGGATTTTCCGGTTTCCCTAAAATCTCGCAGTGGCTGTGTCCAAGCCTGAGGCCTGGCACTCTGAGGAGTCTGATTACACTGCAATTATCTCACCAAGGTCACAGTGAAAGGGCTTTGAACCACGTAGGTTTGTACACAGTCAGATTTGTGCCGCAGTTTGGGGTTTTTATCTCAATTTGCTTCATTTATCACGTTTCCGAGGATAAAACTTCAGAGAAAAACTCATTTGTTTTATAACTAAACTTTGAATTAGGTAGATGTTTTAAGGTTAATCCATGAAAGCACGTTTTCAAGAAAATGTCATCTTGACTAAACCACGAAGTGGAAACTTGAGGAGATAGGGAATCGGCAGCGACACCTGGTGGTGGCATATGGAAAAAACTCGTTTACATGAGAGTTCCGAAATCTTGGAATTGCATGTTTTTTTGAGCTGCTTGACATAGAGTGTGCTGATCTCTGAAGAAAATGTTTTCACAATGGTATATTTTGTTTGGGAAAAAAATACATGATGTACTTTGTAGAACAAAGGTTTGAGAAAAGAAGGGTTTTTTTGTGTAATGTTCCTTTTTTCCCTCCTTCAGTCACTGTGGTCGGGACTGGCAGCACCTCTGTCGACAGGTGAGTGACAGCCAGAGCAGGTCTATGACTCTTATCTGTATAGAAGAGTATAGAATAATGTCCTTGTTTTCTGACATTCTCTCGACAGTGAAGTTATGTATTTGTTAGTAGAGTTACACTTATGTTTGTTTCCGTGCTTTTTCAAGTGTTTTCAGTGAAGAGTATCCACCAATCAGAGAAGAGGATGCTTTGGCTAAATGGGCGTCAGATCCTGCCAACACTGCATGGATGGAAAGTAAGGAATGACATCCATAATAAATGGAAATCTCACATCATGTCCATGGAGAGAATAGTGATATGTGTGCATGCTTTCTCCTGCACACACTGTGGATTCCTTCTTTCGCTCTTGGGTCTTTTTTCTTTTGACGCAGCTGAATTCCCAGACACTTCCTTCCCTGTTCTTTTGAGGAAGCAGACCCTTGTCTGTGCCTGTGTTCTTTAGATCCCCCTTCACGTTACGTCCTGTTTGTAGTGTTAACGGCCGAGCTGTGTGATGAGACGAAGTCACGCATTCGCTCTTTTGACCGTTTGTTGTGTTGTTCAGATCCAGATGAGGTGATCTATGATGACGTGCCCAGAGAGAACTCTGACTCCAACACAGGTTTGCGAAATCCATTTTCCGTATTTTCTGCACTTTCGCTTCTAGTTTTCTCGCTGTTTTGTCTTTCAAAAAATAGGGATGCTTGAGTGACCCATTGAATAAAAAAAAATAGCTTGTTAAACTTTTTTTTCTGTTTAACATTATGGCAATGTTTGAGCGTGTAGGTTTACAATCTCATCCAAAAGCTATTTTATCAAAATTATCTGTCTGTAGTAAAGCAGTTTCATTTTTTGCACGACATAATGCAATTTTGCACAAATTTATCATGTAAAAGTCAGCACATTTCTGTTCTCCACAGAAACTGAACACAAAGACAATATTCATTTTCAGTGTAGTACATTATTACTGTGTTTATCTGCACACACAGTACACGATACACATTAAGGGGATGCTGCTAACATTTGACAGAATAACCTACAATGTACATTAAGGTTATATGGATGAACTATAGTAATTCTTTTCACGCAGATCCAGATGAGATGATCTATGATGACGTGGAGCTCGGCGAGGAGGGCGGCTGCAACAGCTCCCTCGACAACGGATGGAGCTCTAGCGAGTTCGAGAGCTACGACGAGGCCAGCGACGGGGAGGGCCCCCCTGAGAACGGCCTGCCCCACGCCTTCATGAGAGGGAAGCCGCCCCAGAGGAAGACCCATGTGTGTAACAAATCACCCTCCTCTTTCTCTGTCTGGATTGCAGCCAGCAGCCAATCAACATACTGAACATGTGTGGGCAGGCGCGGCATCTCGTTTTCATCTGCAACTGTGGAATTTATAAAATAGTTTGTGTTCTCTCATCTGTCCTCTGCACATCTGCTACATCACAGGCCTGTGATACCAGAGGTCATGCACAGTCTCAGTTTACACAGCGTTTAAATTTCTGCCTTGAGCACATAATCTCATTATGCTTGTCCTTAACATGCGGTTATCAATGATGCGCACATAGAGTCCATTAGCTTCTGCAAATCAAGAGAGTGATCACTCCAGCTTACATTCAGCTGTCTGCACTATGTAATGTTTTAGCTTGTGGTTTTGAGAATTTAACTTCACTTTTGTCTTCAGTGTACCCCAGTGAGAAAAAAACTTTAAAAAATGTATTCAAGTACCAAGTGCCTCAGATGTAAGGTGAAAACTGCCCCCAATAACTGGAAAGCTATTTTAATGTCCGTCTCATATTGCATTTTGTACATTTTATGTGTTGGAGCTGATATTTATTTACACGCGAATGCAACTATTGTCAAATTTGTCAAAATGAAGGGGAAAAAATCTAGCAAACGAGTCAGTGTTGTGGCTGGATTGGTCAGACACTGACTCTGGTATCATGTTATATCAGATTTTAGTGAGACAAGTGAACTATTACTTTTCCAGAATGTTGTGCAATTGCAGTTTGCCATATTTCAGTAACCCCACCACCACCACCACCGATGAAAGAGCAGCTCATGGATTGGTCTGCCCTCTGGGAAAGTTAATTTAGTTCATGTCTCATGCGTTTGAATGGATTTTGCAATAAGAAATATCTTTTGGGGAGGAGCCAGCAGTCCAGCTCTGCAGCCATGCGAGTGCGCTGCGGCTCTGACGTGCTCGCTCGTTTCCAAAACCTATAACCAAATAACGCTTGCTTTGCTTCTGTTTAGCTCTCTCAAGATCTGACTCGCTTGAAAGAACACTATGAGAAAAAGATGAAAGATCTAATGGCAAATACAGTGGGAACGGTAGAGCTGCAGCAGCTAAAACAGAAACACGAGCAGAAGGTAAACCACCTGAGGCTCACCTCACCTGCCTGTGCTAGGCAACGTAGTCCCACCCCTTTAACTCTCAGTCCAGCTAACAGCTCTGGGTATCTGACGGTTGAGTCGGTGCCTTCATCCTCCTCTGATGTGAATGACTTGTGGTGCTGGTGATGGGTTTGTGTACAGTTTCATTTGCCTCCCTGTCTGCTGCATTGATCTTTCTCATTACACGTTCTAAGAGTAACAGTTGTGAAACTCTGCAGTAAACTGAGACACCAGCAACTGAAACTATTGTTTTTTTTCACTCGTATTCTTTTCAAAGTAGCTGAAAATCTATAACATACTGTAACAGAAGTTATTACAGCATCTCCCATTATGTAAATCAGTCTTTCTTCCAGCTGATGTCCCGGTTACTGTTGTTCTCTGATCAGCTGTGCTCTGCTGTGTTACATGACCTGCCGTTAATCCTCATCCCTGCTCTAACAACGCCTCTGTCCTGCTTAGCTCAGTTCACTAGCTTTTTAGCCACTGGTTTCCATTAAGTAAACTAAACTTCATGTTGGATAGAAATTCTTAGATGTGGGGAAAAAAGAATTTGTGTTGCTTTTGTGATAAGAGACATAACCATGTTTGTTTTTTAAAATTTCCTCATCCAAGATGCAAAAGCTAGTGAAGGCAGCTAAGGAAGGGACCAAAGATGGGCTTGAGAAAACAAAAGCGGCGGTGAAAAAGGGACGCTCCTTTATCAAAACCAAGTCATTCTGTAATGGTATGTAATCCTTAAGACCGTTAGCTCTTTTCTTTTTCGTTTTCAGCGTGTTTGTTTAATTACAGTAATTTTTTAAAGCAGCTTTCCGTGCTCTCACCTCTCAATCTTTTAGAGAGGAAGTCAGCCTGCTTCGAGGATGAGGAGTCTGAACTCTTCATCGAGGTGGACTGTTTTAACGTTGAGCCGGTGCTGTGTCCAGCACCAGAGGGTCTTTCACAGCAACAGGTAATGAACATGCCCTTTTACATTGGAGCCCAGTGTTTTGCCATTTGAATTTCAGCAAACCACAGCAAATGTCCAAAGGCTGACGGTTTGATATTTTTCCTCTCTAGCTGGTGAGAAGATGTATACTGGGATCTATACTGGAGAGTGAGAAGAACTATCTGGACGCCCTGAAGAGGATACTTGAGGTATGGGAGTATGGCCGCAGCGAATGCCGGATCCGCTTGTAATCGTTTGTTATTACAGTTCACGTTATCTGCTTCTTCAGCAATACGAGAAGCCCCTGTCCCAGATCGAGCCGAGGCTGCTGAGCGACAGGAAACTGAAGATGACTTTCTATCGTGTGCGTGAGATCCTGCAGTGCCACTTCCTGTTCCAGATAGCCCTGGCGAGCCGAGTGGCTGAATGGGACAGCCTGGAGATGATCGGGGATGTCTTTGTGGCATCGGTAATTTTACTGCCTTTTTACAAGAGCTACACCAACATATTAAGGAAATACTAGTCTAAATTAGCTGCGGTAGCCCTGGTTTATCTCTCACTTGATGTCTAAGACACTTGCTCTCATGCACATGCAGGGCTGCGCTCTGCTCTTTTGTAGTATGTGCTCCACCCTCCTCTTGTCCTCGGCTTCTTAGCAACTCATTGGCAAGGATCTTCAAAACAAAAGACCTCATCTCCCACAGTCCCGCTCCCCACTTCACTTCCTTGACCCTTGGCACGACAACAGAGGAGCAGTGACACCCATCTGAAGTCTGTTCGTTGCCCTTTCTCACCTCGCAGCCCTCATCCCATCATAAAACAACAGAGCTCACACACTAAGCTTATTTGGGGAATGGAATATTCCCTTTAACTTCGTGTGTGTATTTAAAGAGAATGCAGCATCCTACTCATGAATTCAGAAATCTGTTTTTCCTCGGATTTTCTCAACAACCACTACCACTTGGCTGAGGACCCGAGGAAGTGCAGTGCCAGCTGTGAAGATTTTTGGATGAGCAGTTATTAATTTATTATTCACAATAATTACAAACATTGTGAGAGGTTATATGAAGAATGACCAATGTCACCAAATTTTAAATCTTTTTTTGTGTAAGTAGGGAAATTTAATTGATGATTATAATTTAGCTGAGCTATTTTCAAATTGTCCCCTGAATTAAACGTGGAAGTGCTTTGCTTGTCGCTTCACCACACGAGTAACACATGAGAGTTTTCTAAAGTGACAGCAATATCTGCAAGACGAAACACTGTTCCCGCAAGTGCTCGGTCTAATATGAGTGTCTGTGTTGCTCCCCAGTTCTCAAAGTCCATGGTGCTGGACGCCTACAGTGAGTATGTGAACAACTTCAGCAACGCGATGGCAGTGGTGAGGAAGACGTGCGCATCCAAACCCGGCTTCCTGGACTTCCTCAAGGTTTGACAGAAATGCAAAATGTAAAACTGGAACTGCACTATGTTCCCGACAGCGTCACAGTAACCTGTACTGTCTTCTGCAGCACCGTCAGGACACCAGCACTGACAGAATGACTTTGTATGGCCTGATGATGAAACCCATCCAAAGGTTCCCACAGTTCATTCTGCTCCTTCAGGTATCATGACTTATTTTTACAGTAAGTGCAACATACAGAAGACAGTGTGGTGTGTACATTCACCAGCAGAGGGAGTGCTTGACACGTCAGTGAGGGCACTTTGTTTTTTCAAAGCACTTACCTCAATGGTAGGCGAGAGAAATTCTCTTGAGGGGAAATGGTTTCCTCAGATCTCTTTTAGTCCCGCTTTCATTTGCTCTGGCATACGTACGAAAACCTCACACAAAATATGAACCACTGGCGTGCAGTCTTTTTCCAAATATAAACTTATTTGACAACAGCTTAGTGACTACAAATACCAAACAAAATATCTTGCAGGTCCATGATATGGGGGATTGTAATCCACATTCATTGTAATATTTAATCCTCACCTGTCACGAGGATGTGTGCTGTATCGATGTGGAAAAATGGATGAGTCGGAGAGAGAGTGCCTCCATCAAATGCCACGATGCAGAACTGTGTGAGTTTGTTATTTGCTTAATGACACTGTGTAACCTTCTCCATTCATTCTTATCAGGACATGCTGAAGAACACGCCAGTGGGTCACGCAGACCGTCTGCCCCTCCAGATGGCCCTGACCGAGCTGGAGACGCTGGCGGAGAAACTCAATGAAAAGAAGAGGGAGGCCGACCAGCGCTGCGAGATCCGTCACATCGCGAAAGCCATGAACGAGCGCTACCTCAACAAGGTCTGCCTGCTTCTCTTAAGTATAGTGTAGTGTATGTTTTTTATGCTTAGAGCTAATGATGCACAAATGTTTGGCCGATGTTTAATTCTTGTAGCATATGCTGTGGCATTTCCCTCTGTCCCAGTGTAGCGGGGGAAGTATCACATTTTCCACCAATTATTCTCCTGAGTGTACCCATATTTTTAGCGCATGGCTTAGCACGACATGTGCACGCAACACCAGCTTTTCCCCAAGGTATAATTATTTGTCTATGTGCAGCCACCCACTCTGGCATTTATGTAGAAAGATGTGTTTACAGGGTACCCCACATGGGGCAGCCTCCAACTGCTCATAGTCACTGCTGATAGCCATGCATTATACGCTGTTATCCAAAATGGGTGCTTTCACAGTAGAGAGTGACAGGAAGCCATGGGGGGGCAGAAGAGCAGGATGACATGTGGCAAAGGTTCCCGAGCAGAATTTTTCCCTAAAGCCCAGAGTTAAAAAGATTTGATCAGCAGCTTTATTGGCAGAAATAACGCAGGAATCGTTTTTTGTGGACGTCAATAAAACCCAGTGAAAAGTGAGAGTTCCCATCTCTCCCATCTTCGACCTCTGCCCCCCCAGCTTCTGAGCAACGGCAGCCGCTACCTGATTCGCTCGGACGACATGGTGGAGACAGTTTACAACGAGCGCGGCGAGATGATCAAAACCAAGGAGCGACGCCTCTTCCTGCTCAATGATGTGCTCATGTGCGCCACACCCAATATCCGGTAAGAGCGTCCGCAAACCAGACCCGTTCCTAATCTGTCCTTTAAACTGCACCTTCTCCTGTCTCCGGGTGCAATATCCTGTAATCTCTTGCTACTTTCTCGCGTTTATGTTTTTTTCTCAAGCTTATCACATAGATCGCTTTGCCGCCTGTAAGGAAATATTAAATAAACTCGAATTTCAGTAAAAATCTATCACAAACTGAACTAAAATGGGAGAAACTCTTACGTGTAGAGAAAGATGGTGAGCGCTGTATGTAGCCCGTGTCCTCTGGGTGACTTTTGACCACACTGACTCTGGGATTGGACCCATATGTGCCCACTGTGGTGCTCACTACTTAACCAGCAGTGATGGAGAGTCCTGTTCCTGGGCTTTTGTCTGTTTCTCGCACGCATGTACCTCTTTCCTCACGCAGGGCAGAATATACATGACATGAACCGGTGCTACTCTGTCCACGTGACCTGCGTCGTCTTTTTGCTTTTTGTCTCCAGGTGTCAGGACGGCAGCGGGAGCGGCAGCGGAAACGCTCCGCTGGACCAGAAGTTCCTCCTGAAGTGGAGCGTGCCCCTGAGCTTCGTGGAGGTGCTGGAGTTCGGATCCAGTGAGGACGTGGCCGACAGCAGCCGCTACCCGGCGTCCCACTCTGGGGAGAAGGTGGTCATCAACGCTAAGCCAAGTATGAACCACAGCGTTACATCCTGTCTGTGTGTCTGTCTGCTAACGGTCTGGTAGGAAAGGTGACATGATTAGAGATTACTGAGTGGAGGAGGAGCGATGCCTCCACTGGCCATTTGGATTTAAGGTTCAGTGACAGGAGCTAATTACTTGTCTCCAACATTAACATGGTTTTGGATATTTACAGACATTTCTAAAATGGTGTCAGTCCTGCACAGACCGTCCAGCCACCGAGTGGGTATTTTTTCTTTTTTCTTTTCCCCCTGCAATCCTCTGGTCTGCTGGCTGCCGCGTCCAGTGATTTCAGTTTTTCCACTGGGCTCTCCCCCCTGTCACAGACAGCTGCTCAGCCACTTTAAAAGGCCCAGATCAGACAAACAAGAGGCACGACGAGAGCGTATGATTTTGTGGTCGCGGCGCTGCAGTTTTTATTCTAGGATTTTGCTGCGCGTGTGCGATCGCGCTGAGGTTAATGGTGTTTCCGCATAGCCGGGCTGGCGAGCGCTTCGATGTGGCGTTATCCTCGCTCTGTCAAAGGTTATATGTATTCAAGCTTAGGTCCAAGGGCCGCTCTTTGCTGTTGCCAGTGGTAGTGGGCAGGAATTACTCCCGCTGAGCTCCCCCCACCCCCATGCTCTCCTCCTCCCTCCAATCTATCATCTGTAATTCAGTTACACAAGGCTCAGCCTTTTGCTGCTATTTGTGTCACATGCGTCACATTTATCTCATCATAAATCCTGCAGTGTTTTTTTTATGTGTTGGAGCATCATGTCTGATAACCCAGAGATTACTGTTCTGCAGCAGCCAGGATACATTTCAGCACAGGGCAGAACTGTGAATTAAAGTCAATGGGGCAATTCCCCTAGTCATTGTGCTGCCCCCCACCCCCCTCCACTGTGTGAAGCTGTTATGCAGATGAGAGCACATGAAGTCGATGGTCCTTTTTATCTGCCTTTCATATCCTTCTCCCTTTACCTCCACTTAAGCCTCATTTCGCTGTCTGTCTTTTGCATTAATCTGCTGCCAGGCCACCTGTCCTCCTCCGATACATCACCGAACTGCGTGAGCAGTCCGAGCCATCGCATGAGTATATGTAACAGATGGCACAGACAGGCCTATGCAGCATCTGGTCCCACTGTAGCCAGCTTCACAGCAATGCGACAGTGCGAGTATACGCGCACCCTCTCCTTAAAGGCCCGAGGATGGCCGTTTGGGTCTCAGTGTTTTGTTTTTTTCGCTCAAAGTTCATTGAATTAGATGTTGCCAAAGTTCATTTTGAGATGATGTGGTTCAAAAAGAACAGTCAATCCCTTTGACAGAACTGAACGTCTGCGTTATTCAACGGCAGTCAACTCACTCCGACTTAGTTATCTCCAAACCGTCTTCGGTTCTGTGTGTGTGTGTGTCTTTGGGAATGCGCGTTTGTTGCGCGTGCTCGTACCAATGTGCGCACGGTCCAGGAACTTTCAGCAAGTGGAAACAATTGTTTCTCAGTCCACTGTGTTCAGCCAAAAAGCAGCTCCGGTGACCGGCGCGCTCGAAGGCACTGAAAAGACTCTCCAGCGCGTGATGTCACCTCTTTTTGCGTGCCTCTCTGGTTAGTTCATCTCTTCTCTGCGCTGCGCAGCAATCGGACCACCGTGCATTTTCCTGCTGTTCTCACAGCCAGTAGGTAATTTGTAGATATATTGTTTGGGGTTTGGTTTTTTGGGTAATGTGTAATTGCCGGGGTGTCTAGCCTGCTTCTGAAGATGCTCCCAGGTCTGTTTGCGTTAGAAAACTCTTGGCAGTTGGTGCGCTCACAAAGAGCCATTCAGGAAGTTGGACCCAGCCTGAAATGGGTTACACAGTTCCAGTTTAGCCCGTGGGAACGGTCAATTAATAGATGGCACAGTTCTTTTCTTTCCTCGACTCATTATTTGTACTGTTAAATACAGATAATAACCAGAAAAATTTGGCATGAATTTAGCTCTGGCTTTATTGCTGACTATTTTTATTCAGGGAGTAAGGGGAGGGAAACGGACTGCAAGGCGAGTGCCGACCTCCTCCCTGCACAGATCACAGGGCCTGTTATTAACATACTGCGGGATGAAGAATTCAGATACAAGCTGCACGCCTGTACACGCTGTGAACTCAGATCATGTGCAGGGATATTGCGAAACATGTAGTTCAATTAATCTCCTGTCATTGCACATTGTACTGTGACTGAACTGTCCAAGCTGTGTTTGCTCATGATGTGACACACATCGCCTCGCAGCCTTCGCTGAGACTGAGGAGCACAGGCGTAACACACTCCCAACGCTGAATTTCTCCTTCACAGTTTAACTAAATAAACGCGGGCGTATTGCAGGGTGCCAGTGGTTGGATCCGGTGACATGAACCAGATAAAGCAGGAGCTCCTGACTACGAAAGCAGGAGTGAAAACCAAATCACACACTACAGTAGGCCTGCTGTGTGCCGCCTGTGCTTTGGCGTGCAGGGGCGCTCGCGTGTGTGCGCGGCCGACAAAGAATCCCTCAGTCTGCGAGCAGCCTCTTGTGTACAAACTCACGGGGAGACCTTTTCTCTCCGAGACCACCTACAAAATGTTTGGTTGCTGGGGTAAAGTTTCCCCTGAATGCCCGGACAGTGAGCTCTTCGGGAGAGGAGGAGTGCGCCGGGTTGCCATGGAGCTGGAGCCCTGAACAGACATGGCAACTATTGTAGAAGAAGACGAGGAGGAGGAAGGAAAGGGAGAAAAGAAAGTAGAAGGGAAGAAGCAAAAAGGGCTGACAGTGCCAGAGGCTCGAAGTTTAACTCTCTGTCCCGTGACAAACATTCAGTGGTTAATATAGAATCAGGGATACACACACACACTCAAATATTTGCAGCTTGATTTTAATTTGAAAGAGTCCTCCACTTCTTAATTGAATCTTTTGAGAAAATGACCTCAATAATTTGTCGGGTGGCAATTTTGGCCAAGTGACAGCCGTGACCGCGCTTTGTGCACACACAAAGCAAGCTGTTGTTTCTTTTTCATACAGAACAACACAGTAACTCCAGGTCACTGGCCCGTTCACATAGTTCAGAGATCATTAGGTTCAGTATTTTGAGCACAAGTGCAAAAATGATCTACACATACAGCAGAAAGTGAAAATCACCTCAAGGATTGTGAGCTTTTATTCTTTGCAGGTCACAGGACCTTGTTTTTTACATGGAGGTGTTGTCACTACAGTTTATGAAAGAGAAAGAGAACCACATAATCTACTTCTGTCTAACTATTGTCGCCTTTGTTGTGTGTCTTTCTAGACAAGCTGTACATGGGCCCGGGTCAGCTGTACCAAGATCTGCAGAACCTCATCCATGACCTCAGCCTGGTCAACCAGATCTCCAGCATGATCAGCAGCCTCAAAGGAAATTACCAGGTACTGTACGACCGCACCACAACACGAGCATCAGTCGTTGTTTCATCATTCATATTCATCAAAATACACATGAAAATGAATAATGGATTGTTTTGTGCTGGTTATGCAGGTGTATAATGTTCAAGCTGTGGAACGTGCAAGCGTGGGCAGTTTGACTTAAGTCTTGATTTGTACTGTTCAGACCCGTCACATCATGCGGCCGGACGCACACACACAGACACACACGCCTGTCAGTGCTGCTTGGTCGGAGGTCTAGTTTGTGCAGCGCAGCATGAGTGAGTGTGTGTGTCTGTGTTTGTGCTGTGCTGGCAGGTCTGTGGGGGGGCAGAGAGAGAGAGACATGTCGCAGAGATGAAGGGGGGGGGTGATGAGAGGGAAGCAGTTTCTCAGCACTAAATTTCACATTTCACATAGAAAGGCCGTAAGTCTTTCTGTTTTATTTCGTTGAATGTGGACGAGAGCAGATCCACTTGTGAGTTTTTTAGTTTGTTAGTTTGTTTTTTTAACCCTGAATTAAACTGCTGTCTCCACGTATATGTCGTTCTGATTTATAGATCTCTTTCTCGCTGTGTTTTTTTTCTTTCTCTCCCTCCACCCTCCCTGTGTGCAGAATGTAAACCCCACAGTGGCCCAGGACTGGGTATCGGGTCTCCAGAGGCTGATACTGAAGAAGGAGGAGGAGATCAGGGCGGCTGACCGGTGTAGAATCCAACTCCAGCTGCCCGGCAAACAAGACAAGTCAGCATCCATTGTTCTTTCATAGAGACATAACAAAAAACATACATGTCCAGCCTCAGCCACCCCCCGTGTTGTTTATCCGAGGTTTGTCTTTATCCCCTTTTACCCTCCTTTCTCCTTCCATCCTCCCGGCCTCCCTGTACGCCTGGAGCTTCAGGAGAGAGCATTAGAGCACACAGGATATTTGGATAAACGCATTTCTTCACCAGCTGTAATCTGAGGCATCTCAAGGGAGCTAATGTGCATCACCGTGTGCCACCAAAGTCCACCCAGTGCTGCAGCTGCTGCTCAACACAAATACTAGTGTCACACATTTACACACACTATTAGAGTCTGCACGTGGTCCCCCAAGGGTAAACTTTGTTTTGGCTTTGTCACATTCTCTCTCTCTCTCTCTCTCTCCCACTTCCTCACTTCCTCACTCCATCCCTCATCCCTGCTGCTGCATTTAGCTGGTGAGATTATCAACGGGTATGTTTGGAAACACAGCTGTGCCTCCCCTTACTCCTAACCCTGATCCCTCAGTCACAAAAAACAGAACGTCAGACACACACACACACACGCACACACAAACAGTGTCGACATGAGCTGCTGATAGACGCACTAATTGACTGTGATTTCTATCGCATTTCTGTCACAGTCTGTCTGGTCAGTCAGTGTTGAACAGCCGGACTCATTTGCCCCCACCCCCAGCTGGGACTCAACCCAAAGAGCCAGCGCTGTTTTCATTTAATCTTGTTGGGTATTTTACCGTAAAAGATTATAATCACAGGACTGTTGTGTCTGCAAGAGTACGAATTGAAATGTTAACATGACTGCTTAGAGAAATGCAAATACCAATTCAGGCCCTCTGGTTACCAAAGTGCCAAAGAAGTGAGTTTTGTTTTTCTTTTGCACAGATGGTAATAACATATTATTTTCATTATCATTATTTTCATCATCATTTGTATTTTTGTTTCTCCCTCATTGTTGGCAGATCGGGTAAACCCACATACTTCAGTGCAGTGTTCAATACTCTCAGCCCAGCCATCAAACAATCATGGATCAGTAACTTGCAGATGGCTAAGCTGGCTCTAGGTACTGTACACTGCTTGGTTGTACTCTTTCACTTTTTCTGTTGCTTTTCCATTTTGTTTTTGTAGGTGCATGCATTTTTACAAATTGTTGTGTAAATAAACCTACTGCATGCGGTACGTGATTCAATCAGTCAAGTATTTGTGTGTTTTTTACTTCAGAAGAGGACAACCTGCAGGGCTGGTTCTTTGCAGAGGAAGATGCCAATCAGATCAAAAAGCAGAAACACCCTCTCCTGCTTCGACAAATGCCTGTGGTCATGTCAAAGCTGCAGGAGTTCAAGGTGAGCCCTGTCATTGTAGCCTCGACTAAACTTGGGCCCTGACAGCACATGGCCGGTTAGCTCAGTTGGTTAGAGCGTGGTGCTAATAACGCCAAGGTCGCGGGTTCGATCCCCGTACGGGCCAGTGAACTTTTAAAGAGAGAATACAGATGCTGCTCACTTCACCTGTTGTTATTATATTCACTGAAGCCCAACATGTTAGTTGTTCAGGAGAAATCCTTTTTTCTGCTAACAAACCAGAATAACTTTTTAACTCGATCTTTGTCACCCCTTCTCATCTTTCTCCCCCGCTTAGATGTTGTCTATTTCTGGCTGCACGTTGAGGAGTGACACTGATCAGTGCTGTGCTCATGGCCGGTTAGCTCAGTTGGTTAGAGCGTGGTGCTAATAACGCCAAGGTCGCGGGTTCGATCCCCGTACGGGCCATGATATTTTGAATATATATTTGCAGTAATTCTAAGTAAACAAATCGCACAATAACCCACAAATTTAAAACCACAACCTGGTAATACACAATAATCTCGCTTCAGTTGCGCCTTCCCCTCGGGATTTGATACATTAGATAGCAAATGAACAGTGTGTTCATGAAGTTCATGTGTTGGGACCTGAACAAATAAACAAGTGTAAGAATGCAGCTGTAGCACCTGTTTCATTTACTTTGTGGTTCCTGCATGGTGACACGTTGGCCTGACTGTTGCCTCTCTTTACTTCCTCCTGTTCTGTGCCAGGTGGAGTGTGCTGTCCACAACCCTGAGCCCCACATCAACACAGAGAGCACGGCGGACACCCCCGTCCTGGGCCACGGTTGTGTCTGGGTGAGACATGTTTTTTTGTTTTCGGTCCGTTGAAAAGAAAAAGCACTATGTTAGCTCACATTTAAACTACTACACAACGACAGGAATGACAGGTAATGTGGGTCCTCCGAGACTCGGACTACAATATTTTCAAGTCAAGTGTATTGAGTGTCTGTAATGGAAATGTTTTTGCAGTCTGTTTATATTTTCAGCAGCTAATACTATTTAAACTAAAACCCTTTTTTCCCCTATAATGTCTTAGCAGAACAGATGCTGCACTTTGGCTGTTAATTTACTAAAGTGCCTAATGGCCCCTTGAGGAAAAAAGTCAGGGTTTGGAAATTAAACCTGATGGTACTTAAGTTTTTTTTCTCAACATAAACTATCACTGTCATAACAATGGTAATCACCGCTGCTAATGCAGCGTTTTGTCCATTCGGGAAAACTCTGAATATAAACATTTCTTTAGCTGGTTATTTTCAAGATGAGGTCATCTCTACAAATGCTGCTGAAGATTGTTAGATGTTAGTTGGTTTTAACATTATTATCGTAACTAGGAGTGGAGTTATTTAGCTTTTATATTGTCCTGACATGACTTTGCCATGAAAAGCACTAATATAATTAAACTTTAGTCTGTGTAGGGACCTTTCGATTTTCTCAGAAATCCTACTGGGAGTACTTGAACAGACGTTCGGTCAGAACTGAATTGCATAAACAGATTAAATCATCCTCAAAACAGTGACGTATTCTTTATTTTCGTCCAGGTCGCGAGTTGCACCAACCAAATGGGCCAGATAGCCATCGTGGCCATGCAGAACTCCAGCCCCAAGGTGACCGAGTGCTTCAATGTGGAGTCCCGCATCCTGTGCATGGCCTACGTCCCGGCAGAGCAGCCCCAGGAAAATGGCGAAAACAGCCACACACCCCCAACGAAGGCCGGTGATAATCCCAGCGTCTGCCTGGGCATGGAGGAGGGCAGGTACAGTGCACTAGCAAAAGTGTGTCTGTGTTTCTAGCTTTAGCTACACAGCAGGTTTAATTGAATTAAAATGACTTTAGAGAAGTATTATAGAGTTAAAAATGAATCCTGAGGGTGTCATTCAAAAGGTCAAATGTTGCACACTATTTGGACAAGACTCACAAAGTAATAACTGGAGACAACAATCTTATTGATAATATGAGTGTATGTCAAAGCAGCTTTCTGTGTTAAGTTTAGCACTAACGTTATGTCCTGTCCCTGTTCAGCATCATCGTGTATAAGAGCAGCCAGCGGTCCAAGAAAGTTCGTCTGCAGCATTTCTTCACACCGGACAAGTCCACCGTCACCAGCCTGGTCTACAAGAAACACTGTCTGTATGCCGGCCTGGTCAGCGGCTCTGTGGTGGTCTACTCCAGATCACAAGGTGCCTGTGTGTGTCTGCGTGGAGGGGGCGGACTTGTGAATTTGTGTATCTCTTCTGTTATATTCTCATAATTCTGCCTTTGTAATGTTTGTTGATACTGTTAAACAGCTATAATTAGGGCAATTACAAGGTCAAATCACTGTTATTGTGCAAAACAGAAGTGCATTGACTGAGTTAATTTGATATTTTTTTAAAGTGCGTTGGTTGAGAGTGTGTATTTTAGATATTTAGTCTGCACTCGCCCTGAATTTTGTTCCTTTAACCGTCAACCGCTGTGTGCAGGAATAAGAGCGCTGTTGTTGACTTTGAGACTTTGTTTTTGCATGTAGCAACGTATGACACGTCTGCTGGCATCTGACTTACCAAATGCAACATATCTGCTGAGTTTTCCCGACTGTAGGCAGAAATTTTAAAGAGATCGGTGCTAAATCGGCACAGCCGAACATTTGGCAACTCCGAATGAAGCGGGTTGTGGGAGATGTTGTTTTGCGGTGCACTGCCTCAGCTGCGACTTGTTTTTTATCTGTGAGTCACTGGGTTGTCGCTTGTGTGAGTCAGAGGTTCACAGTGAAACTCAGACTCAGGCCTCTCCTCCACTTTGTGTGGAGGTTCTGTTTCCATTTGCTTCTGGGAGAAGCTAGTCCGTTAGCAGTGACCTATTTAACGTCTTCCGTCCCCGGACGAGCGCAGACACAGCAGAGGAAAGGAACGGGGTCTGCTCTCTTCCCACAGTCTTTCACAGCCTGCGATTTGTTCCATCTCCTGTTGGCTTTCATGGCAATCCGAGCCTCTGCCCCGTCTCCGTCGCTCTTGATTTTCTCCGTCTTTGTCTGATTTTTGTCTGTGTACGGCTAAAGATGAGAATCCTTGTGGTTCTTGGCTGTCAAAAATAAGTTGTCTCTGTTCTGTGAGGTTTTAGCAACCTCTGTCACACATTTCTAACCTCTCTGAGAAAGAACGTTTTAGTTTCCTTGATCAGTTTTTAGCTTAGTGATTTTTGTGGTCTGTGAGGCCTGTGTGTGTGCGATAGAGAGAGAGAGAGAGAGAGAGAGACTGACAGAAAACGGATGATGGCCTGAGGTCAGAAAGACGGGAGGAAAACCGTTCTGGTTCCTTCCAGTCAAGCTCGCAGTATATGTGAGACCGTGCAGGAATGTTTTCTGGGCCACTCATTACACCTCGTCTTTGATGCACGTCTTTTTTTTCTTTTCTCCTTTCACCAGTCATTAGACAGTGGCACAATGTATTCCAACTGAATGTTCCAGCAGTAGTGGCCTCACGTCACTCGTCACATTGATTCCCAGGAGGAAATCCTGACCCTGAAGTCTGATTCGTATGATTTCCACGGATCAGCAGCTCTGTCACTGGGACGTGATGCTCGACGCTGAAATGATGACTCACCCAGTCTGGTGGGGGGGGACTGTACCCTGCGTGCCCGTTTGTTATGCTATTGTCAGAGTGACTGGCTCTGTCTGTACCCTATTAGCATATAATGTAGACCCCTGGTTTCTCACTGCAGAGGAGGACGGCAGCAGAAATAGGACTCGGCTCACAACCTTTGATGTAACGCTGTCAGCTGATCAAACCCTGGCGATCAGAAACGCTCCGAACAGACGGCTCATGGCTCTGTCTTTAAAGCCTTTCAGTGCCGACTTATCCCGCAAAGACGTGCGACTCGGATGTTGACGCGGCGTATCGGAAGCTGGCCAGGCAGCCTCATTCTGCCACGCTCGCCGTTTCCTCTGTGACTGACTGTACGAGAGACGGGGAGAGAGAGCGAGGCGATGATTTGGCAAAGGTCACGCGTCACGGACAGCCGGTCGGAACATAAACTCCGTTCTGCCGTTCCGTATCACGCCTCTGCATTTCCCTGCTGAGAATATTGTCCTTGTTGTTTGCTACAGGGTTGTAAAAAATAAGAAAAATGCCGGGCTTGTTTAATCAGCTCTCCGGTTTATGTGCTGCTGTTAATGCACACACACTGTGATGAGAGGTTTACTGCAGCCAACATGAAGGAATGCCACAGTTTAAGAAGTCAGAGATGTGGGCTGACTTGTTTCAGACTTACATAAGGTGGCACTCCTTTCTTTTTTCCCCCTTCTCTTCCATTGCTCTTTTCCTTTTTTTATTCTCTTTTTTTTGCATTCACCTGCACAGTCTGATCAGTACAATAATATAAACAGGCCATTGCTGGAATGCTAATCCCACCTTCTTTATTGGGATTACCCTTTACTTCCCCAGTCATTACTGTACCTGTGAAAGAACGTCTCTTTCAGCGCGGCACCTCTCCCTTCAATAGCCGCCTTTGTTGCCTTCCCTTAAGCAAACACTATTGGTGAGGCCTCGTTCACTTCCTGGTCTGGATTAGCTCAGGGAATGTGGTATCTGGAGGAAATGAACTTTTTATTCAACACGGGGCCCATCCAGCTAAAAGTATCAGTACAAGAAGGCCATTTTTTATTGATACACGTTCCCATTTTTCAGCTTTTTTTTTCTCTGAACGTTTCCCACATTTCCTCGCATTCTATGACGACACCGAGGGGAATCTAATTTGGTATTTGTAAAGACACCGGGACGGTATTTATAAAGACGCTCCATGCGGTGCTTCGTCGCAGAGCCGAGCGTGTAGGAGGCGCGCGTGGGATGGAGCTGGGCTCCGACTGCAGCCTCGCAGCCCATCTATATTCATAGTGAAGGCTGTGAAAAGCATCAATGGCCACTCGGCCAGCATTTAGCAGAGTTATAAATGCCGATGACCTTCACAGACAACATTTATGAAGACAGAGCAGCTGTTGGTGAAGATTAAATGAGCCATTCCTCTTTAACCACTACATGACAAATTGCAGGGGGGGTTACGCTGAAAAAGACGACGTAATAACACTAATAGATGAGATGTACACTTCTGTACTTGTGTGGTTTGTTGTAGCTTATGATTCATCCCATGCAGTTTTACTGCAGCTTATTAGATTCCAGATCCTAACTGAATATACTACATGTGTATTTTGTGTTATGAGTATATATTGTATTATGGCCTATGAGCTGCACTGTTTGTGAAACGTTGTATTTATTTTATCGTGTTTGTTCTTACAGATGGTTTGTGGAGCTGTGACAAGCCCAAGGTGCTGAAGCTGGGCGTCCTCCCGGTCAAGGCCATGCTGGCCGTGGAGGAGCACCTCTGGGCTTCATCGGGCGGGCAGGTCTTCATCATCAGCAGCCACACGCATTCTGTGGAGGTATACCACCTTATCTGTGCATCTGTCCCAGCCCGCCTGTGTAAAGCATGCAGGAAACAAGCTCCAGTGAAAAAAAGATGATTAATGCTTTAATTATCCTCCTGTTAGTCAGGTCTGTTGGAAAAATCTGTGTCTCTTTAGAGAATGAGTCAGAGCAGGAAAAGAAAAGCAAAGACGTAGTTTGGAGAGGCTGCTTTATTTGCCAGAAGGCAAAAGTATTTTAGTGAGTAAAATATACTCCTCAGTACAGAGAAAGGCAGTGAAACATCGCGAGGAGAGTGAACCAGACCGTTGAGAGAGTCGCGTGGCTACGCATGTCATTGTTTATTTAAATCTCTCCCTAGGGGGCGCAAGTGTGGTCACTAGAACTATAAAGAGCATGTGGTAGATGAGGGTTCCTCGTTCCTCTTCCCAGCGTTCCTTTTTCCGTGTGTGTGTGTGTGTTCTGGCCTGGTTTAAGGAGTGGAAGCACCTGCCGTGGGTCCAGGAATAGTAACGTCCCTCTGACACGCACTCACTCATAATCTGTTTAGCCTCGGTAAGCTCATTATGTTGGACCACCTGCCTGTCTCTCTGTCTTGTCCTCGCTGAAGACGCTCGGTTGGTCCACAGTGGTAACAGAAAGTCCGACAGGTGAGCTCGGCCGTGTCACAGAGGACGAGCACAGTGAGATCGATCCAAAGAAATCAGATACTTCAGTAACCACTTAATCGTTTTAACTGAAGGTAGATACATTACATTTTGATTTCTTGCTCCTTCCTTCCCACATTTTGTCAGAGCTCTGTACTGAGACACTTGTGAATGAACTCTCCTCGGCCAAATGGAACTCTACCTGCACGTAAGGCAATGTGTGGCACGATTATGTAACTCCTGGTGATGGAAAAAACCCAGTTTACTGGTTTCCAAGGACAGGATTCAAAAGCACACGTACTTACAAGTATTTTAATCTAAACTAATGAATGAATGGAAAACCCTGAAAATACAAGAGTTTATAAGGTTGATTTAATTTGAGATTAATGAGCCAAATTTTATGAATGTGTGGTAAGTACTACGTCCACTGTGTTTCCTGTTGTGACTACGCCTGATGTTCTCCTTCTGTTCAGACGTCACCCCTGAATGAACACATTGTGTGCATTTGGCCAGAAAAAAAATAGTCCCTTGTATCATATTCTGTGTTGTCTATTGTGGAAAAGCAATTCTTCATTTTGATGGTAAAGCATAATCACGGGGTCCCAAACAGAACAACCACTGACAATGCATGGGCCACTGCAGTCTAAACAAAACTTAGGACAAACTTTCTGTGGCTTCATTTGTGTGTTGCACTTTTCAAATCCTTTTTTTCCTCTAGTTTGCAGTCACAAGCAGCCAACAGGACAAAAACTCTTCCTGTAGCCTCAGGAACATTTGGCCTGAGCCTGCAATGCTACTGAAATAATAGCATTGTGTGCAGAAATCTGCTGCAGAGTTCAATTTTCTGGCAAGCTGAAAAGTCTTAAATTTCACTTGTTGATATTATTAATACTCTAGAGGCAGCTGGAGGCCCACCAGGAAGAGGGCATGGTGGTGTCCCACATGGTGGTGGCCGGGGTGGGCATCTGGATCGCATTCAGCTCTGGATCCACCCTCCGCCTTTTCCACACAGAGACCTTGGAGCACCTGCAGGACATTAACATCGCTACACCTGTCCACAATGTCCTGCCAGGTAAGGCATAGTTTTCATTTTGATACCCCTTCTTCAGACTGCGACCATAGTTATTAATTATTTAGAGAAAAAGTCATCTTGCCAAGTTACACCCAAGTTCATAGTTTAACTAATCAGCATCAAAGATAATTTAGCTAGCCTATGTTGCTAAATTGCTTTCTTTTACTGTTAGAATCTGTAATCTGTTAGTACCCCTTCATTCAGTCTCCAAAATCACAAAAAGGACACTGAGGATGGTTTCACAATGTTAGATTAAAATGCTGCACAAACAGCAGCTGTTGTAGATAACACCCATTGCCTGCAGGTGGTGCTAATGTTAAACTTCCAGTCGCTGTTATTCTCCTTGCCCGTAGGAGGCGTCAGTGGCTCATTTAAACTGCTGATGCTCCTTCTCGGATGTTGTTCAGTCTCACACAGTTTATTCCACGCAGTAACAAACCGTACTGCACTGTAGTATTCGGACGTGCTCCTAAACTTGTCGAGGTGTGTGTACAGCCTCGTGGTTTAGGATCCAGTTGTAGGGATTTGTCCGTCTTACCACCTCCGCCACTCGACCCGCCGCTCTCGTTCCTCTTCGCCTTCCCTCGGGTGTCACCCGGTAATGTGATCCGCTCGCCTCGCGGAGACGGAAACCTCTTAGCGGATGTCAAGCTGTCTGACAAAGAACAGCAAAGCATCGCCGTTCTCTCTTTTGATGCGTGATATTGTGATCATCAAGTCAACTTATTCAAAAAGAGCGCTGCGCTCGTGGTGGCCGCTCCATGTGCCGTGACCTGACCGTAATTAGCTGACATCAGTGTAGGTGCTTGTCCGGACAGCTCTTGTTATGGCAGGTCTGTCACGCTCCCGGCCTTTTCTAAACAGCTGATCTGGACCCTCTCATTTCGTCTCTATTCATAGCGTTGCGTGCAAAGACGTGTGACCTTTTCAAGTCATTTTAAGGCAGCATTGTGAGCTTTGGAAGGTGCTGTCTTAAAGGGAAACCCAGCCCAACTGAACACAAACAAATACTGAGACTGACCAAACATAGACAATGGGAGTTATTAGCTCACATTGAAATATAGTACATACTTGCAGCTGAGTAACTAGAGGAGTTGAAATAACACTCGTCAGCCTGTCATGAAGATCAATAGCATTAAATGTAATTGGGATTAAATTAAATGTGTCAAACAATGCAGGAGTGTCTGAAGGTTGTTTTCCCCTTAACAGATCTAATGTAGCATTAATGCTGGTGGGCACGGAGCTTTCTCCCTGCTTTAAACAGGTAATTTACTGACACCATTCCACCACAGTGGCTCACCCTGGATTGTGTAAGGCGCTGCAGATGCAAACCTGTCATCAACAGGTTGTAACATCTGCAGAACAGTGTTGGAGGCCAGCCAAATGAGCCATGGCTCACGGACAATTTAAAGCCAGATGAGTTTTATCCTGGAGAACAAATATTTGTTTTAGAGGCTCCTGAGGACAAACTCAGCCGTTAACCCTGTGATGCACATGCCTGCTTTCACTTCCTGCTAGCTTTGAGACCAGTTTACGTAGTGGGATATGAAAGGACACTTTCCTGCCCATGTGTGTTGAAGCCAAACACTGTCACTGAGGATGTTCAGCTCCCATGGTGACTGTTGTCCCGGGCTGAAGTCCCCGGAGCGGCCTGTAGCTTCGGATCTTGTAATCTGTTGTGTTACGTCAGCTTGACCCAAAAACACACTTTTTCGTTTTGTCATTGAGAGGAGATTGCTTCTGTCAGTATGAAGTGTGGATTTGTGCAGTCACTGCTGCTTTCAGTCCCTCCATGCAGAGTCATGCAGACAGCTGTGGTCTGGCGCACATGTCCTGAAACATTCTTTGCAATGTTGTCTTGAACTCTTATATCGACTCTTTGCCTTCCTCTTCAAACTGGAGTTTTCATCTGGGATCGGTTTTGTGTTGACAGCTGTGAGTTAATCTGTGCGTGTGTTGTGGTCTTCAGCTAATGACTAGCCTGTAGCTGTTCTGCGCTATCTCATCTTTGGTATCATTAGCAGCGCTGTCATCAGCCTGTCTCGGCGTACGGCGTGTGTGCATTTGTTCTTCTGAGGGATTTCTCTATTATTGTGATTGTACATTTATTCATCATCAGAATCTCATGTAATTAGGTTTGGGGAGATGGTCTCAGTCCAGCGCTGCAGAGTTTTTAAAACAAGAACTGTTCACACGCAGCGTTTTGTATCCATGGCTACAAGTTATTCACAGTGCACGGGCATGATTCTGGCTGCAGAGACAACACATTTACGGACATCGCCGGCCGAGGTTCCTTTGGGGAAATTCCGACACGCAAGCAAAAAATTGTAAGAGATGAAGCGACTGCTCGGAGGATCTGGATTCTCTTGATACTGTGAGAGACCCTCTCTCTCTCTGATGCCCAGTGTTTAGAGTTAAGGGGAAGGCCTCCATCAGACAGATGTGAATGATAAAAGCAGCCCACTTTGGGACCTCACTGCCCATATTGGCTAATTGGATCCATGCAACCGCAGAGGAAGCTGGTTCTGGGACAGACCACCACACATGAAAGCGTTCTTCCTCTGAGCCTCGCCATTAGAAGCTCACTTCCTCTGATAACTGTACATGAGTCCCTGGACTGTCAGTCAGCATGGAAATCAAACTTGTGTTGTGGCATATTGTAAGGACACAGCGGCATTTAATCCACCTGTCTGCCACTTTGCTCGTCACGTGTGTTGATCTGTGCTTCGAGCGGTGTTTGAAAGCGGCATACTGTTTATCAGTGCTGGCCGCTGCTGTGGAAAAGAAAGCGAGCAGGAAAAAAATGTGCTGTTTCTGCACAAACTCTGATGTAATTGGAATTCCCAGCCAAACTGTTTGGACAGGAGGGGGGCTGCCTGCAATCAATGTGTTGGAGGCAAAGAGGAGTGGGTCTTTGATCCGCAATCCTTCGCTCCGTTAATGCTTCTTTACCGAGAAAAATAGCAAGAGATTACATTATTCTGATATTTGATTCTCCAGGAAGTCCACATTATTACGGAGGACTATTACATTACAGGTCCTAATGCAATTTTGGCTCGTCTACAGCTCAGGACTGAACAATATATCCACAGGAGAAGAGAGCGCGGGCGTCGTCTTGGGCGTGCACGTCTCTGTGAATGGTGCAGTGTTAAACGCAGGAGGTGCTCGAGGTGGAGTTATCCTTCTCATGTTCGAGCACGTTGGAGCAATTCTGCTAACTCCCGTCATGGGAGTCAGGAGGCGCTTATCCAAGCACAAAAACGCACAGTGGGTTAATATGCTGTAATAGCCGCCATTATCAGTGCAATTCATAGCTGGTGTTTTTGAAAGAATCCGATGCAGTTCGTGCTATAGAGTAATTTATTGGTATCGGGAGCTGACGGGATCTTAACTCCTGCAGTTATAACAGACTACTGTACTTTGTTTATTCCCCAGTCATAATTTGAACATTTTCTTCTGAGTTTCTTCAGAAATAGTTGCAAGAGATATTAATAAGCACTTCAAAAGGCAGCGGGCCTCCATCATGTACTGATGATGTCTCAGAGGACGGGGGGTTGACTTGCTGGCTGCTGAGCCGAGGGGCTGGTCTGCCTTTGTCTGCTGCTCTGTGACCTAAATAAGCAGCCATGCATGGTCTAATGGGAGACAAACATGGGGGGGGTCCAGTAAATAACACCTCCATCTTTCTCTTTGTTTGTACGCCACCGTTGCAGCACACCTCCCAATATAGATAACACATTTGTCTCCCTCTGAGAGCCAAGTGCTGACTCAACGGGCTGGATGGCTTCACTGTGATGTCGCTCCAGTCAAAATGTGAATGGGATTTAGCTTTTTTTTTTCAACAGCACCACGGTTCTGTGGATGCTGATGTTGGCGGGTCGATCTGCCACTCCGGCCCACTCCGGCCCTCTCAATACAGACTCAATACATTTCCATGACGTTGCACGTGGACCTTCGTTGTCCCCAGAGCATGGATCGCGCTCGCTTTGGGGATCCCCTGATGCAGGTTGACCTTTTTTGGTTTTCAGTCGTCGTTGTCTCGACAATCGTTGGATGACCCCAATGTCGTCTCATCAACAAATGTTAGCATACTAACCTGGTAAACCAAAAATGTGAAGCTAGAAAGGATTGCTCCTGCTACAAATCATCATGTGTTTTTACAGCAGGAGTAATGTTGTGGAATGAGGGTATAAGGTCCGGCTATAGAGCCTGGAACCGCGATTAGTCACGTTGTGCTGATCCCAGTTATTTCTAGGCTGATTGAATGGCTGATCTTGTGTATTATTGTATTGTTTGGGATTTGTTCCTCCCTCCTGCCGGCGGCTGTCAGGACTAAGTGCAGATCAAAGCGGTGCCGGGGTGTAAGATCAGGTCCAGAGCTGGGCCGTGTTGACGCTCACTCTGGGTTTATTTTAGTTCACCCTCTGGGTGGGGAACTCCAAATATTATGAAAGGAGGAAGTTGAGCAAGGCCCCCGACCGGCGGCCGGCGTGTTTCTGCTAACTCATTAGAAGCACATGTGGGCAAGACGCGGAGCCTCATCCTCTGCTGTACCTGCATGCCCGTCTGGCAGGATTCCTGGAAGTGTGGCAGCATGTGTGTGCCCCACGCAAGGGGTCAGCTCCAGTGACGGGTGGGCGGGGGGGTCAGGCAGGGAGACTGGCGGTAATTTTTCCGAAAGCCCAAGAGGATTACTTTGAGGGAGGAAATTCAAGTCAAGCTGTAGTAATGACTCATGACAGTCTGGCCTCCCACATAGCAGCACTGAAGGACTGCCTTTGCCAACCCCCTGACTCTTATTACGATCCCAAAAAAATCTGATAAAAATGTCTGCCGAGATACCATGCCTTGAATAGCTTATTCCTGACAAAGCTCAGAGGATGGTCTGAGATCAGTGCCGAATTCCACATGATAAGTCACCGAGCACAGACTGTCAGCGAGGCGGCTTTATTGCTGTCCTTCCTGAAAAGTGCTGTTAACTTGACAATAGCTGCTTTTACAGTCCAAAGTGGCATCGTGGGGATTTTTCTGACCTGGCGTGAAGATAAAAGGTCAGGCCAGATTGTCCTTTTGTAGCTGCCGCAAGCTTTCTCAATAGAGGCAGAGCTGCTTGTTAATTACAGCATTACAGCATGTGGTTACATAACACTTTGTGTTTGTTTGTTGGGCTCTAATCGGGCCGTAATGGTGCGTTTTTCTGCGTTGAGACACTTGAAAAGAGCTGCTTTTATCCAGGCTCCTCTCAACGTTGCCCTGGAGACAAATAACCGTTGAACATCATCGCTGCAGAAATGCCCCTGCTCGCTAAAAAAAACCATACCCCCCCCCCACGCATCCCACGCACCACACTGTATGCACGCCTGGTGAAGTGGCCCATTAATGATGCAGTTCTTCTGATTTTCCAGGAGACACAAGTGTGCATCTGTGTGAGGCTCAACAGTTTTTATGGCGTGACGCTGTAAATCACTCAGGGCTGGAGGATATCTCTGCCAGGAACCGTTTGCCAACTGTTTCTCTCTACATATTAACGAAACGTCAGAGGATTCGACGCATCTCACGCTCATGTTTTTGTCTGCAGGGAACCAGAGGGTGTCAGTGAGCAGTCTGCTGGTCTGTCACGGCCTGCTTCTGGTGGGGACCAACCTGGGGGTGACTGTGGCGCTCTCTGTCCCCAGGCTGCAGGGGATCCCCAAGGTCACAGGTGAAACGTCCTGAAACATCACCGCACACACACCATGAGACCAAACCTGCAGGTTGTCCAACAGAGCAAACCAGCAAATCCTCAGGATTGGTTTTTTACACAATTGCTTTTTTTTCTGGTGGTCGAACATTAGATTAATCATCGTTGTTTCAGCTCTGCTTGCGTGCAGCACGGCCATGACCTTGAAAGGAAATATCCTCAAGAGGAGATCTGTGTTTTAGATTTAGTCAGGGGTCATTTGCTGTTTTGCTGACTGTTTGTTGACTTTTGTTCGTTACTAAGAAGTTCAACAGGGTTTACTTTGCTCTGTAGACATTCAAACATTATTCTTAGTGAGGGTGATTATATTGTATGGTTAATTGCACAAAAAAACATGGAAAATCAGACATTTGCTGAAGTTGCAGGCCTTTGATTTCAGGCATGTATACTGGTGACATATACACACAGACAAACAGGAGGAATTCTTATGTGGCTGTCGTTGTTGTCAGGTCGTGGCATGGTGTCCTTACACGCTCACAACGGGCCGGTCAAGTTCCTCACCGTGGCTGCGGCAGTGTGCAACAGGCCCTCTGGCCTGACGTCCTCCACCCCTCCCACCTCAGTCCAGCCAGCAGACGCAGAGGACGCGGAGAACCCTCAGCCGCCCTCAGACTCGGCCCTGACTCCACCTCAGGGTCGAGGCGTGTGGCTGGGAGAGTCGGGCTGCACCACCATGGCGCTCCAGGACTCCATGTCCTCCTCGTCCTGTGGCTCCCTAGCGCCATCCCAGGGCTCTTTGGAGCACGGGCCCGAGGACGGCGCCCTTTACGACGTGCTCCACGACCCGGCCCACCACCAGAGGGGCCGGCGCTCCAGCAAAGTGGACGTCAGCTCCCTGCTGGTGGTGTCCGGAGGTTTGGGCCACCGCAGGGTGAACAAAAAGACCAAACAGTCTCGCCACGAGGACACCACCTCCACTATTATGATCTGGCAGATTCCTTTACTTAACATGTGACACCAAAAGCACCATGATAGGTTAGTAAAATAGCATCAGTTGCAAGTACAGCACATCGTTGCATGCTCGTGGGACTTATGTTATATTGTATAACCTATATTTTCTCTCTTTTTTTCAGGATAAAATGGAAGTACTCACAATGAGATCGAGTGTTACACATTGAGATGAATCAAAACAACTGAATGTGTTATTTAAACCGGATCTGCATCAGACTCTGTTTCCACATTAACTACCACAGTGTTTCTGATGATGTCTCCTACCGTAAGAAAACCAAGGATCAGTAAAACCACTCAGTTTTCATCATGCTTGATGGCGCGAACAGCCGCCTGCAGACCAGTCAAAGGATTTACTGTACGTGTTAAGGATGTTTTACTTTGAAAAACACTGCAAGGTCTTTAATTTCACCCTCCGATAAAGTTTCTCTGTAATGTGGCTAATACATTTCATCACTCTCCAGTGTTTGTGCCATACCAGTGGACTGTGTAGGACTGCAGTATTTCAATCAGTGTTGAGAAGAAAGGTAACGACGGGGCTTCAAAACTGTTACACTAAAGTTTCTTGTCAGATTAGGATTAGGTTGGGTTTTTTCTGACAGATTTTCGATCATCTGTCAAGGCCAGAGTTGTAAATATGAAGTACGACAACTCAGGATTACATGTGCAGGAGTAATAGGGTTACAGAAGGTGTTTATACGGAATCAGCACCATCTTGTGCAGCCCTGCAACCATTCTGTTAACAGAGCAAAGGGGAAAAAAGGTTGAATATCGACAAATGAATTGGATTGAGAAGGCTTGATGAGAATCTCTGGCTGGCCAGGTTTCTGTTCATAAAGGGAAGAAAGAGTTAACTCTGCAAGATCCCCCCCCCCCGAATCTTTGTTTCTCACATAAGAATATTTTAAAAAAAGATAAAAAAGCTTTATACATTCTTTGCTATGTGTCTCTATGTCTGTTATGTATATTAACAAATCCATAAACATTGTTTTATTGAGCAAACCTGTGTGTTTCATGCATGCAGCTGTGTGAGCTTTCGATCCAAAATATGCACCTATTTTTTATTATTTTCTACCAACAGTCATAGTGGAATTTATGACTCTGTCAGTGAAATACACGTCAACCTCGCGGCTTTTCTGCACTTTTTTTTTTGGGAAAGCGTAAAACCAAACAAAATCGTGAAAAGGAGCTGACAGATTTTTCGACCATATCCAAGACAAGTAGCAGTATTTGTAGGAAAAAGAAGAGGAGGAAATGGTTGTCAGTGTGCCCTTTTTTTCCTTCTTCATTCCAGCTAACCTCGTACTTCTCCTCTGGTCCGACCGTGTGCAGCCATCAGTACATGCAGAGACTAGTAATGTGCCTGAGGGGCCGCAGTCTGATACAGCTCATCTGGGTTTTCACTGCTCATGTCTCCCACTGCCAAACAAGAGAGGGTTGAGACATTTTCTCTGCCCACGTCCACCGTTGCACAACCAGGTTTCACTCTTTTGTCATTTCTAACAAAAATAGACTCATGGTTGGAGTTTTTCCCATGCTGCAATCCACTGCACTGGAAGTATCTAATATACAGTCTTGAGCCTAAGATAATGTTTAACATCCGTAACTAAATACTGCCTTGTATTTATTAACTAGAAGTAGAACGTGGCGACGCCTCGGCCTTGCTCGAGTGCGCCCAGTAACCCAGTTATCAGTTTGTTTGGCTGGGTGTTGCCATTGCTTACATATCGAGGCAGCTCTGTGCCTGGAAGTCTTTTGTTTTCCCTCTGACCCTGAGGTTTCCATGGTGACATTCATTTTGTGTGTGTCAACCCTCAGCTAGTCTTTCTTCTCTGAATATCTGGCAGTAAAACCTCCCATCTGAAAGCTTCTGATCTCACGGGGCTGATAGTGGTGCGATGCCCTCACGGTGGCTCCCTCTCTATTTTTGTATCTGAAGGCCAGTTGTTAAGACGCATGGTCTCCACGGAGGTAGTGGTTGTGGACTGTGGATATAAAAAGGGCCTGCTACTGCAGCTGCCGGCCTGTTGAAGATGCACCTCATCACATGTCGAGTGTATGTGCCTCACATACGTCTTTTATAACCGGAGGGACACACATGCACAGATATTTCCACTATCAAGGTTACTTCTCACTTTTACTCCACAAATATGCTGCACTGGGATTGGTTCAGGCTGCCTCTCTCCTTGCGCTCAGATAGGAACAGTGTTGGATTGTTACAGGAAGGAGAGTGTGACTCATATTTCCAGGGAAACCTGCCTTGTGTACAGTATATGCTCACACTTTATTTTAGGGAACCGGCATGTTAGTTCTACAGACCCTGTGATTAACTCCGCTGCACAAACAGGTGGAGTGTACTAATGGGACAGTTATTGATTTTCTTCTAAAATAGCGTTACTGCAGTGTATCCCTGTGGGAGGTAAACAGTGTCTGCTGTTTAATCTTATTACAATGTGTACCTGTCGAAATCTGCCAGTGTGCTTTGAATTTTATATTTATATTATCTTTCAGGAAAGATCACAGTTTAGCGGTATGTATGTATGTGCATGGGGGGTGATGCCCCGTATAGTTAATCCTCTGACCCTCCCCGGCCCCACTACCCACCGTGGTACCCAGGACCGGGATGATGCGTAAAGGAATGTCGCATCTCTTGGAAGCGGCCAGCGCGCGCGCAACAGACGGAGGCTCGTGCATCTGAGCGTAGGGTTAATACCGACAGAGGGGGGCGTGGTCTAGATCAATAATAACCGCCTCACTGTAGTCGACTGTGGGGAGTGGGGGCAAAAAATAAGACTACAAAAACCGCCGTCCTGACAGCTCTGTGAGCCACACGCTGCCCCTCAGCTGTCCACGCCGGGTGGCCTGCTGGACAAAGGGATGATGCCGCAGCAGCGGCGGCAGCTCTCTCCAGCTTCCACCGGGAGGAAATGAACTGAGCGACGGCCGAGCTGGAGGAGGCGCGACCTGGAGTGACTGCGCGATCGTCCCACTGCCACGCCTCCGCCACCCTGAACCCAGGGAGACCTCGAATGGACCGACGGGCTCAGAAAAAACTCGCTGCGTGAAAGGTGAGCGGATGTGATTTTTTTTTGGAAAAAGAAGAAGAAGAGCTGGAGCTGTCGGTGAAGTAAACTCGTGCAGAGGAGCGCAGCGCGGCTGCTTCAGCAGGATTGCGTCTGCCTTACGTAACTGAGCTTCGTGGAGGGGACTGGCAGGGGAACTGCTGGTGCCGTGCTGTTGAATCGCAGCGGGGAAACGCAGGTAGGTTAAACTGATACTGGACAGATAAGGACCTGAATCGTTATCTGCAGATTCTAATGCGGTTAAACTTACAGTAAAATACCTCATTAAACCTTAGTGACCCAACTCACAGTCTCCTTCGTTTGATCGACGCGATCGGTGGGGGAGCGCCGGACAGGAGTTGTTTTTAAAAAAAAATGTAATTACTAACGCCCTTTGCCCGTCATATTAGAGATTAATTCGTCCATCCGCGAAACGCCACTTGCGCATGCGCTTTCGAACATCTTCAGATTACCGCAAATAACGGACAGGCAGGGTGATGTTCGCAGGAGGTCGTGCGGGTCGCAGCCTTAAGAAGCTGAATGTTGGGTAAGCTGCAGATGTCGCACTTAAAAATCGGCGCCGCTTCAGTGTGTTGACAGAAATAATGGCACAAGAATGCAGGAGCTGATCGCTTGAGATAGTTGGCAAGGGCAGCACAAAGTAATATTTTCCCCTAAGTTTCACGGTTTTCGATCTGTTTTTTCAGTGAAAGGGCGCCCCTCAGAGAGTAAAGTAGTCTTTGCAGCCTCAAGACTCAATTTTTCCCCCTCCTCTGCTTGGTCTAAATTCTCTTCTTGATCCGATGTAGGTGAGGAGAGAGGAGTCCAGCCTCAGGTTTTTCTATCCGCTCGGCATGATCGGTGAAGACGCTGTCTCCCATCACCAGTGAGCACATCAACATGAATGAAGGCCGCGGGCAGGGCAAAGGGGCCATCGCTGTGGAGGCCGATGTCATCCTCCACACCGTGAACCCCGACCTTGTCGCGCCTGCCGACAAAGATGGGAGTGTGTGTCCAGCTTATGTCCACGGATACCGGTCGGAGGACAAAGATTTCAGCCCTCCTCCAGTGTACGAGAAGGAATACCTGTTGGATGGAAGGCTGATGGAGAATAATCACATCGATCATCAGAAGGGTAACAGCTCCTACATCTCAACGGCTGACCAGTTTCACCTTCCAGATGATAAGGGAGCTCTGGATCTCCCTCCTCATGCTGACTCCACTGTGTCCAATCACGTCGCTGGCATGCAGCGACACTGTGCGAGCAGTGAGAACCACAATGGTGCCAGAGCTAAAGTGTCGTACGGTGCAGATTCCTCTGCATGCTTGTCCATCCAAACCAAACGGGAAACTGATAGGTCAGTTCTCAAATCGAACCTCAGCCAGGAAGCCGAAAACGCACAGGTGGAGAAAGAGCCCGATTTAGTCATCGAGGTCGGCGGGCAGATGATCAGCGCTCACAAGTCTGTTCTGGCTGAGAAGAGTGATTACTTTAAAGCACGGCTGTCACGAGACATCCTGAAAGTGAAGGGAGTGAGCTACAAGACTTTGTCTACATTAGTAGACTATGTTTACACTTCCCAGATGAATGTCAACAAGGACAATGTTGTGGACGTCATCACGGGAGCCAAAATCCTTCAGATCCCCTGTGCCGTTCAGGCAGCCATGGACTCCATGTCTGAACAAATCAGTGTGGAGAACTGCTATGAGATTCTGGTCATTGCCAAAAAGCAGCGACTGAGCGAACTGAAGGAGACGGCCTACGGCTTCATGAGCGACAACTTCCTCCAGATCCTTAAAGACCCCACTGCGTACGGCCGCCTGACGGGATCTGAGCGGGATCTGATCCTGAAGAAGAGAATGGATGGGAGGAAGACTCTGATGGTCGCGGAGATAAATGATGTGTTTGATCGAGTCGGGAGCCGGCCACCCAGTCGCTGCGGCAGCCGACCGCAGAGCCCCCTGTCGGTGGGGTCTTTAGAGGAGAACCACATGATTTACTACTTTAACGAAACGGCAAATGACTGGAGACCTTTGATTGCGATGCCTGAGGACATGAACACTAAAGGTTGTGGGATCTGCACCATGTATAACTACCTGTTTGTGGCAGGGGGAATAAAGGGCTATGGAGACAAGGGCAAGGTTTCCGACAAAGTCTTCTGTTACAACCCCGTAACCAACCGTTGGGCTGAGGTCAGACCCCTGAACCAGGCTCGTGCCCAGCTGAAGCTTGTGTCCATGGATGGCTACTTGTACGCCATTGGAGGGGAGTGTTTGTTTACAGTGGAAAAATATGACCCTCGCATGGACCGCTGGACCACAGTGGCCCCTTTGCCCAAGGGAGCCTTCGCGGTGGCGCACGAAGCCACCACCTGCAATGGAGAACTCTATATTTCAGGAGGCTCTCTCTTCTACCGCCTCCTTAAGTACGATCCCCAAGAGGGACGAGTGGCAGGAGTGCCCCTACAACAACAGCAGGAAGAAGTCCACCGACATGGTGGCTTTCAAGAGCTTCATCTACCGCTTTGACGTCAACCGCGAGCAGGGCATCAACGTGTTCAAGTACAACACCATAGTGAAAATGTGGCACGATTGTGCGTCGCAGAGGCTGGGTAGTCACCTGCCCTTCAGGTGCGCCGTCATCGGGAACTGCATCTACTGTGTGAACAAAACCCAGACTCTTCAGTTTGTAGTGGAGGAGGAGAATGCCTACTTTGTCGAGGAGACGCTGAGTGCGCCTCTGGAGGCGAAAGGCGTCCTTTTTCCTTTTGTTCTCACCTTGCCTGAAAAGCCTGAAAAAGTAACATAGTGTGTGTATGTGTGATCTAGAATAACACAACACGTGTCATAGCAAAACTGGAATAATAATAAGACCTTATACACTCTTCAATGTCAGCCTTCTATCTCAGTGTCTCATTGCCCGCTTGCAATGGAATGTGTGTACTTGCATGGCAATATATGAACAGGGTTAAGCCTTAAAAGGAAACCTTTACTTTAGTGTTGAATGAATGCAGCCATATTTTTATCTGACTGTAGATAATGACATGATGAAAGTGACTGTAGATTATTTTGTGTATTTCCTGTGTTCAGTTTTGTTTGGTGCAATTTTGTAGTTAGATTCAATATTGTTTAGAACATATTAACTAGTTGATATTGGCAACTTTGGTCAAAAAAAGAAGTTGTTGAAAATTGTCATTTTAAAAAAAGGATGGAAGCAGTTACAGTGTGCTTTATGGATGATGCAACACAGGTACTATGCAAATGAAATACAATATACTGGTGGGTCTGCTCTCATGCTGTGCTATTTAATAGTTATTGACCATGACTGGAGTTTGACTGGAAGGAATACGACATTTCTCAAACCCTGATCTGCAACACCTTTGATTAATCCTGTGAAATATTGTCATGTTGTGATCAGTATTAAAAAAAAATCTGCTGTATCCGTCTCCTAAACCACACAAATATTCCTCCTCGCGAAGCACTTAGGGAGCACATTGTACCCATCGTAATTCATGGGACCTTTTCAGTCAGTTAACACAGTATCTCGAACACTACAGTACATGAACTACATTTATTTTTAGATTCGCTCGTTTGCTTATTGTGCCTACTCACGGTTGTAAGGTCCTACATTTAGAGCATTTGCCAAAGATAAAAAATAACTGTTGGGCTATAATAAACCAATAAATCTTGCATCTCTTATGAATTAAGTTCTTAATAAAGAGCGTTCTTTAGACGTAGTCAAGTCATAAAGTAGAGCAATAGTTTTGCAGGGGGGAAGGGGCATTGCATTTGCTGCTAACAGGCGCTTTTCTTGAAGGTTCAGGAAACCCAGTCACTTAGAATCTATAGAGATGCTTCTCTGAGCAGGTGCAGCTTCCCTGCATGTGTTTCAGAGGAGCAGCCACACGAGCCTGTTCACCTGTTGCCAGGTTGCTTCTCGCAGTGAGGGCGCATCCCCTAAAATCAAATCCGACCTCCATGCTTCATTTCAGCACGGCCAGGTCTTGGCCCTCACTGCTTCCTCGAGGAGGTTCTCCTGGTCTGTTGACACTAATTAACCATGTTCTTCTTGCACCAGCGAGCATTCACACTGATGTTGCTTTGAATCTCCTTCTTTAGACATTTGATGGTAAAATAAGTGGGTGTTTTGTATGGAAGCTGATATATTGGTGGAACAAATTGCTTTTGATAATATTTGTAGAGGTGTATCCATGCAGTCAGTGTGACTCAGACAAAAGTGGATGTGGTTTTGATATCTTTGGCTGGCTGGCTGGCATCTGTATTTTTTGTGAACTGTTTTGTAAGGATTTGATAGTTTTGGATCTGCTGCTGTGATGGACAGTAAAGTAATGCAACGCTAAGGCTTCCCGTTTGTGGGCTAACAAATAAGCTGTTGGATGATGTGCATCAGTCAGAATCAACTGGCTTCAAATAAAATATTTTGTGTCTCAAAATGATCTAGTTTTCTGATTATTCTACAACAAGATGTTAAGGTGCTGCTGTCACACGTGGAACAGACCTGTCATCTAGTGGCCATTGACCGTAATGACACCCAGTGCACAAATATTCACTCATGGCCCACAAAACATTTAAGAAATAAACTCTTTCTTGCTAATAAATGAAAACGAATTCTTGTAAAATGATGTTTTTGTTTTAATTTGTGACACTTCTCAGTAAATTATAACAATATGTAATCTGCAAATAATTCTTCCATCCTTTCATTTAAGGGGTGGACTGCCTTGATACAAAACTTTTAACAGCGGAGGACGGTGTATCAACTGCTGCCAAATTCATGCAGTAGAAATGACTTCATATTGTGTTAAGAATAAAATGAAGGGTTTATTCACAGAAAGTCAAACAAGGTGCATATCCGAACCTTTAAATTGAAGACGTTGGATGAGAGGTTATAAAACACGAAAACCTTTGCTAAACAGCGCCCTCTGTGGCCACAGGTGGTAACTCCAGGATAAAGGCACAATAAATTTCCCTTCATTTCCGAAGATTCTCTTGGCTTTAATTACATCATCATTAGGAGACCCCTGGCGTTTCCCCTGGCGAGTGGAATGGGATCACAAGCAGGAAAGTCAAAAACACGTTTCCATGAGTTTACTTATCGGTTTTTCTTCTTCTTCTTCTTCTTTTTTCAATGACAGCATAGTGGCAGAGTAACACGGTTTTGATGCAATGATGTCCACTAAACAACATTATCATTTTAAAGTTTGCTCAAAAGGAAGCTACTCTCCATATCAATCCAAGAAAAGCTGCAATAACAAACTGAGTCAAGTGTATGTTTTATTCTTATTTAACTTTAATTTGTAAGAGGAAGATGGCAGAAAACATTTGATTTACAACAAGGCCCAAAATCTTTGAGCATGTGTAACAAATAATGTAAGAAATTACTCAAGTTAACCAATTTAAATTCCTTCTTATTTAAAATTTCTTTCCAGCATGGTTTTTGTCTTTCATTCATAAGCCCAAATCTCATCTTCAAGGACAATATCATGGAAACCTTTGTGATGTGATTGGGATTTAAGCTCAGACTGTTGCAGTATATGGACGTAAGTGCTGTCTCACCTAATGTAAAGTGCCTTCATGAACATTGTATCATGTAACAACCTCCCAGCTGCTGTATTCATTTACTGTGTGAAACACGATGCAGACATTTGTTTGAGCTTCAAGAAATCTATATGCAACACTTTTTACTCCATACCTCAAGATATTTAACATGTTATTGTACACACATGCACAGACAAGTAGTTTTTCTTGTCATGCTGTAGTGTGAACAATATTCTCTCCTGCCTTCTGATTTCTTTTCATTTGTTTTTTTTTTTATATTTAGCTGTTCCTCCTCCTGTTTAACTGCTCCTTGTGAAAACTGAATTCCTGGGTGCAGACAAATTAGTTGAATTTGAACATAGTTGTTGAAGATATAGTTTTACAAGCCAACGTATTTACATAAATGTGTTCTTATGCATAATTAATTTGTACATTCTTTAATTGAACAGTTGTTTCCTCTTCTGTGTTTGATTCCTGGATTTCTTGCTTCATTCACTGTTTCAACACTGGAGGGCAGTAGGAGCATGATGTAAAAAAATGGATATGCCACTGCTGCATGATGATCCAACTATGCCTATACTGGGGGATGTACACTTGGGGTCATGACAGAATGTATATTGCCTTATGTCAAACACATACAGTCCATAGCTGACCCACATGCTTTGGGCTTTGGTTTGTGCTTCTCATGGGTCAAATCATGGTGTAAGGCCCTGGTATTTCACAGATATTATGGGCCAAAGCACTCAAAATGACTGCACAGAACTGTAATGTTTAGTTTAACAGTGCACAATACAGCTATATTTTAGTGTTCTGGTGTCAACGAACTGATTCATTTTTTAATTTACATCAGAAGAGTTCTGTTTGTGGTGGAAGGTTAAGTGTCATTGTTGTAATAAATTAAAATATCATATTTTTATGTTATGTGCTGAACCACTTTTGAGTAATTTAATTCTTCTAATTAAAATTATAAATGTATTCAAGGCTCTTTTTTATCATGGTTGTCAATTTTGTTTTGTCTTTTCTTATCAGAACTAAATTAGATTTAAATTAGAAAGACGCAATGTTATATAATTAATGATTTCAATTTAGTAGTAGTCTCTGAATATTTCCATGGAATTTAAGTGCAGGTTTAGATTAAGAAAAAAAAAAATCAAGCTTACTAATTGCCTCTGCGAGGTGTCACAACAATTCATTCATCGATAAAACCAAACCGGGATCCGTCTGCCTGTTGCCATGGAGATCCGGTGATTGACAGCCCCTGACGTGTCAACCCGTGCACTCGGAGTTCCTGTGGGACGTTTGGCGCAGAGAGACGTTTACCTGGCGAGAACGACACTCCCCTACTTAGCATTGTTGCAACCTACCAAAAAAGCTTTCACGTTATTGTTTCGGTACTAAAACCATTATGAACCATACCTTGAATACCAGATACACAGTTTTTATGATATAACCAAGTTCACAGCCGCTTTGGCTGTTTGGCAGCTGTGAAGCAGCTAGCAAGCATAGTTAGCATTAGCTTGGCTAATGTTAGCTAGTAATGAACCCGGTGAGTTCACACCAGACACCTGACCCAGCTCCGTTGTGGGGATGAAGACGGTGAAATGCGGGCACAACCCTCAAATGAAGAGCGTTTTCCATTCGGGGATACTTCGGCACAAGAGCTAACTGGGTTAGTTAAGTTATTAAATTAGCATCGCCATGCGAACTAACAGGACTTCTATTTAGGTACTTGACAGTATATTGACTTGCCTGAATAGTCGTTAGCTGGGTCCTCAATAAGCACAAGAATTTTGACTAAAATATACTTTGAAAATTAAAACCGAGATAGTGGCTAAGATGTAGGAAGTCATATATGAATCCTATGCAGTGTGTCACTGCAAAGTGCATTTATTTAGCTACTGTTTTACAAAACTAACAGTGTTAGCTAGCTGGCAAGCTAGAAACAAATGTGAGTGTGTTACTTTATTTGACTTGCTGTGACTTGGTTGAAGAACTATGATGGGGTCTCAGTCTTTTGGAGGGGATGGAGGTTGACAGTGGGGGAACATAGCTGGCCAGTGAGGCAGAGGCATTATTTCATTAGCCATGGCCCAGCTGTTGTACAGACTCAAAATCCACCACAATCTTGTCTGATGGGGCCTTCTTTGGAGGTAAGAAGCTAGTCCCATGCTGCAGTTGTCTTTAGATTTCTTACAGAATACTAATTATGTTTGCTTAATTGGATTTAGTCATTAAAATGGGGAGCTTGTTAAGTCTTTTCCCCTTGCTTTCACCTGCAGCTAAATTTAGCTAACAAGGTCTGTCTGGATCTGAAATACCTTGGTCAATAAAAATGAGGCATTAGTGGTTTAGACTTCAGAGTGCAGTGTCAATTGATCTTGCATCTTGAAAGAATAAAGATAAAATTTAAAATGACTCAAAACTACTCATGCGATAAGCTGCTGGAATGTTTTTGTGCTCCACTGCTGAACAGCTTTGAGCTGCCTCTTTTCACATAATGGCAAAGAGAAGTAAAAAAAAAAAAAAGTGACATTTTCTTTTAATTTCCAGTTGATTATCTGTGACTATGTACTAAAACAGCAAACTTGCACCCCTTTAGAGAGACAGAGTGAAAATGTAAAAGGCTGGAAATTAAAATCACCAGAGAAAAGTATGGCCTGGGGATAAGCATCATGTAATGTGCTTTTCCATATCCACCCCGCACTCTCTTATTTTTTCCATTTGAATATACACAGAATTATTTACACCTTCAAGGCAACTCGACTGAACTGCACATCAGTCAATTAGTAAATCAGAAATTTTCTGTGATTCCAGTTTAGCGTGGAGTCCTTGGCTCCCTCTGGTCCCCCCCCCCCCTTTTAGTCTCCCATCCTGACAGTGACAAATTACTCCTCTGCTTGGCGAGATTGAAAATTAAAAGCATTTAAAGTTGCTCATGCATTTATGCTAATGAGAAATTCAGATATGATTTGCATGCCAAAGAGGCTAGTCTGAGAACTCATCATTGCCCCCACCACCTCCAGGCCTGCATTTCTTTAGGCTCTGTGTATTTTTTTTTCTTTACATGCGAGCAAAGAAGAAAATGTAGTGTGCAAACACTCTCCAAATGTGACATTTTTGTATGGCTGTATGTCATTACATACAAGAAATTGCACTATTGCCTTTAAGGAGGTCTTTTGCACAGTATTTTTGGTGCAACCTATCATTGCCACCCCCCCATAGCCACTCAGGCAAATTGGGTCATTGTGTCTGGCATTGTCACATCACACCACAGGAGGAAACACTACTAACATAATGACATTGTGTGGTTCCTGCCCATGCTGTCTCCTGTTGGCGTGTGGCGAGCAGACTATTACATACAGGATATACTCACCAGCATAACGCTTGCAAGGTAAAGTTTAAATAAGGAGCGTTATTTTCTGGCTGTAAGCTTCTAAAGTGTGATATTAAAATGTTTATTGAGATGAAAAAGGCTTTGTTTCGTGATAAACGTGTGCAGAACACTTTAGAGCTGGCGGATTAAAAGTCTGCTGATTTGTTTTTTCCCCACTAAGCCCCCATCCACGTCTTCCTCTCAAAACACCGAAGCGCACACTTCTTTGAATTTGTTTGTTCCCCAGTTACTGAGCGATCGTAACCTTGGAAACGCGATGCATTAATGAAGGTGGAAAATGAAATGGGACTTTAATTTGTTTCAGTGTTCATAGCTGAGGTGAAATGGATTAGCTTTGATTGAGGTGTGAGATGAAGGAGGAAAGCGCTGACATGACACTTGTATTTGTCATCATGTCATTTCAAGGAGGATGCTGCGGCAATTATGAATCTGGGTACACAGCAATTAAAAGCGGTACTATTCATTAATAATTTTTATATTAATTTTTCAGTGGCCTCTGAAATGATTACCACTGCACACAGGCTTTCCAATTATGCTGCTTAATTAGAAATGTCAATATTAAGAAATAATTAAACTTGGGAATATATTAAGGTTGTCAGAAATACTTAAAAAGTTATGACCATCACTCAAATGATGTTTTCTCTAATATGTTTTGCAGTGATTTGTAAATGAAAGATGAGACTTTGATCAGTGTGTGTGGCAGACAGTTTGTAAGTTACAGGATGACCAATGTCTTTTTTTTTTTCCCTCAGTCGCAGCATCTGCACGGAGTTAGATTCAGTTTTCTTAAACTCGAGCATAACAGGCTAATTCCTCACCTTTAACTCGTGTGCTTTGGTTGTTTTTTTGTAGAGCGGTTCTTTATCCACTAACCTGCATGACCTGTACTCACCAAAGCATCGCCTCGGTGTTCAAGAGGAAGAAAATCTGCAGGTACTCAACCCTTTTGTCTTTTAGAATGTGACATTAGAAGGCATCGTCTTCGCTGCAGTTTTTAGTGTGAGAAGGAAGATGATATTTGCAGGATACATATCTCAATTTCTGAAGTGTATGTATGTTCAAATTGAAATATTTTGTGCTTTCTAAATGGTGGGCTAAGATGAGTTGTGTTTTTCTTCAGTGCCATGGTTTCAGACATATATATTTATTATATACTCAGCATGTGCGTGGTTGTTTGTGTATGTTAGTTGAATTGAATGAACCTCCTGAGTTCATTAGTATTTAGTTCATACTATAATGGACACGGGCAGTATTCTCTTACGAAAGCTAAAAAACCTTGATCTGTTTTGAAATGTTATCAGAAGATGAAAGTCAGACCTGCTCCAGCCAAATAATAGTCTGATCATAAAAAATCTTCTAATGACTTATTTCCAAAGCAGCTTTTCTTTCTTTTTTTTTTAATGCATAGTAGCTTCGGGTCACATTGTACTGACACCGTGTCCTATTCAGTTCCCGCGGAGTTGCTCTGATTGTCTCTCAATATTAAAAGCATCCAGAGAGCCCTGGCATGCTTGTTTTTATCTTGAGAGACAAACCAATTTTGATCCGCCTTTGATCATAGGAATACATTTTCCTTCCAATATAGATCTCACAGGTCGCTGCATGTTGATACGAGTGGACTTAAGGCGGACTAACAATGGAGTCGAGCCATCACCTGTTGACTGCGGCAAAAGCCGACTGAAAGAAAGACTTGAAAAAGCATTTGTACCTCAGAGCAATGGCAGCCTCTAATGATAGGATCAGTTTTGGCACAGCACGTCGGCCGTGTTTCTCTCAAAGGCTCGGGTGACAGCTCTTTAATTGGACTGCTGCGTTCCCTCAGTGCTGTAAAATATTACTAGCCATCACTGCTCGGCTATGGTATAATTATTCTACAATATACTGTAATAAAAATCAAGCAAGGCAAAGTTGATCTCAAGGAATTCTGTGCATCTGTTCACGAACGCAGGCAATGTCATGCTCATTTGGACCTTGATATCTCTGAGACTCACTGAATCATTTCTTCCTTTTTAATCAAGCGCTAACTGAGCGCTCATGCATGTAAGAGGAGGAGGAACTGAGGCTCCTTTTTGTTACTGTTAAAGCAATGTTTTTTTTACCCTCCATCAGAGGATAATTACGAAAACCGTGTCCAATTACTTTCTGTGTTGTTTGTAGCTCTTTGAGTCAACAAAAAAAGTGAGAATAATTTAATCACCATCCAGCCAGTGTATAGTAAAAAAAAAAGTGTATCCTTGACCTTCATACTTGTGGCATATCTCTCTTTCTGTCTCTTCCTTGTTGTTCTTGTTTTCCCCCACTGAATGGAAAGAGTAAGGAGACCCTTGTGAACCAAAGCCTATACCAGTCAGATGAGAGTGTGTGTGTGTGTGTGTGTGTGTGTGTGTGTGTCCTCTAGCCTGCGGCTGCAGATTAGCTGTGAGAGCCAGAGGATCGCCCCCGCTCTCTGACAAATGAGAAAAGCCACAGTGGCCCTGGCCAAAGTGACAGGCCAAATGGAAGCAATTCCTCCCGAGGCGGGGGAGAGCAGCTGTGACCAGGGCCCGCTATGCCACTCTAGACAGGACCCTCTGTGTGTGTGTGTGTGAATGTGTATATGAGTGTGTGTGTGTGTGTGTGTGTGTGAGTGTGTGTGTTGGCTACAGGAGACTGAACCCACGAGACAATTGGCATTTCTCTCCCGGCGGTCCCCACGCAGTGGTGCATGTCGCTGACCTATGGGAAACCCCAACAGTCTCAAATGACCGTACACCTTTACCTGCGGGGGGATGTTGCCACGCGTGTTTGTTTTACCCGGCTCCATTCTGCACCGTGCTCTGTGGGGGGGTTTGCGAGTGTGTTTTAGAGCGTTTGACTTTTTCTTCATTAATGTGAGCCAAGGTAATGGGCCCCAGACAGAGACCCCGCACTTTGTTGTGGGATTGTTCCCGTTTATAAAAAAAAAAAAAAGGTGCAGGCACATCACCCGGCCTCACCACAGTGCCCAGTGGATGTGCGAGTAATTAACACTGAGCCCTGATGGATTAAATACAGCCCTGCTGAGATCGACTCTGTCCGCTGCCATCGGCGCGCTGACCTGCGAGCGGCAAGACGCTTTCAGGTGGCAGCGCAGAGAGCGATGTGAGCAGCGGGATGGGAAAGAGATGCGGAGAGACTTTATCGGTCCCAAGCCGTCTCGATAAACAAGAGCAGCGGACGTAAAGAGCGAACAGGCCTGAAAAATAAGGATTAGAAGATGGATAGCTCCGGGTCGGAGGCTATTCCCACCAGTGTGCAGTATTTTGCCTCCAGTTCGGTCGGGCTGTCTGTCAAGAGATATATCCAAATCCGGGTTTCTGCGCCGTCTTTCCTCCTCGTCTCTAAATCTGTCTACCCCCCCTCGCTCTCTCTCTCTCTCTCTCTTCCCCCTCCCTCCTATCACCCAGGGCCAAGTGGATCAGGCTTCACTTCGACACAGCCATCATAATTACTCCGCGCCGGCAGAATCAATTACAGCTAAGCACCATTGTTTCCAGAATGGAGCCAAACATTAAAGTTTAAAAATTCCGAATTATTAAAAAGTCATGCTCTCAGGGACACATACAGAATATTTACTGTTAACAAATAACTTAATAACTTCTCTCCCAAATTATTAATTCATGGCTCACATTGGCTCGGCAAGATCCGTCTCATGGTTAATTTCTCTGCCTTTTATACACTGTTAAATATGCATCGCTTCTTGACTGTTCTATATGAGCACTGGGCGAATCTGTCAGCGTTTTTATGAGAGTGTCTGACCTGCAGTTTTGTCTGTTGACACACTGATATGAATATTGTAGTCTTAACTAACGTTTTGTTTGTGGCCGGGGAAAATAAATGCTCCTCCTCCTGCGCGCAGCACTGACGTGGTCACAGCAGCGCCGTTTCTCATCGCTTTCACTTCCAGCATTTAAGCAAAACATCCCCGGAGTCGGCCCTGTGCTAATGAGGTGGTTCTGATTAGTGCACCTAACAATCCAGCAATCATGGATCATGTATTGATGTGTTTTTTGTTTTTTTTTAAGCCTGTATCAGTCCCCTGCTGGGTGCTAACTGTCGGGAGGTGAAATTATCAGCTGATTTATCAGTCATGCCACTTGAAGTCTAAACAAAGGGTGGAAAACCTGGCAGGCGTATCTTTGAATGTTAGACTGGGAACTTGAAGGTGCAGGAAATTGATTGGAAAGAGATTTTTTGAATAGAGTGGCTGTTTTTTATTTTGCCCATTTGCCTGCTCGCTCATAAAATTGATGCGGCCATTGCATACAGTTCTGGACGTCTTGGTTTTGATGCAGATTTGCACAGTCTATAGGCCTGTATACACTCCTTAAGCCGATTGCCACTGATGGCACCTCTCATTCATTTCCTCGGGGGGTATGCACACGGGATATTACCAATGGGATTTATTTACTTATCGGCATTTTATGCACAGTTCAAGTTGTTGGGCGTCCGTGAGATTGATGTTATTGCTGACTGAGTCTCATAGCCGCCGCAGAAGGCCGCCAACATTTTCCATTATAGGATACACAGACGTCGCAACCCGCGAAACGCAAAGGCCGCTTTACATACCCCTGTCTGTTACAGGAGGAGTGAATGGAGGTAAATGGGCTGCAGGGTGATGGAGAATAAAGGAGGAAGTGAAGGTGCTTGCTCTTTGAGCTGCTTCCAGCTGAGTGAATCAAAAACAATGTGGCAGAACCTGAAATAGTTTGCAGCTTTAGGGAAAAAAAGTCCCCAGGGGCTATAAATTGGCTCTCAGAAGAGGGGGAAAAGAAACAATTGCCCTTTACCTCTGAGGTTGCATGTCATCTCTTTGAAACTCACTACTGGGCAGATTAAGGTCAAGTAGACCCCCCCCTTCTTTTGCACCCACCTCTCCTCTGAAGGGAGCAGAGAGAGGGCGAATAAAATGATGACAGGGAGGGATTGAGAGAGAGCAAGAGAGTGAGAACGAGCGAGGGTAGAAAGTCAGATTTTGAAGGTCTTTGAAAGAGGTTTTACACCCATCCCTGGTGGGTTTTCCCTTTTCTCGCCGCGAGAACCGTGTTGATAATGGCTGCTTGTCAGGGCGGATGAGCCCACCTGCTCTTTGTGACTCAGTCATGCTGCTTCGGCTCACGGCCTCGGCATAAATATGAAAGGAACACGACCGGGGGGCGGGGGGATTGATGGTGATCCTGCGTCGTGGTTGTCAGTGGGCCCGTAATGTAGCTGCGAGGAACGCATTGGACTGATTTCACCTGGCCTTAGGACGGCTACAATCCAGCAGGTCACCCTCCTGAACTGTGTCGATTTATCAGATAACGACGCGAGCGCCATTGCATGTCATCGTGTTCTGGCTCGCGTCGATGAATCGGTGAAACTGAAGTGGCCTGCCAATTGCAATTACAGCATTATTTGACACACAGCGAAGTCTCTTTGTTTCAGTGGCTTGTCCCGTCAATCAGGGAAAGAGTTGGATAACGTGCGAGCGGGTGGGGTAACATTTCGCCTTTCCGTGTCAAGGGCGCAGTCGCGAAGTCTGCCGGCAATTAAGGACTATAATGTGCCGAGTTGAGCGCGGCAACAAAATAGGCGGCAATTTCTTCTGCTCCTGTTGAAATTATGCTTATCAGGTACCTCGCCTCAGCAAAGGTGAGGGGTCGGCCCGAGCAGGCAGGCAGCATTTCTCCACATAATTGAGAGAAGTTTGGATTTAATTGTATAATTAATCTTGTCGAATTAAGTTACACAGAAGTCCGACCCCTAAATTAGGCAGTCTGGAATATTTTAAATTGCCTTAATGTGAAATCTGGCACCAGAATGCACTTTGTTCTCTCCTGATGGCGCGAGCTAAGTTTTTAGTCACGATGAACACGGCATGCTGTAATAACCTGTGAGCAGTTCTTATCACGTTGTCCCTTTATATGATTAATTTCCTCAAAAAGTAATTGCAGCTTCAAAAAGAGGCCGGTTCCATCATATAGCTTACTGTGTGCTGGTGAAGTGAAAATAGAAGGACAGGCGCTGAGCACGAGGAAGCGTGTGTTTTTGCCTGTTGATCTTTTTCATCTGGACTTAGTTATAATATTTATTATTCAGTTCATTTCTCGGGCGATTCAAATTTTACGCCGCTTAACCTTCTGCACCCTGATGGCATTCATAATCTGCGGTGCAGTCTCAGCAGCTTCCGTATGAACTCCAACAGATGGTCAGTTGTCCTGCTGTGTTCTCCTGTTGTTGATTTAAGATATTCAGTTTGCATCTAACGTGACCCTCATGCTGTTGATTGCGAGCCCAAGGTTAGCGTATGTGATCTAGCAGCAAGCTGAGTTTCCTTTATTCCAGGGCAGGGATTCATTTTTAAACCACCGGTGCACAGAGTGCGTTGATCCTGCGTGCATCTTCTCTCATCGAGTCGACTGTTCGGCGTTCCTCTTTCCATATGACGATATAACCTTGTCGTAAATCCGACCTGCTCAAAACTTCATATCCAAGCAAACGAGCGGTATCTCAGCCAGATAATCTCGTCTCAAGTCACAGTTCCGAGTGCATCTCACAACCGGCGTCTTTCTACAGACTTCGCAGAGATTAGAAACACTTGACTGGAGATCGGTTTGGGAGAGAAAAGCCAGTTGAAGGCGTCACACGGGAAGGGATAAAAAGGCGGGAATATCAATGATCTGACAATAATCTGAGGCGTCGGTAACGCCAAGGTGAACAGAACCAGCTTCCATCATCCTGTTTTGCATGAAATATTTCCCAAATATGAATTTTGGACATGTGCTAGTGCCAGTGACTGGCGTTTAGGTTACTGCGGCTGTATTTTCCACACAATAGAGAGCCTCAGTGTGGTCGACTCTACTCCAACGCCAACATTTCTATTTACTGCAGTATGGAGACGCACGTCCGATCGTCTGCTGCCTGGAGAGTGTGATGCCCCCGGGGTATTTGCCGGCATAATTCTCTTCTTAACACAGCGACCTCACTCTGCTGCTGTTGTCAGATTTAGTAACAGCAGATGCATGAGAGGAGCTGGTAGGGAGAAAAAAACCATCAACAAAAAAAGAAAAAACAATCTCCCTCGGCTTGTTCGAATGCCAACTGTGTGTATGAGCTTTCAAAGGGCCCTCTTTCATGCCCGTGACGTATGACTGTTTCTGTGTTCGACGGGCGTCTCACCGAGAGAAACGCTGCCCCAGCACAACGCCGCTGTCACCCAGAATACAGATGGAGGATCTGCCCTTGTGCACTTTTTTTTTTTTCCATGAAGCGCATACTTACATGGATGGCTCTATTCTGCACTGGTGTGTGTGCAGTGTACTCTGTGCGCGGCTGCTGCAGTGGAGTGTTCTGGAGTGTGATTATTTTTAGTGTCTGAGTTTCTCTCTGTCCCCGGCTCTCTCCGTTACCAAATTGAGACAGTCCTCTCTGCAATAAACCCATTTCTGGTTCCTGGCAGAGTGCACGGCTCTCAAGACTAAAGGGGTCGGAGATGTGGTTTTGCGCTGCTCGAAATTATTGTGGTGTCCTTTGTCTTTTTGTTGTTTTGTTTTTTCTTTTTGTCTGGGAGGGGGCGTACCCTGCTGTCCCTGCAGAGAACATCAGGATAGCATTAATGCTGTATGGGAAAGCAGTAGTAGACTACAGTCCTGACCACTGAGACTCAACATGTTTAACCCTGATCCTCCCGTGATATTTTGTAAAAACGGCATCCTTGCTCTGCAGTAACACATCGCCGCACGCTGTTGTGAAAATGGAGCTCCGCGCTTTATTTGGCTTCCTCCTCTTTTCCCAGTCTGTCTTTGATTTGTTCAGGGAAATCTTGTGAAATGCAAATGGGGCCAAACAGAATGTAATCGCGTCTGCGTGATGATTATGAGGGAGAACTAATGATGTCCCAACACCGGGGTCAGGTAGGGTTTAATTAGAGGAGGCACAATCAGTGTCACTCTACTCTGGTGCTCTTGTGTTCCCGATGTCTGCCTGGTCCCGTGCCAACTCCATCTCTGAGAGGGTTTAAAGAAAATGGGCTGCCGAAGTGAAAAGAGGGGGCTCAGAAATGAAGGCGGCGAATTTCTTTGTTCCGAGTCGTCCCACAAGAGGCATTGGCCTGTCTGCAGATAAAGGTGGAGGTTAATGAACGGAGCGGAATGGAAAAGGTCGCCGTCCGAGCTCTCATACGTGGGTCCACTGTGAGGATAGCCGCGCTAACATGCGCTCACTAAATGCCAACGCCTCAGGTTTTCATCTCATGGATTCCATAATGTGCTGGAAACAATCCTTTGAGATTGAGGTCCATTAAGGGATGCACACAGTCAGCAGCCGTACACAGGTAGGCTTTTGAAAATCAGTCCGTGATCGATAGGTATTAAGGGAGGAGAACATTCTCCACAGTCTTACAGCACCACCACCAGCCAGGACCGGTGATATAAGGCAGCTCGGGCCCTAGGATTGGTGCTGTCCACATCATATTCGTCTGAGCCATTGTTCTTGGCTAACGGGAGTGGAAGCAGACGTGGTCTTCTGCTGTCGTAGACCATCCATGTGGCCATTCTCCTGTGGTCTTTCTCATCAACGCGGCATTTCCATCCACAGAACCGCTCGTTGGTGAAAAACTCCAGGACGTCGGCAGTTTTAGAAACACACAAACCAGCCCGGTCTTGGCACAATCATCCTGCCACCATGCTCAAAGTCAGCGAGATCGCATGTGTCTCCATTCTGATGTCGGTTGCATCAGCTGACATTTATCTGCATGAGTTCATGCGTGGCGATGCTGCTGCGTGATTGGCTGACTGGATGATGAAGCAGGTGTACAGGTGTTTCCGTAACCCCGGCAGCAGAACGAAACGTCTCCCGTGCCTTTCCCCGTGATCATAAATTATTGTTAAACAAGAGTATGTTGTGAAACTGAGCAGATTATTCAAACAAGGAGACCAGATTGGGCAGATGAGTGAGACCAGCCAAGGAGAATAACTGTGGCCAACATTCCTGATTATCCAATCAGCGCTCCAAAAACATCAATTCCATCTCGTCAATAGATAATTAAGAGGGATAATTGGCTGGCTGCGCTCTGGGCAGACGAGCATTGCTGGTAAAGTTCCATCCCTTACTTCAGCACAGCACACGCGTGCACACACATACACACACGCACACAAAGACACACACCTATCCACTGAAGGTCAACGTTTTATCTGATGTAATAACTTGGAGTGAAAGACGGAAAGCTGGTAGTGGTCTTCCAGTGATCCAAATGGATTTTGAAATTGGCATGTTTTGTAAATAGATTGTGTGTTTTTGTGATGCACAGAACATTTTCAAGGATATAAAGTATCCTGCAGAGTACGGCGAGATTTACCGGAGATTATCTTTTGAGATCTTTTACGGTCCAGGCGGGAACAGTCAGCTGTTCCACATTAAGATCTTTTCCACGTGGCCTCTGTTCTTTTCAAGCCACTTCGAAGGACTATCTTACTTGGCAACTGAAGGCCAAGTAGACCAGAGGTTTTTTTTTTTTTTCTATTCTCAACTGTCTTGCCCCGAGCTGTTCATCCCTTTTTAGATCCATGAGTGTCTGTGAGGTACAGGCGGGCAGATTTAACCGGACAGGGCCAGAGATTTAAAACATTGACCTGCCCCGTCTCAACAGCTGTGTGCTAATCCATTCCATTGCTCTGACTGTCCTCCTCCTTTTTACCGCTCTGGTGAATAGCAAGGTCCTTAATGTGTGAGATCAAGAGGAAAATAAGGTTCTCCAAATGGAATCAAATCACATGGAGGGGCATGCAGCCAAAGGCCTCGGCAGCATTAGGGCCCGAATAAGACAGAGCAATTGGACTGTAATTCCTTTTCCAGCTATTAGGTCGTCACGGCTTGCCGTACACTCGTTTGCTCGGTTCGCTTTTCGTACTCCCTCCCCGACCGACCGGTCTTTGATTAATTCATTAATTCGCGAACAGAAGCTGAATCACATCTCGGCACTCGGGCTGACACAAATTGGATGCGGGGGCCACAATCAGTCCCTCCCAACCCCGGTCTGATCTTACAAAAAAATAAAAAAATAAAAAAATAAAAAAACAGCATTTCTGAGTAAATAGATCTCTGTCCATTCGCCCTGATAATTTGTTGCATTTTCATGTTTTATTTATGCTCGGAGAAGCTGCCTGGTCTCGTATATCACAAACCCAACGAGCCAAGGCGGGTAGGGGCGTATTGATTTGGGTCGACTGTGCACCCCTCCGCACAGGCCGTACTCGTACGGCCCCTGCTACGCCCTTTGCAGTTTGTATTCGTCTCAAGCTTTTAGCCCTCTAGCCCTTGTGTGCTGGCTCTCGTTCAGCGGTCCCCCTTCTTGGCTCGCACGAGGCCCAATCCCATTCCCATGCATTCAATACTCCCATTATAAGCTCATTAGTCTAGTCATTGTTTTGGGCTCATTAATAGGATATCCATCGCCTTAGACACCTCTGAATTACCATGTCACAGTGTGGCCCCTTTCAGAGCGTCAGCAGCGGATGGATTTACGGAGTTGCGCGAGCGCGTGCGTGCCGCGCCGACCTTGAGTCTGCTGACACGCCAGCCCCTCTAGAAACCTGCTGACACGCTTCAAGTAGACGCACACGCACCCGCACGTACGCGCAGCCCAAGTCCTCCCTCCTCAGAGTCGGTTCCCCGCCCACTCTCTCCCAGAGGCTCGTCTGTCAGTGATGCAGGAGACAGCGGAGCGAGCGAGCGGGCGGGCGGGGGTGGTGGTGGTGCTGGATCAGGGATTTTAACATGCGAAGCAGGTCCTCCTGTGCGTACGTATTGATCCTCTGAGGGCTCCCAGGCCCCCTTTTTCCTTTGTTTCCCCGGCAGTGGAGGCCATTCATCACCGGGGCCATGACTGGAGAGCTCAAACAGCCGTCTCTGTCAGAAAATGGGCCGTGCCAGGCTGTACCATGCCACACCGAACTGGCCCGGCTCATCAGGAGGGATGAAGCCTTGACAGGGGCGGCTCACGGCGCGATCCGCTCCTCTCGCTTGCAGGAGTCATCCATAGTGTGCTGGTCAATGCACAGTCATGCCTCTGTAAAGCCGAGACTCCCGCAACTGCTCCAACGGATGGCATTGTTCCACTCTCACCTAACACGCTTTTATCGATCTGCAGGGATAAAAAAATAAATAAATAGAAAATCATAAAAAGAGGATACAGAGTAAGCTGTTAAGCTCTTTGTAAAACTAACTTGTCTTCTTGACATGAAAATAATCAAGTTTTAAATGGCGGTTCCTCTGCGGGGTCATTTTTTAAAATGTGTTCTCAGAGAGGAAATATGAATCTTAATATCCAGGTCATGTTTATCTCTGACATCTCTCCCCTGGCCGGTGATTTATACCAGCCTCCTGCAGTCGCCTTTCCTTCCTGCCTCCTGCCACACCTTGGTCCTCCCCCCTCACCCTCATGTTTGATTGATAGTGACTTTCGATGCCATGGGGAAATGTGCGTCCCAGCTGAGCTGCCGGGGATGGATCTCCAGCCCGAGTCCGGGCCACGACAAGGACGAACGGGGGAGGAAGAAAGATGGCGGGAGGGAGGGAGGGAGGGAGCAGAAGGGCGCGTGGCCCGAGCGTCAGATACGTTTTAAATAACTTTGACAGCGTAGTTTGAACCATTTCTCTGGGTTGGAGCTAATCTGATGTGAGAGGATGCCACACTGAGGCTTGATAGGACACAGAGATAGAGGAGGAGGAGGAAAGGCAGAGGGAGAGAGAGAGGGAGGGAGGGAGGGAGAGAGAGAAAGGGTAATAGAGGTGCTCACTCAGCTGGTGGGAAATCTGCCCTCTTCATCTCTTCATCTCTCCAGCCTCTCCCTTTCTCACTTTGCCCCCTCTCCTCTCTCGCCCAGTTATATCCATTTACCACCAAGCCCCGGCTCCCCTCTCCTCCTCCTCTTTCACACTCTGCATCACGCTCCCCCTCGCCTCCCTCCCTCCATCCCGCTCCCCACGTCGTACCCTTCGCTCACCATCTCCCCTGCCTCGCCGCTCCCTTCCTCTGTCTTTCACAGACGATTTAGGAAGTCGCAGCCTCTCCCTTCCATTTATGAAATTGCTTATGTTATTTCCTGCAGCCCCCCCCCACAGCTCTCTCTCATAAGTCTCAGTGGATGCATCCCCTCTCTCCAGATAGTCCACGCACGGCTCAGTCCTCCATCCAGAAAGCACACAGCTCGCTGGTCAATGCTCCGGGAAAAAAAAGAAAACCCAACAAGAATTTATCCGGAGGGTAATATTCTCAGACAGCGCGACTACCTCCTGACATCAGGACCCCGCCATAACACTGAGCGTCCATTCTTAGTCCCCACCCGTGGCCTCTTGTTTACCTCGTTGCCCTCTGGCCACTGTGAAAAGGCACACGCTGCCCCATTTTTTTCCCCCGGCCGTCTTTTTTATGGCTTATCGCTATGAGTGTTTTCCAAGTGCTGGTGTCGTCTGAGAGATTTACAGGGCCTCAGAACATGCGCCCCCCCCTTTTTTTTTGCCACATACTAGTGAAATGCTGCACTTGTTTCATGGCTCTCAGGGAGGAGAGTCACTGCGATGTGGAATTATGCTTTTTACAAAGGCATTGTTGAACAACAGGGTACTTATACTTGTCTAAGTTTTTGAAGGAAGAAGTGAGCGGAAGTCTTCTCAAACGCTGGCATTCATTTGCAATATTCACTTTTCTTTGACCTCTGTCTTCGTCTCCACCATCTCCTGAGGAAGCTGCTTGGCTCTCTGGCCTGCTGTGTTTGCTCTTTAGCCGTCCACTCTGTCTGTCTGCCCGTGTGGTTGCTGCTGTGCGGAAAGCAGAGGTGGGTTTAGCAGCGGCCTGTTTCTGTTGCTGAGAGGTGAAGCGAAACATCCAAAATCAAGACAATGAGCTGGAAGACGCTAAAACGCTGAGCACTCCGATGTTACTGTGTGCGTCATCACTAGTCATTTGATCCAGTGGTAATATGACATCATTACATCATTATTCAACATCACGTATGATGTGTTTACAGACGGTAATGCAAATTGATGCGTAAGCTGGCTACAGTAGCTACCGAGACAAAACATGCAAGTAAAACATGGCTGCTCCCGGGCTTTGTGCTAAATTAGGCTAAAAGTACCCCCGTGTGACCACAATGAACATCCAAAGGACATCCTTTAAAAAACCACCACCAACAACAACAATGCTGTGTTACGAGTGAAATCATCTTACTTTAAACAGCATAACCTTCATGAGCTGCTACCTTATTCACAGTAATGGGGCGTAGTGGAGCGGGATGAGCGAGCATGTAATTTTACGGCGTGGAAAGGCCCCCGTATGAGTAGTAACGCACAGAGGCGTGCGCACGCGAGCACATACGAAGGTATTTTTCAATTCGGAGCGTGTTGTAGAGCAGAGCAGAGCAGACACAGGGAAGTCGGGAATGAGTGTCAAATGGTGAGGGGGGGAGAAGTCCAGGGGAAGCTCGATGGTGGTTGGCTTTCTGCAGGGATGGTAAGGGAAGGCGGGAGATTGAGTGAAGTGTGTGTGTGTGTGTGTGTGTGTGTGTGTGAAGTGTGGGATGGAGTGTGGCCTGTCCTTGTGCCTCCTCCACTCCTCTCCTCTCCTCTCAGCCTGTTTCTGGCTCATTACCCCCTCCGCCAGGCAGACTTCTCCCTGGGCGGCAGCGAAAAGAACTCTCCTCTCTCGCTCGACGAGCCGCAGCTCGAGCGCCGCCCCGCCCCCGCCGATATTAATCAAGGCGCGCTCTCCCTCCCCGGCGAGCTCCTGTGACGGACAGGCCGGCCCGGCGGCCGTCTCTCCTGTTGGCCCCCCCCACGCTTGCAAATGAGACGTCCAGCCTCGCGGAGAAGCAGACGAGGGGCAGGATATTAGAAAAGTTTCATCGGGAGGAAACTTTGTTTTCATTACACGGTCCGGTGTGATGGACTTGAGGGGTGGGTAATGTCAAGTGTGCTTGACATTGTTGCCTGGGTTTGTAGTTTCCTCCCATGTTGTGAGGTTCATTCAGTGTTGTGTAGTAGTATTATATAGAGAGGCAGTTAACACACTGCCCCCCACCACCACCATCAAAAACTAAATCCATTACTGAAACCTGCTTTTGCTGTGAAATTAATTTGAATACAGGGACTAAAACTAGACAAGAATCCATGTTTTGTTATACAATATATACAGCAGATCTGCAGGCCTCTATTTTTAGCCATGGCCAATTTGAGGAACAATCATATATTTTCTTCTATACATACTGAATTACTCAATTTAATTTAATTTAAGTTGAGAGTTGTAAACTGACTCAACCCATGCTGGTTTTTTGAAACCCATATCTATAATATACAGGTTTTTAAATGAATTTAAACGTAAATGAATAACAACAAATTTTAAGGGGTAAGGATACCTTCAGTTTGGGTTTTATGATCAAGACAAATGCGAAGTGGCAGCCATGTTGAGAATTTAACATCTGTTGTGCAATTTTATATGTTATTCCTCATATGTAATGTGTCTGCGTCAAACTAATATCAGACACTCATGTAGTATAAATAATGTGTGAGAGGCTGAGCGATATAATGCTGAAACTGTGCCGTGTTTTGGGTTTATTTAAGTATTTGCAGCTTCTGTCCCTGTCCATGTCCGACGGCGAGCGGAGTCAGCTGACTCTATCGTATTTATTACACGCTCTGGTCGGATCTGGCCTAAAGATATCCCAGCGCTCTGGCCCCTCCCCATCTTCCCCTCTTTGCCCTCTCTTAAAACCTGTGCCAGCTGACAGTCTGCCAGGTGTGCCCGTACCCAGGAGACAAACCCGGTGTCAGCGAGCGGAGCGGGCTCACGTCGGCCCGCCAAGAGAGACGAGGTGCCAGCTCGGCCGGCGGAATAACTTTCGGGGCGACGGAGAGGATCCCTGACGGCGGCATGTGTGACACGAGCTGGCCGCCTTCCCGCTCCTCGCGGCGAAGCTGTCGGCCCCAGCTTTGCCTTCGCACGCTGACTGGGTATGTGACCCGGTGTCCAAGTGACATATTCCCTGGCAGGGAGTCAGAATATGAAATGATCGTATTATTCACGTCCTACCTTTGACTTTGCCTGTTAGCCGCGCAGCAGGCGGCACAGATAGAGCCGCAGTCTGGCAGTGCCGGTCCACCCGAGGTAGAACATGAGGCGAACAAAAAAAGGCATCCTGGTAATGGAGCTCTGGCCTTGCATGTGTCTCTCATGTGTGTTGTTACGCAGCCTCGTTCAAAACAATGAACATCCGGCAAGCGCCTCTCCTGTGCTAATAGCTTAGCCGCCGCAACTATTGTGGCACCGTCTCCTGGGTGTTCCTCGAGTCTTCCTGTTCTGATGAGAGCAGCTGGACACCGGGGAGCCTTCGTCTCCTTTTTTCAGGCAGACTATGCAATTTAAACCTGCCTTGGGCATGTAGATATTGGTCCCCGGCGAGATGGCTGAAAATTAATGGAAATTGTTTTAGAGGAATCATTATTAACATTCTCCTCTGGATGCCCTTTTTGTCATCTCAGCCCCGTCGCCCCTCCTGTTTTATTCTCACGCTAATTTATGCAGCCGTTGACATTCCTGTCGGTGTGCGAATGTGCCGGGAAACGTGAATAATTAGACTAATAATTAGTAATTGCTCCGTCTCTACACTGGGCATATATTTTGGTAGCAGAAGAATATCAATCATGCATTTCTTATCTTGTTTGGCCGCTGTTTCCTCTCTCATGTCTGCTGTCGCCGTTTCTGTTCGAAGCATCCGGGATGTGATGCCTCTGTTGAAAAACCGCGGGTGCCACTGACGCGCAGGGATGAAGGTGTTAGACTTTCTCTCCTCGTGTCGTTCCCCTGGTGGAGAGGACTTGATTGTGGTGTAGCGTGGCATAGCAGACTCACTCATCTCTGGAACCAGGAAATCACATTCCCTCACAAATACGACTCAATTTCACACCCCAAGCTGGATTAGGGGGACTCCTCGCTCCGGGCCTGCACAGGAAAAAAAAGGGTAAATATCACCCTTGTTCCTGGTGCCGGAAAATCCGCTATTTAAATGGAGGAGTAATATAAGTGACATTTTCCAGTTCATTATGCAGCCCCTGACCTTCACGATGTACGACTCGGATACTTCTCCGGCGAGAGGCAAGGCCTAGTTCCCCCTAATGGGAAATGTTTGACCTTGTCAGGAACTGAGTAGGGGTCAGGGATGAAGGAGGCTGTGAACACCTACAACAATGACTCAGACCACTGTAACAGCAGTAAGGGCGGCGCTGAGTCAGCTCCGCACTGACTAAAAACCTGCGAATCTTACAGCCTCTTCACAGGAGTGAGTAAATAATCTATTTGCGTACTTTGGAAAGCGATAACGCCTTTGATACATTATGTAAATATCTGATCTGCCGGGATAATCTATAACTGTCGAATGTGTATTACATCATCTGGTCTTCAGATTTCGTGTTTATCTCTGTTTGTGGCCGAACTGTTGAAGCTTATCGCAGACGGGTTCGACTAATCTTCAACTGGCTCTTTGCCTTCGCGTCCAACTGTACCGTGAAGACTCCTCAGGATCCCTGATAAATCCATCGCTCTCAGTCACCAAATGTAATAGAAAGTAATCATATCGGGAGCCTTTCACGGATTAGGCTGTTTTGAATGTGACTTATAATCTCTCCCATTTGTATGAACTACAATGATGTGCACTGGGCGCCTGGCAGAGATAATCTTATTACCCAGTTGCCTTTTGTTTTCTGCTGCCTCGCTTTTATTCTTTATTAAAACATTTTTTGCTGCGTGAAACATGCTAATTTGTGGCCGGGCATAATTGGGGTCCTCCCTTTTAAAAACCTCTCCCCTGTTCGGCAGAAGATTAGGAATTTCATCTTCGGGATTATGTATGGAGTACGGCGAAAGCCCATGAAACAGTCTTGCGTTCCATTACGTTTAAAGCCACTCAAGCTTATTAATGTGAAAGGAGCATGTATTGTTTGCCGCATAATGCCATTGTCATGTGACAAAAAGGTGTCAAATGGCAGCTCCTTTGATTGATGGGATTGTTTGGTTGATTAGTCAGCGGCTGCGCTCCGCGGCTGAAGCTAATCAAACCGATCAGCTTTCAAACAGACGGAAAAAATCCTGATAATTCCCGTCCGGCGTACTTTCAGGAACGTTAGAAATAGCCCAGCGATCGCGACGGCAGAGCTGTCAAATCGTCTGCACGGCTATAATCAGAACAGCGGCAAAACCGAGCTCTTGGACAAGCAGAAGGGAGAAAGCGAGGCAGATAAAACCCGGCGACTCGCTCAGGAATCCTCATTGATCACTGGTGGCTTTTCGTGAGCCTCAGATGTGGAGAGATCAGAGCTTCAATCTTACTATGAAATGATAGCTCACAATGTGAAATGATTCCCAGATCTGCCAAAAAAAAAAAAAAGAAAGAAAAAGTCAAAGAAAGCGCAAAGAGAATATTCGGGTGTCAGTATTTCTGCCGCGTTCACCTAGGGGTCTAATCAGTGATCACACAGAAAACGGGGGAATCTCTTCCCCCATAATGGTGAGCAACTTTTGATTTCGTGTCAAAACATATTTAAAATTTGAACAGTGCCGTCGTCGCCACGGCGTGCCGCGCTCTCCGCGGGGCCTGTCACGGGAGGCGTCGCGGCGCGCGGCTCCGATACGCGGGGCTCCTTTCATTTTTCCGTCTGACACGTTAAGTGTGATGCTACAAAGAGGTTTCATTTTAATTGTTTGGACAGATCACTCAAGGGGGAGCGGCTTTGATTCAGGGGTGTTGACAGAATAGGCACAGGCGTCGCTGGGTTGCTTCGGCGTCTGCCTCGCCAGTTCCGGCACCGCACCGTATTGATCGTGGCGGGCCGTTTACCTCGACCCGCACTTAAGCTAAAGGCCGGTCACTTTTGTTGTGAGGGGGGGGGGTCAGCTATGCTGCGCTGCTGCTGTGATGCAGAGAAAGAGCTCTTCTTTCTTTTCTTCTTTTTTTTGTTGTTGTTGGATTTGTGCACGAAAATCCATTCAGTCAAATCTGGACTTCCGATCAATTTTTAGTGGATAATCTTTCAGGGAGACGCGAGGAAAGCAATGCGGCGAGCGTGGCGACAAACAAGCCACTGATCTATAAGCACGGGTCCACTGTATGTGTAATATCTGTATTAAATAAGACAAATGGGCACTTGAGCTGCGCCGCGTAGGCGCTTTATGAAATATGGGCATACTTCGACGAAGCCCAGTGTGCGGTGAGAAATCACCTGTTGATGGCCCATAATGTAATAAAACATTCCTTTTGAATGGGCGGGAACCATAATGTCACACAGTCCATTAATATTCTCCTGCTGTGCCCCACGTCTCGGCTCCCCTGCTCTGGGTGGGGGGGCAGTGAAGGTGACGGACGGCGGGGGCGATGACACGGGAAAACAACTGCTCGCCCGCCCCCTCCCTTTCACTCACCTCCCCTCAACCCTTCAACACAACAGCCACAAATTACCCACTTTGCTCGCAATATTATCAGGGCTGATCGTTGCTGTCCATAATTAGAGTCTTAGTGTCATCCAGCCTCCATTAGGCTAACAATAGAGGCTTGGAACAAGGCCACTTTGGGCAAATAACATGTTGAGAACACTTGACTTTTCTGAAGAGATAGTGAAAAGCATCTGAGGCCATCGCTGATCCACACAGCCTTGAACAGTTGGGTGGTGGTCGTCTCCGTTGCAGAAAACTGACATTTATATATAATATACACACACACACACGGCAGGATGGCAAGCAAAAAAAAAAAAACAACCAAAATCCCCAGATACACCCGTCTTCAGGCTCAAATGGTGACAGCGCTTCCCCCTCTCTGTGCTCGTACTCCTGTGACAGCGACTCAAACACAAACATCGTCACACTTCACACTTGCAGCCTGGCGGAGCTTGCATTTCAATCACGCGGCGTAAGATCGCTCCTTCCAGGCGTACGGCGGCGGTGGGGGGGGCGAGCGCCCGGGCCCCGTTTGATCTCCGTCATCGCCCCTCTAAGACATCATTGTGTAACACTGTAAAAGCGGACGGCCTCGTGGAGCGGAGGAAATATCAAGGAAGTTATTCATAAATATTAGATAATATCAAAACAGCCGGTTGCTCTCAGACTCTGAGCTCCTGGGTCAAGCTTCCCACATCCTTTGATTTCTCCTCCTTCACTCAGGCCGAGCGGGGAGGATGAGTACGCGTTGAACCCCACCCCCACCACCCCCATTCCCCTGTTTAAAGACCTGGAAATCAAGGAAATGGGGGGTGGGGCACGTACAGTCCAATTCTGTTACTAATAAGACACTAATAAAGCACAAATCTTCTGTTTTGTTTCATTTCTGATCAACACTTTTCATTATTCATAATTCTCTTGTTTTGATTACCGTCCCTAACGCGCCGCGTGCCCAACCTGAGGAGATTAATAGGCGCCGTTCTCCAAACTCTTCCTCCTCTCCTCCGGAACTGACACAAATTGGTGAAATATCGCTTTGATCATGCCTCCTGAACAACAAACAAAACACAAACCTAATTAGCCTAATTCAAAATCGTTCCAAATGCCTGTGTTTGTGATGAGAGCCTTCCTTCTCTGCGCCGTGGTTGAACAGAAGGCCGAGTTGGACAGGCGTCAGTGTTTTACCCCTGGGTATTCGCGCGCACGTGTGTGTGTGTTTGCACGCTAACAAAAAGTCCCCAATCGCATCACCTGACCTTTGACCTCACAATTGACAGGAGGTGTGTGTGTGGGGGGCATCAGTCCTCTCACCTCACGTATGCCTCCTCAAAGGGGAGCGAAGCTAACCTGCTTGAAGCAGACTTGCGGGCTGTAGTGGTTTTATGTGGGAGCGCACGCTCAGCTGACTCCTTTGTTGATGCTGCTCATCCCATCTGGGTAGAAATGTCAAGTGGCAGGGGAACGAAAAAGCCGTCTGATTTATTGCACCACTGTTTTGTGTGTTTTTTTTTTTTTATTCCCACCCCAGTAAAACGTGGGTGTGGGGCTTGCTAATGTTCCCACTATAAACTGGATGAATAATCAAGTCACTGGGCTTATATTTTGACTTTTTATCATAGTGTTGATGATCGCATCAGCAAGCTTTTCTTTTTATAAGTTCATGAATATGCTAAGTCCACCATGAAATAAGCACAGAGCTCGTCTTTTGCCGCCGTTGCCTATAATTTGCTGTAAAAGTCGATGCGTCGCATCGGCGTCTGTTTGCCAGTAGGGATTTTTTTTTCCTTCTTCTTCCAAGGGCAGCGATGTGCCAAAGCTGTACGGCATTTGAAGTGTTCACTTACTGCAAGCAGCATGGAGTCTACCTTGCAATGCTAGCGGATTAGCTCACGTTGCCTCGCTAACATATGCAATGACTGCCGGCGAGCTCTTCCCCATTAGGTTGGCACATCAAAGGCGGCGGGAGAAGTTCTTCACAGGCAGTTAAAAGTGGGCTCAGTGTGGATCTTGTAAATACCGTCTTTGAGTCTGTGCCTCTCGGGGGACACTTCACACACTCCTCCAGTCAGGAGGAGGGAGGGAGAGGAGCGGCGACGAGGGCGGGGGTGATGTGGGGTGGGGTTGTTTCTGAGAGCCCACTCCCCTGTCACCATCAGGACGGGATCTGTGTGGATGAAGAAAATCACCCTCCTCTGCTCTCCCCTCCCGTCCGCGTCCCCGCTCTCATCCTCTTCCTCCTCTTCACACTTCACATGATAGCTTGACAGTGAAAGTAGAGCATGGCTGTTTTCTTTTGAGTCATGTTTTTCATAAGGCATAAATAGAGCATGCGGCGTCCCGGGAATTCTGTGATTCCGCGTTTCAGCGTACGGGCGGACACAATAGCATCCCACTTTTCTCAAGTGTTGTTGAAAACATTTTATCCATCATAGGCGTTTGTAGGGCTCTGGCAAGGCCCTCAACTCCACAAGGAGCAGAAAGGAATAAGAGATGTGTTTTGTTACCAGGCACATGAATGCGCGTGCACACACACACACACACACACACACACACACACACATACATGCTATACTATACGCTCCCAAGACCATCCTTGCCTAGTTTTGCAGACTGATCAATGCAAATGCTGTTATTTACCCAAGCCTGAAATGAAAAGACTACGGATCAATTTGATGCACTTCCATAGGGTGTTCTCACTGTAGCAGGCTGGCTTTTTGTCTCAGCTACAACACCCCCCCCACCACCACCACCACCTTCTACCCCTCAGCCGCCCACCCCTCATCTTAAACAAGACACCCCCCCCCAACATCACTAATGCAAAATATACTGCCATGCTGTCTCTCTCGAACACAAACCATCATCTGTGCATTCTCTCTCCGCATGCTATTTCCTTACAAACACACCCACAGTGTGACACCGGGGCTTCATCCATCTGAGCCGTGTGTGTGTGTGTGTTTTGGGCTGACCCACTTTCTGTGCTTGGCCGGGCTTGTGCTGCTGCTGCTGCTGTTCTCTGCTGTGCTGCTAGGGGGAGATCCCTGCAGACTCCCCGAGAACAGACTCCAGCTCACCTCCTGACAGACACTCACCATGGCACGTTATCCCCCTGTGGATTGGAGACCTATGGCTCTCTGTCAGTGTGTGTGTGTGTGTGTGTGTGTGTGTGTGTGTGTGTTTCAGGTACACCTTGATGCAGATGCACAAATAGATACTCGCAAAAATGCATGCTTGGGGTGCACAGGATGTATACGGCATTGTTACCAGCATGCATACACACACACACATGCACACACGCACACACACACACACACACACACACACACACATATTCAAAGCACATACCATCCCAGATCTGTATATTTTTAATTCCATCCACCCTCCTCCGGCTCCTCCTCCTCTCTTCCCCATGTTTGTCTGGAGTTATTGTTTCAATCTTGCTGCATCAGGGGGCCCCTGAAGGTTATAAATTAAACATAAATGCAAATGCGCTGAGCCATTGCCCTCCTCCACCCCCCGCCCCCGCCCCCGCCCCCTCCTCCTCCTCCTCCTCCTCCTCCTCCTCCCGCACCCACACCCATCCTCGCCATTCAAACAGATCAGTGTGTCTGCGAATTAATAGGAGAACAGTGGGCTTTTTTTAATGAGCGAGAAAGGGAAATTAGAGTTGCAAAGCCACAGCGCGGCACACCCAGAGCTGCAGCCGAGGCAACGGCTTGAAAAGCCGGGGCGCCATCATAGAAAATGCTAATGCCCGAAGTCCCCGCGCTGTCAGCCTTAGCGTTGCTCTCGATGAGATCAGAGCTGAGGCTTTGATCTGGGACGCTGATGGGAGCCCGAATCGTCACGTGCACAAAGTACAGAGAGCGAGAAGGGTGTGGACGAGGCTCGTCCTCATCAGAAAAGGTGCACTTAACCACGGGTGATGACAGCGTGACACACGGAAACGCTCCACCATTTGAGGAGATAGAGTTTTATCTCTACTCACGCAGCAGTGGCTTTCTGTCACCTCTGCGTTTGCACAGGATGTAAACGTGATGTCTTCTCAGGTTGTCCCATAGATAAATAGCCATCTGCTGGTGTTGATGCTATAGGCTGGGCCCGGGCACGCCGAACGCCGCGGAGACTTTGTAGTTGGACCATAACAGCGTTATAGCTTTTTATTCTCTGCCATATGGGCTCGTAAAGGCAAACGGCAGGGAAAGGTTTCTGGGGATGTCACTTGCTTTTATTTGTCTCCAACGAGTCAGCGTTGAAAAAAGGGATTTGCTGTCATCACCTGAATTTGAATTTTCTTTTTTTCATGTGAAAAAAATCTCAAATTATGTATTATGATATTTCTTTCTTATTCAGCACTGCCCTGCTGAAACAAAAGGTGTGTTCCCTGCTTGTATTGTTTTATACATTTTCTTTTTTTTAATTCCCTAACTTGTACTGACACTGTATCTCCAGTAGGGGTCTTCCCATTGTCATGAACGTGACTTCACAGTGAATTATCCTCCACCATGCACACGGTACGAGGCGGAGTGAATCGCACCTGACCGTAAAGCAACAGTTCTCGCCCCTGCAGTCTTCATCACTGCTGCGGCCGTCAGCGTCGTCTTCCTCACACGCGTTCCCACCGCCGGTCGTCATCGTCATTACCGTGGCCATCCTCAGCTCAACTCTCATCCCCAAACCCCCCCCCCCCACCCCGCTTTCATCCGCAGCTCCCTCTGTTGATCAAATGCATCTGATCTCATCAAAGCGGACCCTCTGCTCATTCAAGTCCCGGCAGACAACCCGGGCTTCTTTACTAAGCACTATTTTACATTCATGTTTGAATACCACTGATGGGGAGAGCATATCTTGTAGACTTTGGTTTTGTGTGGTCCGTACACCACAGCCGGGGTTTGAGTTCTTTCTTTTTTTGTCACTATCATTTCAGACAAGTTGGTCTCTGACAAAGTAAACCGACGGCAGGAAATTAAAGAACGTAGCCCTTTTAAGACAACAATGAAGAATGGCTTCAATATTCATATTACATTCCTATGGGGACTTGTAGTGAGTTTATATTGACCTGATGGCACTGGGGCATTTTTCTTTATCTGCTATCACACCGAGTGGTTCCGAGGAATATTATATAGTTGATAGTTTGAGACATTTCCACGGTTTTCCTCTTATTGCAGGAATGCTATGCGTCTTTGATGAGAGAGGGACATTATTCATGTTCAGTCTGAGAAGAAGTGACTGGTGGTGGATGGTGCAGCGGATGAACTCCACGGTGCACATATTACAACATTATAGCCGCTATAAAGTGTGATTACATTCTCATTCCGATGGCAACATTATTGCGCACAGCTTGTGGTTGCGTGTCCAACTCCTGTCAGAGCTGCAGAGAACTGGCTTGAGCCGAGGGACAGAGAGGGTGGGTTGAGGGAAAATCAGATCTGGATAACGCGCGTAAGAAACTCGCTCGGCCAAAGTTGTCGTCTCCCAGCGCGTTTTTTACACGAAGGAGCCGCGCGGAGTCCGTGTGGCGCGGCGTCGGTGCGTAATTTGGAACCGCACGATTTCCCCTGGCATCGATTGTTTAGAAATAAAACGCACCTTTAAACTCAGGAGAAGGACACGTTCCTTGAGCGTCTTGCGTCTAATTACTGGATGTATCTATATGTTATGATTAAAATAGGGGAATTTATGTAGCGCAACAAATGCTGCCGAATCAGCGAGTCTCTGTGATTGTAAAATCTCCGTGCAAAGCGTCGTAAAAAGGAGCGAACACAGAGACACGAAATGCAGCGCGCGTAATGGCTCGCTACTCCAGTCCGGATTTTCCATGTGAGGCGCGCCGGAGCCCTGAGGTGGATAAGCTGGTAGAGCCCGCTCTCTCTCATGCCATGCTGGGCCACAAGGGCTCCGGGAGACGCTGCTACATATTACCGAGAACCGGGATGGAGGAGAGGCGGAGGGGGGACGAAAAAAAGTTTCGTTTAAACCTGGCAGAGAAACTCTCAACATGAAGCCTCACTGACGCCCCGTCTCACCACCACCACAGCAGCGCCAGCGCCACAGAACAGAGCTTGCTCTTCCACTCAATATATTTTTTCGCCTCCCAGCTCGTGTTTTCCTTCTCCTCTCGTGTTATTTTCTGTGCGCGAGGCTGGTCGGGGCTTGCTGTCACTGCGCGCTGAGATGTTGGAGTGACCATGGCTGCGCAAGTGGCATCGGCTCCGACCAGAACTAATAACAAAAATAAGAAATTATCCAGCGGTTTGGGTCCGGAGCTCAATTCGGGGAAATCCGGAGGAGGCGGGACCGTACAGCGAACTGGACCGATGCTGGGTGCCGGAGATGGGACTCTGAATAATGTAGACCATCACCGCCGAAACGAGCTCAACATGGTCCATTCAACTTCCACGACTCACAACGCTCCGGACGGCCGCGACAAGGATGGGAATAACCTAACGTCCGCCGCGGCGTCGACTAACTCCACCACTTCCTCGATGGAAACGGGTTTGATTGCGAACCACAAGCTGAAATGCGTGGGGAGCGGAGATCCCCCTCAGTCCCAGCCGCTGCCTCAGCAGCAGCAGCCGCCGCCGCAGTTCGGCCAATTTGCGCCACATCAGCAGCGACAGATCCAAAGTAATAACAGCGCCAATAACAACGGCCAGGGTCCCCGTGGGGACCGGGGTATGGATCACCAGCACCACGGTGGCAAGGAGAACCTGTTGGGGGGCCAGGGGGAGCCACAGCAGCACCACATGCCGGGGAAAGGTGAGGGGGACCTCACCTGTAAACCCGCGGAGAGGATGACGAGTGCCAGGTACGAACACGCGAACTTGGGGCCAACTACTAACAACTCTGAGTTTAATAACAACTATTACACTCCGAGGCCCTGTTACGAGCAACATGGCGGACAGCAGCAACAAAGCAGTGGGATGGGGATAACGCACTCCTCGGCGCATAACAGCATGGAGAACTCCCACGAAGCAGGGTTCCACAACAGCCAGTACAACCAGTACCCGGCGTACCGCGGGGGCTACGGCGGCGGGGCCTACGGGATGATGGCCCCCTCCGGATGCCGGCAACCTGGGAGCATGATGATGGGCAGCAACTCCTCAGGAAGCCACGGCAAGTCTCCCCTGGGAGCCGGTTCGGGTGGCTTTCAGAGGTTCCCGGGACAAAACCAACAACAGCATCCCTCGGGGTCCACCCCGACCCTCAACCAGCTGCTGACGTCCCCCAGCCCCATGATGCGGGGTTACGGCGCTGCCTATCAAGACTACAGTGGACCTGCGGCGCAGCAGCAAGCCGGTATGGGCCTGGGGAAAGACGTGGGGCCCCAGTATGGAGCTCACGGCTGGGGAGGACAACAGAGAAACCACCCCCATTCGATGAGCCCGGGCAACGGAGGGCAAGGCCTCGGCAGGACGCAGGTGAGTTTTGGAAACTTCAGTCAGGCGCTCCGGTGCGCATCAGTGAACTTGAGTTTCCCCAGCACTGGTATGTCACTCATAATTACCAGCGTGTGTGTGTGTGTGTGTGTGTGTGTGTGTGTGTTGACCACAAATACAGTCTCTGTGCCTCCGAGAAGCCCCAGTAGCTACTGTACGTGCTGAAGTTTGAATGTGAATTATGCGAAAATGACATGGGTTAATATTGATTGATTGTTTTTTTTATCGAGGGGATTTTATGGCGAAGTTAACTCGGTACATGTGCAGAATTTCTACTCGTATAAACGTGGAGCTACACGAGCTTTGGTATGACAGAGTGAGGGGAGAAAACCTGCATTTATTTATCAGAAACGCTCCGGCGACGACGCTGCTTAAATTCGCCTCAAAATAATTGAAGGGCTGCATCGGACTGCGTGTTGTCTGTGGCCGTATTTCTCGCGGTTAACGTTTCAGCCGCGTCGTGGTGGCTTAAAACGCGGCATTGGCGCGGGGCACATTCACCTCTCTCTGCCGACGTGGTGTCAGACACGTTGCGAAACGCCCAGTTTAGAGGACGTGTTGTGTTCGAGGCGCTCGTCGAACAAAGTGAACATATTCCTATAGAAAACGTACGCGGACACTCAGTGAGAAACGCGGTCGCTCTGTGATATTTCCGAGCTCCCGAGTTTGTTTTCCTGATTTTGAAGAAAGGAAATAAAATAAAATAAAAAATAAAAATCACACGGGCACCGCGAAGACCGCATGTGAGTGCGCTCCGTGTGGAGCCGGAGCGCTTCTGTGCGCCTCGTTTATTCCCATGCAGCTCGGCTCAGGATTTAAATAGTGGAGGGTAAACTGGCTTAACAGCTCTCTGTACTTCTGCCTCACAGTTGACACCCAGTCTGCCATCTGATTGGCTCCCCGTGGCCCCCGCTGGGCATCCTGCATTTACAAGGGGGAGAGATAAAAAAAAAAAAAAAAAACCCGGAGGATTCTTGCAGCGGTCTTTGGACATGGCGCTGTTGTGATGCTGCATTCACGTCCTAAGGGAATACTCCAGACTTGGAGGCCTTCCAACGCAATAATTGAGGTTTTATGAAGGTTTAAGGCTGCTCCTGATAATGAACAGATATACTAAAACGTAGCAAGGTCAGCCCTCAGGGAAGAATTGATCAGTTGCTTTCATGTGGAGTTACGATCAAATTACTTTAGAATGAAATTACTTGTTACGTGTCGCGGCCCGCGCCATTTTGCCTGTTCTACTTGCTATAAATTCATAATGCACAGAAATCTCACGCCGTTATCTTTTACACACAGTGGTAATGCACTGTAAAACTGCGTGTGCTTTGTTGAAATAGAAGGAGAGGCTCACTTCTTCCGGAGGCACTCCACATTCACAGTTTTACATAACAGCCCCCGAAGCGGACTTTTGCTGCACTGCTGCAGCTGGGCTCCCATGCCTTGCTCAAGGGCACTCGAGCTGTAACGGTGGAGGAGAGGAAGCAAAGGGTTACTAATTATTCAACTGTTTTTTTGGGGGGGAGAGCTGCGGGGCTGCATTCAGGGGGGCCCTGGCTGAAACACGGCTCGTGTGAGCGGTGTGCAGCTCTGCAGGCAGGGGACGGAGCGGCTGCCGGTTCACAACCCCGACCCCAAACGTCGCGGTGCTGTTTCCGCAGGCAGAGCTGTTGTTCCGCAGTCGTTTTCTTTGCTCTGGATGCGCTGAATTACGCGCACTGCTGGGTGGCACATCTGGACGACTGGGGCGCCCGCTCCTCACCGCGGCCTCTCGCCAAACAAAAGCAGTTCATTAACCCACATTGTTCCAATCAAGGGCAATTTGCGTTGGGCTGCCGGAGAAATGAGGTGAACGCTTCAGCGTGGGAAGCTTGGCTGCCGAATCGATTGTAGTCCAATTACGCGCTGGTAACGTGGTCACCTGCAGTAATCTCACTCCTTGCTTTGATAATTGGTAGTGATTGTGTGCCGGTAGCAGTCAAAAACGTACATTTATGTGTCGTGCCATATGATTCACACTATCGAGGCTCTTAAACAAATCTCACTTTTTTACATTTCATGCTGCAAATGTTTCCTGTTTTTTTTTTTTTTTTTGCAGTTTCCCACTTTAGGAGCGAGTGCGTGCGCCGCTGTGTGTTTTCTCGACTCTACCAACATTTCTGCGGCGGTATATTCACGCAACAAAAGCCCCATGTTTAATTCATATTTGGGAGCTGCGCTGACAGGCAGTGTGAGAAAGGCGAGCGGTGTAGTGCATAATACTGCCTCCAAATTGGCCCCGTGATATGACTGCGCTTCACTTCAGAGCGCGTTTGGTCGGAGCGCGCCTCTGTCACCTGTTGGCACAGTTTCCCCCCGCTTTCAAATTCAATTTCCCTCCCTGCTGCCTCTCTTCAGGAGCGAGCTGTGAGCGAAACAAGTGCGCCTCATTTACACCGCTGCCCCCCCCCACACACACACACACACCTTACTTGTCTGGCCACTCACCAAAAATGAAAACAGAGCCCCAGCACTGTTTGTGTGCGCACACATGAACGATGCGTGTGATGTGTGTTATTTAGAGGTGCGTGTTGAATCCGCCCTCATCACAATGACGTTGCCCCAGTTTTTCAAATTACCGTGGCCCATTTGATTGAGGGGAAAACAGAACGATGTTCATTGTGCGACCCTCTGCGTGTTTATCTGCGCTTCAGCTGCTTTAAATCCAGGTCGATCCTACTCTGCACACGTTTGCGTTTTGTGTCGGGGGTTTTTTTGTGCCGTCCTCACCTACAGCGCGTGCGGGCCTAATGACTTATTTAAGTTCACGTCATAAATGAAACAGTGTTTTCTGTCTCATCCCATATGTTCAACAAGGATCTGTCTGTTATCCACTAATCAAAAACACACACGGCACGCCAAGAGAACAATAAAAGTAATTAGTAGATAACAATGAGGGGGCCGCGCAAGTTGGAAATAGAGTGTTGTTGCTTAGATAATTACAGCAGCAGCTCGTTTCAAATCTGACCTAATAAAACAAAACTTGAATGGATATGTACAGTTTCTACTAATTTATCACTATTGCGCTCATTTTTGTGCCTTTTTTTTGTTTTTTGTTTTTTTAGAACTGAAATCAAAGCTGAGTAGCTCCACATATCACAGACCAGACCCAGTCCCAGCCTTGGTAATGTGCTTACCTTGAAATGATCCCCTCTCGCCGTGCTCTCCGGTGCATACTGTTTACATTTCTCTCCTATGAATTATTAGTGTGATACGAACAAAGACTTTATAATGGGAGCTATGCATCAATGTCACTTTGCATTATGCGGCTATCTCGGGGAGCCTTGTGCATAGTGATGGGCCGGACTGTGGCTGCTGGAATTTAATTTACGCTGCATGTTCTGCATGGGCCCGACAGCCCGTGGGGTCCGGTCAGGAAGTGACCGCGCAGGTGTGTGCGTGTGTGTGTGTGCGTGTGCGCACTTTGTTTTTACTCATGTGTGCATGTGTGTGTCCTTGAGCATGTGTGTCTCTTCTCTCTGTCTCTCTGTTCTGTGTGTGTGTGTGTGTGTGTGTGTTGAGGCAGGAGCGGGCCAAAGCCCCTTCGTCAGCACTAAGCAATCCAACCTCAACCCCGCCTCTCTCTGCCCCCCCACCCCCCATCCCTCAGTCGTTTCGTTTGCTTGTGTTGTTTTGTTTACATCTCTGTCTTGGCCAGCCAGCGCGGTGCTGATTAGCAACACCAGAGTGAAATTTTAATTTGCTCTGTTGCGTCCGATAAGGACCTCATGCGGCGTTTTTCATCTTCCTTGGATGAAACACAGAGCCTGCTTAGGTAATTGGCAGGCCGGGGTTGTCCCTGGTCTGCACAAGGCTTCCACAAAACTCCATTTAATTCTGATTTTGAAAAATAATTAACATTTAAAAAAAAAAAGAGGCAAGTGTCCAGTTGCAATGCTGGCCGTATTATTAGCTGGCTAATGAAATAATTGTAGTTTTTCTGCCCGGCCCCACTGTGCACTCACAACACCCCCCGGAGCCCGAGGGTGACGTGTAAACGCCCCCAAAGAAAAGGATTTAATTACCGTGGCAGGCGTTGATTGGGTGTCAGCTGTTTCTCAGTTCCGTCTTATCCGGACCGTCCGTGTCAGGAGGGAGCAGAAAAATCAAAACCGAAGCAATTTTGAGGAAGAAAGTTAATTGTCCGCGCGGGAGAATTTGACTTTTCCGTGTGAGTGAGGTGCAGTCTGAGGCCTTCCCGGATTTGATTTGACTGTCTTTTCAATTTCATCTCTCAACCTTATTTAATCTGTGAGTGCAGCGGTGGATCCCACTCAGGATGACCGTCTGTGAGAGCTAAAGCTGCCCTCTGGCATTCTGGGATTTGTAGGATTTATCACAGGCCTGCTATGGCGTCAGACGCAGCTACAGACGCAGTTACAGATGCAGCGCTTTCTTCCTTTATTTCACAGGGTTCGGCAGATTAAACAAACGCGCCTCTGTTGCTATTCACAGTGTTTATTACGGCGCCGTCTAATTCGGTCTCGTGTCATTTTTTTTGCAATGATTTCCTTAATGGAATCATCATTTGTCTTTTCACTCTCAGTAGGTCACAATTTGCATAAACACACTCGCGTGGAGACTTTGTTGGCGGCCCGTGATGCAGAAACGCAGGCGTTATTTGCAGTGAGTCACATGGACGGCTGCTGACTTCTCAGGAATGGGCTTGGCTGAGTTTGGGGGGGGGTCAGTATCTGAACTCTGGCAAATGTCAGCGCAGTCAGAAACCACTCCCTCTGGATCTCACCCGGCTTCAGCCCTGTGAGCGATGTGAGGAAGAAGTAGTATTTACAACATGTTGCCCCCCCCCAGACACATACACACAAATATTTTGGCTTCCTTTCTCACTTTAATAGTGTGTGTGTGTGTGTGTGTGTGTGTATGGCTGGCAGCGAGCCAGAGCTCGTGATGACGGCGGGTGCTGCGGTGGCGCCCCCAAACTCCCCACCTACCCGTCCGCAGCCACCACCGTGACCTTCACATATGCTAATTAGCCACGTGGAGCTGCTGAATGGGAGCCCCCCCCCACCTCTCTCTTCCCTTTTTCCTCGTCTGTACATCTTGTTGTCACCTGAGACGCCACCTCTTCTTCTTCTTCTTCTTTGCTTTCTTTTTAAATGCAGTCTCTTTTTATTCGCCCCCCTGTCCTCGGCTCTCGGGGGCCGGCCCGGCCTCCCCAGGGATCAGCAGTCAGTTTAGAGATATTTAGACGGCCGGCACACCCCATCGAATATTTATACGCCACACTGAATCCGATCCGAGGCCACGGCCGAAGCGCCGGCCTCTCCGGCCGGTCGCGCGTGGGGGGGCGCAGGAAGCGCGCGGGTCAGCCCCCGCAGAAATGAGCAATTTAGTGATTGCAGCAATTAATTCCCATTCAGAGACACAGCGTGACATTTTTAAGATCCAACCACAGCCAGCGTCGCCTTCCCCTCTTTGTATAATGCCACTAATGGTTCCACAGTTCAGCCGTACAAAGGCGATAATTGGCAGATTATCCTGGGCCTTTTTATTTTAATTTATTTATTCATTTGAAAGAATTTAGAAGATTTTCGCTGCACAATATGTTCCATTATTTTTTTTTAATTCTTTATGGGACATACATATATTATCTAAAGTCAAAACAATAACAGGGATTTCAAACAAAGCTTAGAGGGAACGGTTAAAGCCTTTTAAAGCAAATCCCACTTTGTATTTACTGTAAGTAGACGTCTATAAGAAGCGGTTTCTGTTTCATTAGCTTTGTGTTTATTATTACAGTGTGTAACTATCAGGCTGATGTCACTTCCACTCTTCTTCATCGAGAGCATGCTGCGAAAAAATCCGACAACCTGCTGCACGACCGTGCATCTTAGGTCGCATTCAAAAAACGCCTGTTCACAAGACGCCTGTTTGTCATTGTGTGTGTGCGACTTCACATATGAACCGCATCCTGCCACCATCCTCCCATCCTCTCACCAGCCCGCGAGAGAATCATCGTCGTCGTCATCATCATCATCATCAACATGATCATCATCATCACCATCATCCGTCACTTCACACATCAAAGCCTCCTCGCTCGCCTGCGACTGCAGACGGCGCGCTCCAGTCGCACGTCTGCCTGTTTGGTTTGAGTTGATCCTAATCAGCGGTGGCACGGTGGGACAACTCGCACAACGCCGCACGCACACACACACACACACACACAAACACAACCAGTCTGTGAAGCACAGAGAGACAGAAATAGATTAAAAAAAGACAACGGGAAACAGACACTTCAGATTTCACACAAACACACAGACACACACACACACGCGTGTGCTTAAATACACACAAACGTGTGCATATCTCTCTCAGTCTTTTGTGTTGGCTGGTCAACCATGTATTTTCCCAGCCACAACATGATCCTTTCATCTTTTCTCCTCTCTTAGCAAACCTAGGATTGTCCATTACAGCTCACTGTGTGTGTGTGTGTGTGTGTGTGTGTGTGTATGTGTGGATGCGTTGTTGATTTATAGACGCCACTCACAGCAGGACAGCTGTGGTCACTCCTGGCCGAACGCTACCTCATTTAGATCAATTTTGTCACGACAATTTAGGAAACAACTCTGCACCACATCCTCTTCCAAAGGCGTGCACACAATGACACACACACACACACACACACATGCACGCACACACGCATACACGCATACATTTGTGCATATATGACACCGGTCGCTGGAGAAACTCCGTGTGCGAGAAGATGTTTGCAATTTAGCTGGTAATGCCGTGTTGCGGCGGGCGTGTTTTCTCGCCTCTGATATGGCCAGACTTGTGTTCTGCATTCCAGCCGCTCCTCCGACACAAACCGGATCAACTGGATTAGATATCGACAACAGCGGCTGAACTTTATTTCAGCGCGGCGACGCCTTATTTCCTTAAGATGTTAATTCCTCCGAAAGGGTATCGGTGAGGCTCGCGAGAGCGTTTTGTTTTGCCGTCGCGTGGTTAATCTCCCCGCGCAGCCGCGCCTTGGCGCGTGTGCAACCGTGTGCGTGTCTCAGCGAACAGCCACAGTTACTGTTGGCTAAACATGCAAAGGTTACTGTAATGTCAGGCACGTGCTGGCTGGGGGGGGGGGGCAACAATGACGCAGCGTGACTCCTCTGAAGGGAGTGGTGTTTCCAAGGAAAGCTGCCGCCGGGATGAACGACGATGCCTGAGGCTGGGGGCCCTGTTCGTTCTACCCGAGGCGGAGGCCGGCAGCTGACGTCGCTCCAACGGCGTCGGGTGCACGTGCGAACACCTCGCCGTGTGCTGAGAAAACCTCCAATCATTTGACGGGCGCTGCAGACTAATACAGACCCTCCTGTGAAGTTTTCTTTTTTCTTTCCCCATGAGAAGCTTGAGGCTAAATTTGGCTTCAGACTCCAGATTTACTACAGTGGTAGTTTGGGAATTGGAGGAGATAAATTTTTCCCTGGATTTTTCTAATGGAAATCGGTTGCATTTGGTTGCATTTTCCTGGCGACGAGGCCGATTGTTGGAGCAGCGTCCTTGGGCGGGAAATGACCACAGACGTGAATGCGAAGCGGCTGCTGGACTGATACTGAAGGCACGCTCTGTTGGTTGGATGTTTTATGGGGGTGGGGGCTGCAGGTCTTGCCCTCTCGCCCGCGCTGACACTCGGTACTGATAGTTTTGATAGTTGTGCGTGAGCCGCATGAGAGCAGGAGAGTCATATTCACAGTAGCGTTGTTTTTTTTTTTTATTGAGGGAGCCATTGTTTTCACTTGCAGAACGGGTTTTTTTTAATCAGTCCTTCTTTGGAAATTCCCCTCCTGTGTTGTGGTTTGCGTCGGACGCTGCAGACTCCCAAAGCTCCCACACATTTCTACAACTTTCTTTTTTATAAAAAAAATGTTTAAACACAATGGCCACATTCCAAAAAGCTGATTCATGTGTGGAAACTTCAGTAAAAATTCATATTTTCTCTGCTCTGGTTGTTTAAAGCATAAACAAGGCTTCCATCTCTCTCTACTGTTCTGTCAACCCCCCCCAATTGTTCCAAATCTCTTTCAGTCTGTCTTTTGGATGCTAGTTGTGGGTGACCTTGGCTGGTGACTACAGTGCCTACTCATTAAGTAGTAAAGATGAATGGTTCCATTATAGCGGGGTGGGGGGTGGGGGTGGTGTGGGGGAGGGGGGAGAGCGAGCGGGGCCAATTAGTGGTAATTAACAGCGGAGAGGGCGAGGCGCGCTGGAGGGCACCCTGACCTGGACTGTGAAGGGGGCAGAGGGGAGAAGGGGGCGTGTGTGTGTGTGTGTGTGTGTGTGTGTGGAGGAATGTACGCAACAGTGTGTGAGTCAGGGAAGGTGATTATCAGTGTGTGTGTTTCAGTTATGTGATCGATGTATAAGTTTGGCACCGGTGCAGGAATGTGCACCTTGTGGTGCGTGCACTTTTTGTGTGACTGTAGGTAGGTGTTGAGGCTACAGGTGGGGGGTGGGGGGTGGGACGTGTTGTTGAGCTGAAGTTGTGTATCCGCTCTGACATTCCTGCGTGCTGAACGATGGGAAAATCACAAGGGGGATCCTGCAGTTTCCAGCACTCGGAGGTGATGGAGGTCAAGTGCCGGCGACGCCCCTCTTTGACTCTTGACCCCTGATATGTGATGTCACCCCCCCACCCCACCCCAGCCCTACCCCCCAGCTTTTTCAGTGTGGCCAGGGAGCTTGTTAGGCAGAATAAAAGGCCTTGAAATGCCAAGCCGATATACTGTCGGCGCTAATGAACATTTTGTGATGATTCTTTTTCTTAATTGGGTTTTTTGTGCTGATCTGCAATATTTTAGCATCTCTGCATCAAGGAGAAATTCAAGGTTGTTCTCTGAGAGATACCCTTACGCTGTCTCTTCCTCAGCAGCTGCGCTGGATTTATTCAACCCCCACTCCCCCCACCCCCCTTTTTTCAGTTCTTGGGTGAAATTGTCACAGCCGTGTAATCCTTTGGGTGCCACTAGCTGGGAGACTTAACACGTGTGTTTCCAGCGAGGGCGACTGAACAGTGAAGTGGCACCGGGTCTTCCGTCCAGCGTGGAAATCTTGGCCAGTCAATAAAGAAATGTTCAATATACTGTCACTTTAACAAACATGGAGCAACGGGCCGTTAGTGACAGAGAGCGTTTGCAAAGGCTGCGACATTTTTTTTAAAGGTATTTTGCAAAGTGCTGCTTTCAGGGCCCCTGAAATTGCAATGCCTGGTAAATGGATGGTTTGAGGAGTATACAATGTATTAGAAGTCAATTGTGCATGGGAGGGCCTATTTTCCATATCGCTAGCTGAACAAGTGTGTGTGTGTGTGTGTGTGTGTGTGTGTGTGTGTGTGTGTGTGTGTGTGTAGCTGGTTGCATCTCTTGTGGTGCACACATTGAGGTTGTACATGCCCCTGCTCCGTCTATTCCCCTGTTGCTTCATTGTCTCTTGGGTCCATCCTGTGCAGGTTTTTACTGCATGGTGGAAGTGTGTGTGTGTGTGTGTGTGTGTGTGTGTGTGTGCATGCGTGTATGGTGGGGGGTTACACTGTAGGGGCAGTGGTATACATCAGAAACCATTACCCATAATGGCCCTTTCCCCCACACCCTGCGTATCCATTCCCTTTCCCTCCTCTGACATTTATTTTATGACAGCTTACATATCAAATATTTAAATAAACAGAATCAGGGGTGGAGGGGGGGCTGAGGCTGAGGTTTACCCGAGGGGGTGGGGGGGACACATGCAACGGGCCGAGAGGAAGGGGATGGATGATGACATTCATTTCCGAAACAAGGAACGAAGAAAAAAAAAAAAAGCTGCGGCGATGGAGAGGAAGGGGGAGAAAAAAAATGCTTCGCTTGGCTCCAATCAAAGCGGGCGGAGGAGGGCGGCGGCAGTGACAAACGGTTGTGTACGCACGTGCGCGTGCATCGTCGCATGGGCTCATCCGTCAGTGTTTCCCGGGGACGCAGAAGGACGTGGGGGAAGGCCCCGGTGGCTCGTAAAAAGCAGTCCGCCGCGCCGACGCGATATCAATCGCGCCGCAGCCGCCAAGGAGATCAGAGCGCGACGCGACGTGCGGAAAGGAAATAAAACAACAACAAGGAAAGAACAGTGCGACGCAGCAACGAGAGGAGGCGTAGAACAAAAGAAAGGACAGGGAGGGAGATGAAGGTGAGGAGGAGGAGGAGGAGGAGGAAGATTTATCTCCGGCTTCCTCGGGAGGGGAAGATGGAGAGAAGGCAGGATGAAAGTGTGAAGGGGAGAGGAGGCGAATGAAGGGGATAAGGAGAGAAAGGTGTGTGTGTGTGTGTGTGTGTGTGTGTGTGTGTGTATAAATATATATATATGTGGAGAGACAGAGTGGTCCTGGGGTGCAGGCGGCCAGTCTTGCTGGCTGGCGTCGGCGGGAGGCCCATTACTGTCAGGCTAATCTTAAAATAATTAATTGCGAAGTCGACGCTTTTTAAAGAGTATTGTAATTGAATCCTAAATTAGGCTTGGGAAAGGGGACGCGTCCTGCTTTGCTGCAAGTCTGTTCCCATTCTGCCGTCAAACACACACACACACACACACATCAGTGGGTTGTGCACACATGCGGCAGAAAGGAGAGAGAAAAAAACAAAAAGACAACAGGCGAAGGAAATGCTAATGAAATGCATATTTGGGGAGAAAGGGGCCATCTATAATTTAGCTGTGCTCTTTGAATGTGAATGATGTGTGTGCAAGCGCTGTGATTTATTTTTGTTGTGCAGAGGGATAATTCTGTCAGAGTAGGCTTTTATTCTTGTAAACAAATGTGGGAAAAGAGCAGAATAAAAGTGGAGTAATAAAGTAAACAGAATGGTTTGAATACATTTAGCTGCTGGCATGAATAATTTGTGTAGGGGACGGAGGGGTTTTGATGAAACGGAGATGACAGATACGAGAGCCGCCGCCTGATGAAATTTTTTTTTTTGTGGGAGGGGGGGGCTGGCCTTCGATTCCCAATTTTCTGGCACTTGTTCTCATTTTGTGTGTGTGTGCTTTTTGTGGATTAGCGCGAGAGCGTCTCTTCCTTTCCCACACCCGCGCGAGAAGGTAGAGCCTTTCACGCACACGCCCAACACGCACCTCCTGACCCCTCAAATCCTCCAAGGCCCTTAAAGAAAAAAAAAAAAAGAGAGAAAACGAGCTGCTCAATGTGCTTTCACTTACGCCCGCCCGCTTGCTCCTCCTGGAGGACCCCTGCAAAACTATAGGCTGTAAGAACTTTCTGGTTCAAAGCTCCCGGAAAAGAAGAAGGAGGGAAAAAAAATGTCTGCCCTCCATAAAACGTCGGCCCCCGCTCCATAACTCTGGCAGGAGCGGGGGAAGAAAGATGGCACAGGGTGCAGGGTCAAGGATATGGAAACTAAGGAGACAACAGATGCCTCTTTTAAAAAAAAAAAAGCAGGAGATGCGTAAAAAATTTTTGTCAGATTTTTGTAGTTTTGACAAATATATATTTGTAACTGCACTCATAGCGATTTTATAAGTATTTGATTTTTGGGGTCGACCCGGTGTTTACTACACCTCCAGACAGGTTGATAGAGTTGGATGGTATTTCCTGTTACGTCGGCGTCGCCTCCGCGAACGTGCCGGCCCCGTTCGAGCCTTGGCTTTATGGCCGCCTGCATTAAAATCCTTGTCAGAATTTGAAATACAATGAAATTCTTCGGCCCTGGCACGAGAATCTGGCCGCATCTGTATGACAAATCAAACGTCCCCCGTGCTGTTTTCCAAATGTTTGAAACCTATTCAACTCCTATTTGGCCCGGATCTGACGGCCATAAACTTGGCTCGGAACGGCCCATTTTCTCCTGGCTGACTGGGATGAATAACAGCACGGGGGCCAATATTGTGGTCTCGCTGAGCTCGGCCCACTCCTCTGTCTCTGTGATCCCTCTATCAATAAGGAACACAGGCCTGTCAGAAGGCCTGCCAACTGTCTGGCTGTCCACGCCGCCTGCTCTCTGCGCAACATCTGGACGCAGATGGTACGCACCGGTCGCACGCGCGCAAAACACTTACGTGCGCGGGGATACTGGCAGACGTCCGCCGACATGCTGTGCGTTTACAGTTGGTTGATATACTTGTGTGTGTGAAGTGATGTAGTTTACTCATATTGTTCTCAAGGTTTTTTTTATTGTTTTTTTATTTGCAACCCTGAGGGTGTGAAATATACATTGGCTTATGTGAACATTGCCACGTGGATGATCACACACACACCTTCTTTCACAGATGTGGACACATGGTGAAATGTGTGTGTTGCAGCCAGAGGATCTCCTGCCTCTCCTGGGAAATATGTGCATCCCTTTAATATGTCTGGCCTTTAATAAAAACCTGGACACAAGAGGTCGGTCAGGGTTCAGTGCGCGGGACGACTCACCCGTCAGGGCGCTGACTTCATCCACGTGTAGCGAGCCCCTGCCGCTGCGCGCGGCAACGGTGAGATTCAGCTTTTTAATCTCATTTTCTCGCAGTGTGAAAACAAATGAGGCCAATGAAAAAGCTCAGAGATGAAAATGGAATAAAAAAAAATGAATTAAGAAAGGGACGGATAGCGTGCAGGAGACACATAGACTGTCATCGTCCGCGTGATCGTGTCCAGATCTAATTAAGGCCCAGTAATTGCAAATATCGCTCAGTTTTCCCAGTCATATGTTACCCTGGCATAAACAGCGCTGCCCCGGGGCTCCGGTGGAGTTCAGTGGGAGCCGGGGTTACGTATGCGGGTCCGCTGGGCCCGGAGCCTCTCATCGATCGACCCCCCCCCCCAGCCCCCGCCACCACCACCGCCTCATGTTCTCGGCCGGCCTCGGTGATTGATTCCCAGTCAGGGCCCAGGAGATGGGAGGCCAGGCCCGAGCTCACAGAGCCTGGGGCCTCCCAGGGGGTGACCTGCGGGAAGAGGGAAGCCTATTTCCCGGCCGCCGCCCCCCCCCCACCCCAGGTCGAGGAACCCATTTCTGGGGAAGCCTTCGCAGCGGGGCGCAGGAGTGGAGGCTCACATTCATTACAGGAGGAAATTAAGGCCACGTCTGCTGCTGCTGCTGCTGCATGGAGTCATGGGGGGAGACGAAGGTGGAGCGCCGGAGTGTATGCAGGCAGGAGGTGAAGAGGTTAAGAGATGTTGGCGCAAGGGCGTTCAGGAAGAGGGGGGGGCGTAACATGCTATTACACAATCTATCATAGCCGCACACACACACACACCGTTGTGTTACCCCTGAAAGCTGGAATGCATTTGCAGACTCCAGTGACAATACTCAAGCCTCCAACCTGCTGTGTTTGCTTCCACGCCAAACATCACCTCCGCCCATTGGCAGTCACTTTACAATGGTCGAGCAGAGGGAGGGGAGGGAAAAAAAATCATATGAAAATCAATTTTTTTCTAATTAACTTTGTAAATTTCCCGCTGAGCTATCAGACGCGGGGCCTCGCGTGTCGTGCCGAGCCCAATAATGAAATCAATTTGGTTCAAATTGTTTCAGGTGACTTTTAATGAGTATCTAATATCCGCCTGAGGAAGGAAGGTCAGGATATCTGTTTGTTATTTGTGTGTGCGGGTTTTTGTTGGGTTTTTTAAGTGATGGATCACCCGCAGGAGAAATATGGACGGCTTCACCCCGGAGGGACCGGGCAGCGCTCCAAAACAAACAGCGTGAATGAAATTCCTTGTTTTTTAAGTTGGGAGCCTCTTTAGCTGCACCGCGGGTGCAACAACTCGCTTTTTTTTTTTATAGATACAGCGCCACTCGCTATTTATTAATTCCTAGATAAGTGCCTTTTTTCCCTCTCTCTCTTTTCTCTTTATTGGAATACAAAATGGAGATGGAAAGGTGGAACAGCTTAATAACAGGGAGAGGGGACTTATTGTGGACTCACAATTCGCCTCTCCTCCCTCTCCTTCGGCGGGCAGCCTCCTGGCCCGGGGAGCTTGTTAAGCTCTGCCTTACAGGGAAGACTAATGGATGGCAGAGAAAGCCCCCTCAGGACCCTTTAGCATCGTTTCTGTTGGTCCGCTCGCTTAGTATTCACTTATGTATTTTCACCCTACTCTGAGCACAATATCATGAATAACCATCACTAATTCATAAACACACTCGGCGATACGGGACCTCGTTCATAATTATCCGAGCTGCAAGAAACGCAGTTCTCGCTAATACTGTTCCATTAGCAAAGGTGGTGATTTCCTTGAATAAGGGGTGGTGGTGGTGGTGGGTGTTGGGGTGGAGGGGGCTGGGCCTATCCTGCATATTTAATACCAGCGTTTCGGGCTCAGCTCCGGCAGACGTGGGAAGCGAAAGGGCAGCGCACTTACTCAAATAGCCTGCTCCCTCTCTTTGGGGCAGATGGAGTTATTGTTATTTCCCTCCCGCTCCTGCCCCCCCCCCTCTTTTTTTTCTTCTCCCTTTCATTTGGGTTGTGTAACAGCGTCTCTCCGCGGGGTTCTGCGGTGCTGGGGAAAGTTGGAGCGGGGCGCATTCCTCTCGCTCCGCCGCGGCCCTCAGCTGTAATGCGCTCTCCTGGCAGCCTTCTCCTCCGTCCCGGGGTCGCGGCGGGGCAGGAAACGCGACCAGGAAAAGAGCGGGAATGCAGCGAGGCTCCCGCTCCCCGGATTCTGCGGAAATCGCCGACCGCCGCCGCCAGAGCTGCCTCCGCTGTTTCCTGAAAGCCATTTTATCATTTTGGATTTGGGGGGGGACATGCCGCTGAGTGGGTCGCCGTCGTCACATGGTTAAACAACACATGCTCAGCACATGTAAAAAAGAAAACGGGCAGCGTGGAAGAGGAGAAGGGAAAAGTTTGACTTCTGCAAAACGTTCCCTGGGATGAACCAGGAGGCTTTTCTCCCTCTGCCCTCGTTACGCCCAGGAAGTCGTCAGAAAACAGCATCCTTGCAGATTTGATGGGGAAATCTTGCGGCGTCTCTCTGCAGTGCAGACAATGACATTTTATTTGTTTCCATTCTCTAATGGCGTGTTGCCGGCATGTCGGGCACATCTCGTTTTGTCGTTGAGGGTTTTTTTTTTCCGCTCCCTCTCTCGCTCGCCGTCTCGGCGAAGGAAAAGGGCTCCGGTGACCCTGCAACCCCAATCTCACTTGAGACAGATGAAGCAGCCTCTCTCCTTCTCCCCCCTCCCTCCTATCTCCTCTCCTCACCCCCCCCGCTCCACATCCCCCTCTCCTAATGACGTCTTTGTGCCGGCCGTGACAAACACAACGCTCGGCAACTTTTCCTGATGCACGCTGGGAGGGGGTGGGGGTGGGGGGTTGTGGGCCCCTGAGCACCCTGATGTATGTGCGCACGTGTCCGTGCTTGTGTTTAAATATTGGTGTCAAAAGCGGAGGGCACGCCGATCAGCTGCTCTGAGGACGACGCAGGGAGAGAGACAAATTATTCACAGTGCGCCAAACACAAAAGCGCGGCCACGAGGGCGGCCTGTTTTCTGCCGTCTCTCCGTCCGCCTCCCTCTCTCTCAAGTCGCTGCATTTGCATACACCCTCCCCTCAGATGATTTCTCATACTGTTGTAAGTAGCCAGCCCACAGGCCGAGCATCCAGTGCCGTCCGGACGCGCACTATTCACGCCGCGATTCGTTCCGAGACGTTTCGCTAACAGGGAGCGTGCGTATCGGAGAGGGATGAGACTGCATGGAGACACGCTGTAATTCAGGGAGTTGGGGCGCAAGCGAACGCTCGCGCTTGCACAACCGGTTCTGTGTTTGGGCTGGGATCAGCTGATGGATCTGTCTCGGCCTGACTCTTGTGTTGTCAGCGTTTGGTAAACTTGTCCCGGCAGCGAAAATGAAGCGACGGGCCGATCTGTTCCTGGCGGAGGCCGGGCAGGGAGGAGTTAACAGCGCGCCGCTCCTCTCCTCTCCGCTTGATGACATCAGTATTGTCTCTGCATCCATGAAATTAATTTTTCTAATCTTAGTCAGCAGGAGCGGGGGAATTTGCACACATTAATATGGAACTCGATCTGCACTCGCCCACAGCTGCAGTCTCTCGTCGTCTCCTCTCCTATCTTTTCTCTTTTCGCCCTTTCAGTGTTTTGTTTGGGGTTTTTTCACTCTGCTTGAAACAGTAGGCCCAAAATGCACACGCTTTTCAAGCCTGAAATGCGGCGCTTTTGTTCTGGAGGCCGAGGCACCGCCGGGCCCGCGGTGTAATAGGAATTGGAGAGCGTTCTGCTGCATGGTATAAATAAATAACATAAAAGACAAAGCTGATTGTCCCGGCAGACCGGCCGGCTCTGGCTGCAGCGTGTTGATTCTCCAGAGACGGACGCGGCACTGAGGATAAAGAGGATCCGTTGACAATAATTATCCTTATTTGTTTCTCCTCGCAAACACACACACACGGGCTAAAACGGTTTCGTTAACGCAGGAATAAAAGCCGAGCTTCTGGAGTAGTCTCTCCCAGAAAAAGAGAGGATAATCAATACCAAAAAGGCATCGTGGGGCTAATTTTCAAACGCAGTCGGGGTTTGGCGCATCTTCTCGCACGCCGCCAATTTGTGCCACGTGAGTGCCAAAGTCTTCGCGCTGAAGGAGCTGCAGAAAATGAGCCCCGTTCTTTTTTTTTTGCACCGAGTCGCCAGGCCGCTAAGTACGTGGAGGTGCAGAACACCTGAGTGTCACCTATCCAACCGGAAAAAGACGCTGCTGGAGAGAGAGACAGAGAGAGCATTAAAACCACCAGGGATCATAATAGTTCACTAAATTGCTCTTTCGCGGTTCAAACAATTTCTGAAGTAGCCGGCGCTCAATAAAGCAGCCTGTCGGCCATAAAGAACATATGAAGGAGCGTCTTTTATCGCAGGGCTGCTTGTGTGGAGAAACTGGTCGCACTGCAGCGAGGCGACACGGGCTGAGAGGTGACGTGGGTGATCCCGCCTCCGCCACTGCTGCTTCCTGTGTGTGTGTGTGTGTGTGTGTGCGTGGATAATAACTGAAATTAAAGGCTGATGCAGACAGGTGATGGTTTGGATGACGGACAAGCGTAGCCATGAGGACACAGTGTGTGCATGAGCGCCCGGACTCGCTCATTCACCACGGCTGATATATCCCCATGTTCTTTTTTTCTTCTTCTTTTTTGAAATAATTCCCGCATTCAGAATGGAATTGGAATAATAACCATTTACCAATACTGTTTTATGTTTGTTTGATCCCAGTGTGTGTCTCATAATCCACATCTGCGAGGCCTTTTGTGGCGAGCGTTTTGTCTCTTTCTGATTAACAACTCGGCACATTAAAGCAAGGAGGAGTAAAATTATTTTTTGCAACATAAAAATGCTGTCAATTGAGCTCGGAAAAGCAATTTAGCAGGTTTCACCCCATAGTAATTTCACCCATGTTCTGTTTTAATGGCTTTGTTTTACAAAAAAAAAAGAGAGGGAGAGAAGTGAGTCAGAGAGGAGTTCATAAATTGAATTTTAAATTTAGCAGTTGAATTACTATTGTCTCCCGTGCCTCCTCCCCTTCCTCTGCTGAATGGCATTGCCCAGATGAACAAAAGTGAAAAACACATTTGAAGAAAATAAAAAACAATTCCGGTGTATTCCCTCCGGTTTGATTTTATTTTACTTTATTTATTTTTTTACGCTGCTGTCCCTCCTGGCACAAACCATGATTCACTTTGTGTCATATTCATAATTTTTTTTTCCTAAGTACAGCCGTTTCTCCGAGGGGAGGGGAAAAAAGAGGATGTTTCAATTTGTCAAGAATTATTGTGATTTTTTTTTTTTTTTTTTTTTTTTTTTGCGCCTCGCGGTGTGAGGGAGACGGCGGGCATATCTGGAGGAAGAGGCTGAAATCTCATTTAGAGGAACTTGTCATGAGAGCAGATACCAGGCTCCGTTTGGGGAGGCACAGGCTTTCTTTTTTCCTCTCCGTGGACAGGTGCGGATAACGCGCTGCGTGCATCAGATAGCTTTGTGTAATTTCGTCGCTTGATTTAAGAATCCCACCACGAGTGTGAGTGTGAGAGTGTGTGTGTGTGTGTGTGTGAGTGAGAGAGAGAGAGAGGGAGACAACAGCGAGCGGCAGTGCAACATTTTTCGGATAATGCACTTCTAAAACTTTTCTTGTTTATCAGCCACTAACGTGTTCATGCAACTGTGTGTGTGTGTGTGTGTGTGTGTGTGTGTGTGTGTGTGCAGTTTGCTGTGTATTGTGTTGCGCTCAGCATTTTTGGCGAACGGAGGCGATGGATTGGTAAACTGGATGGCGTGTGTGTGTGTGTGTGTCGCAGGTGGCACAGTGCCCTGGATTTGCAGGAGCTGGAGGGTGGCACCCCCGCTCACTGCAGACACGCGCACTGCAGCTCAGTGCGCGTTTGTGCGTCTGGCTTTTTGTGGGCGTACAAACATTTCGGCAGGAACCCCGTGATCGCTGAACGAGTACCATGCAAGCGGCACCACTTTTAGCACTCTCCAAATACCCTGAAACACTTCTGGTTTCCGCTTGGTTCGGCTGCTTGGACGTTTTCTGAATGAAGTTATTTGAGTCTTGTTCCTGTCGTCTGAGCGAGGAGGAGCTGAGAGAGAAACAATGTGATGATTTAAGGTTTTCTCACCGAACAGATCCAACGTGGAACAAACCGAACATCAGTTATGTGCTTCCGTCTTTTTTTATCAAAAACATTATTTAGCAGGTTTAACTCCAAAACGCCTCATAACTTTGATTGTTTCCTAAAGTGCTTCACTCTGTTGCCGGGGATCGTTTTGTCAGTTTGATCTGACAGTTAAATATTTATTTATTTATTTTTCTGATCGTGCAGGACTGTGAAGCATGTATGAACTCACACGGTGAAATGTCAGATAGGAGGGTCCCCCCCCCCTTCTTTCTCAGGATTAGACTGAAATCCTGGTGATGTTGCCCTTTGCAGGATAACCCCCCTCTCCCTCACTCACGCTGACACACACCTACATGCTGCGAAATAACTTTTAGACGCCCAGGAGTCCTCGCTCCTCTCGCTCACCACCCAAACACATTTTCTCCCTCCTCCGCATGCTGCGAAGTAGTCCAAACTACTCTGAGCACATGCCTCAGTAGACAGCACCACTTTAAAAAGCAGCGCACCGGAACCGTCCGCACGTAACCTGCTGAATAAAGTGCTCCCATCCCCTGACATGTCTCCTCGATATTAGCCCAGCAATATGAGGCAGCGGCAATTTCTCCTCTCTGCTAGACGAAGCGATATTGAGTTGGGGAGAGGAAAGGGAACTGAGGAGGGAGCTGGCGGTGGTGATGGAGGAGGAGGAGGAGGTGTGTGTGTGTGTGTGTCACACACATGATCCTACACGGCGGAGACAAAAAGGGAGGAAGCGCGAGAGGAGAAGTCCACATTATCTGCCCGGCAGACGGACAAACATGGCGCTACGGGTGATGGATTAGCATGAGCCCGACGCACTGTGCTGAGACCCCGGGCAACCTCTTGAAAAAGTCTCCGAAATACTTCCAGTGGGATAAATCGCCCTTGACACCTCCTCGTTCTTCTCTTTGATATAAATATATATATATATATCATATGAGAAGCTCGCTCCCGAGCCGTGGTTCTGCAGAGCAGGTGCTTTGACCGCTCGACTGCCCTGAATTCCCCCTCCGGGGACTCCGAACTGCAAACCTGTTGCAAGTTTGTAATGTAGAGTATGGATCTGGGCCAAACTCTGCGCCATTACCTGTTCTCTTGGTGTAACTCATAAGTGCACACGCTCAATCTAATAATCGCCATTTCTGCCGTTTGCTGGGAGCAGCGGCGAGGGGCGCGCCGTGCAGGGATTATTGGCACTCTTGGGCTGCGGTTGTGGGAACAAGGCCATAGAATTTTTTATTGCTATTGCTTCCCATCACTTTAAACAACATTTACAGCCCCTTTAAAACCCTTTCAGATATTAAAACAAAGATACAAGCTTCAGGTTTTAATTAAATCATTTTACTTTGGCCCTCCTCCAGCAAAGTTTGCTCTGATCGCGGCGCAATAAACATCTTTGCTTACTTAATTCCATTTGTAGTTCATTTATGACCTGTAGACATTAATTTAGGGCTTCCACTCGCTGCGCAATTACAAAATAAATCAATGGTGGCGGTGGGTAGGAGTCTGTGCACTAAGTGGACTTCTGTCAGGGTTGTTCCAACTTGGCAGATGGTGGATGAATTCATCTGGGCGCCTCTCGGACGATCACGCCGCGCCGTCATCGAATGAATGTGCGAGGTTTGCCAGGGGAAGAAAAATGCTGATGACGCGCCATTAATCCCTGTTTTCTTCCTCCACAGGTGTCCTCCATGGACTTCATGGCCATGAAGCGCTCGCAGCTGTACGGCATGGCCGGCAACCCCTACTCCGCTCCGCAGCAGCCGGGGGGCGGGCCCTACGCCCCCGGCCAGCCGTACACCTCGCCTCCTCCGCACCGGTTTCCCATGGGCATGCAAGGGAGGGGCCAAATGGGCCTGGGCGGGATGCAGTACCCCCAGCAGCAGGTACGTAGAGCAACACTGCAGCTGTGCACATGTGTGGCGCTTCCAGCCCCCCCCGAAAGCTTGGTGGGTTCAATTGGAGATGAGGCCTAACGTACCAGGCAGCTCGTCTCACACCCTGGCATGAGGTGGTGTCACTCATTAACCCCTGCCGGAGATGGGTGGGATGGAGCATTTGCATATGTTTCTGTGTTTCTGCTTGTGTGTATGTGTGTGTTTTTGTATGTATGTGTCTCTGACTGTGTGTGTGTGTGTGTGTGTGTGTGTGTGTGTGTGTGTGCTCACGTGGCACTAAATTCAGCGCCTTCAGACGCCTGACCCACGTCACGGCCTCTGTGCGACTCAGTAGGCCTGTGTTAGAGACAGTAGCGCCTCTGTCTGCTTTATTGAGTTTTAAGTGAATCCCATTCGGCCTGGAATGGTGTGTGTGTGTGTGTGTTAGTCTGTGTATTGAAAGTATGTGTTTCTAGCAGAACGTGAACTTCCTCTGAACCTCTTGTACATCGGTGTAGTTTGTAGTGAAACAGCTGGGGTGAGTGGAGTTGATGGTGGCAGTGGCGTGTGTCTGTGTGTGTGTATGGGGGGGGGGCAGTGTCCACTGCTGTCACACACACAGTCTGCTCGCTATATTTAGTCAGTCTGGTCTGGGGTCTGGACTTGGACACCTCTCATTGGGGCAGAGCGAGAGGGAGCGACAGACAGACTTCCTACATCGTCTAAAAATATGACACAAAGGGGCGTAAACGCAGTAACAGAGGAGGATGATGCGTGACGCTCCTTATATTATATTTATATGGATTTACACGCAGATCACGTTGTTGTGATACAGTTAAGATGTGGGTCGTTGACCTGTTGACAGGTTGTGTTGAAGTAGTTGCATTATGGGAAGTGTAAAATCCAGTATTGTTGGACTTTACAAACCCACACTATGCATAAAAATGTGAAAATTGTGTGTATGTGTGCGCATTAATGTGCTTATTTTGTGTCTGTAATATTTTGGTTATGGGTGTGCATTTATCATAATAATACTGCTAATAATAATAATAGTAATTTGACTTGATTTCAGCCTTGAAAAAAGTAAGATAAAATAAAGGAATAATTTATACGGCTACAGTCAGTGTCATAAATGACATCCACTATTATTACTATACACAAATGTTTAAAAGTAAAATAAGAATGATGCCATAAATTGGTGAAGAAGGCAGATAATCTCATTTTGGTCTCTAACAGGGAGGCTCCCTCTCAGACTTCATTACCCAAGCTGCAAGTCTAATCCTCCCCTGACGCGTCCTGATGATGTCGACACACTCCCAAAATAAGCGTTGCCAAGCCCGCTCGGGGGTTTTGCGGTACCAAACGCACACAGCTAGGAGCGAGTGTGTGTGTGTGTGTGTGTGTGTGTGTGTGTGTGTGTGTGTGTGTGGACACGCACAGCACAGAGAGTAACGCCATCACATAATGACGTACAGTCAGTCACTCACACGCCCCAAAAACATGAAAACCTCGGGCGTATCGCATAGGGGAGGCTGAGCGTCGGCGTCGCAATCACGCCGTGGCGCGGTGGAACGTAATTAGTTCAAATAGAATTAGTTGTTCGCTCTGGCTATAGCCATGGGAACTGCGCTTCTAAAGTTTCTAATTATCTGGCTCTGGCTTTAAAAGCAGCACCACCGCATTGCCTATCTGCAGCCGGAGAAATCTAGCTCACAGTAATGAGTTCGGAGGAGGAGGTTTAATTCCGCGCTCTCAGATGAGCATAATGAGCCTCACCTACGGAAAAAAAGCGGTCAGGGGTCTGATCAGGGAGGAGGGCTAAAAAAAAGAAAAAAATGCTCCAGATGCGTACTGCAAAATATATACAGTGGCTCCGGTCTTAAAGTGACTGTTGATTACATGTGAAAAAAGCCCCCGCACCCTCTTTCTTAACCTGCAGACGCCGCAAAAGCTGCACCTGGATCAGCCGCGGAGAACGGTCTCGCCGTGCCCGGCGGCGGCTGCGGCAGCGAGAGGATTGTGGGTGATGTTATGAGACGCACGCGATCCCCCATGATGCATCGCGCTTCGGGGCTGCGACCTCAGCTTGTCACAGCCTAGCATGCTGGGACGTTGCCAGGCAACGTGACGTCAACAAAGATATGTGTGTATGTCTATCTTTGTGGTTTCCCCGGGACTGTGTGTGTAGTGTGTGTGTGTGTGTGTGTGTGTGTGTGTGTGTGTGTGTGGGGGGGGGGGGTTAGCAGAGGAACAAAAGGTCCTCTTTGACTGCCTTTCATTATTATGATTAAATCCTGCTAAAATTAAACCCCACTTGGATTAAATAAGGACTCAGTACAGCAACACATACATTTTATGCAGTGGAGGCGTTGGGTACGTGCAGTCTAACATATCACAGCTGTCTGTCAACCAAAAATTACATTAAAAAAAATTCAAAGGCAACATATTTTGAAATTTGAATCCCTGTTACTAAAGAAAATCTGCTCCGTATAAACAGTTTTTTATTGGAGCTACTTTCTGTAGTCCCTGTGAAAACTGTTGATCATCCAGAGGAGGAGGAGCGTCATCGTCTGAGGCTTTGCACGCGCACAAACAATTTGAGACTGTGGATAATTCAAAAAGACAAAGTGAGAAGCTCTCGTGTGTCCGCTGAAGGCGTCCAGAGCAGGATTACTAATCACGTTTATGAATTTCTCTGATGAATTCATCATTTCTTACAATCCGCAGAAAGACCTTGACTGAACTGCTGCTTTAATCTGCTTGTTTCACAGCGGCAGGGTTACTGGCGTACATGGAATCAGTGTGTGTGTGTGTGTGTCTGTGTAACCCAGAGGCTGAGGCCGCCCCCCTCGAGCCCGGGTTGAGTCATCCTTTCTGGAGAGGCGTGTTTACCTGTTCAGCCACCCCCTCGGCCTCTTCCTCTTCTGCAACCACACGCTCCTGTGCAGGCTTTCTCAAGTGCGCCGCTCACAGCCTCCTTTCCTAAAACCAGTCGCGGGAGGGCGAGCGCAGACACCGATCCCACCACCGATGTCTCGGAGAAAGAGAGAAAGAGAGAAGAAGAAGAAGAAGATAAAAAGGCTGCCTCCTCTATTAGCCTCCAGCAAATAAGCCTAGAACTTGCATTAGGGGTAGTTAGCGTCATGCTGCGTCTGTGCGTGTGTGTGTGAGAGACAGTTTTAGCGCGTCAGAAGGGGTGAGAGACAGGGCGTGCATTTGAAAGAGCGCGAGCGACTATGTGTGGAGTGATGGGAGCCAGAACAAACGTATCAGCAGCAGAAGAAGAAGAAGAAGAGGAAGAGGAGGAAGTGGAAGGAGGAGGCGGGCGTCTTGGGGGATGACAGGCCACACGAGAGAAGCGTCTGTTTGGGAAGTGGAATGAAGTTGAAAGTGAAAAAAGAGAGGAGGAGAAAAAAAAGAGAAGAGAGAGAGAAACCAGCGCCGCCAATTCTGAGCGTAATTTCCTGTGATGTCAAAGTTGGCAGACGGGAGAGGAAAAGGAATTTGAAGGAAACATTAGTGTTTGATGTGAAAAGAGAGGAGGGGGAGGGGGGGGTGATGGAGTGGGAGAAAGAGCGGGGGGGGGGAGATATCCTGGGAAATGAAAGAGTGAGTGTGTGTGTGCGTGCATGCGTGGACAGGGTTGAATGTGTCAACGAGTCAGGCAGAAACCATTACCAGTGTTGGCTGTTTGTTCCTTACACACCGGGCCAACTTAATAGAAGCCAAGCGTTTAAAGTCAAGTGGAAACGCGGCTGACCCGCTTCCCATTCGGTCCATACAGACCGCAGCACCCCCCCACGCCAGATCTCTGTCCTTCAGCACCTTTTGCCCAGTCCCACTCTGTTTCCAAAGATGATTATTTCAGGCATCGTCTGCATTCAACAGGCATCCGCCGGCAAAAAAACAACAACAGAAAAAGGAGCAGAAAAATAGCACACTACATCTGTGTTCTTTAAAAAAAGCGACTGGGCAACAGCTGCACACAATCCTGAGCAGTTTCAACATTTCAAGACTTTTTTTTGTTGTTGTCTTTATTCACTTCACGTGTCACATTTATTCAATACAGCATGTTTTACAGTGGTTTTCATAACAGCTGAAACCGCTGTACGAAAAACCAGTGGGACGCAGCTGTTAACTAAGAATTTTATTGCATTTTGGAAAATAGTCGTAGACGCTCAATAAAGCTTTTGTTTAAATAATTTTCTTTTTTAGTATTCAGTGTACTGTATTTCCTAAAGTAAAAAGCACTTGGGTCTAGGTTCAGGCGATACGTCTACAACTGAAGGCACGTGAAACATGTTGAAGGATTCCCACAGGTGGGGTCTCTGCAGCCCAAAGCAATGTATGGATGTGATAAACTAATACCAAAAAGAAGGGGGGGGGCGAGTGCTTGAGCGTACTTCACCCTGAGGGGGCTTCCCCTTTCCCCTCAACAAACTAAATGAAACCACGTCTTCTTTGCTTAACTCTTCCCACTTAAGTTCACTGAAAGTTGCTGCCGTCCATCCAAAAGTAAACACTGTGTGCTGTCGCTCTCCAACAGGCCTTCCTCACGGCAGACGCCCTAATAGGTTTCGCTAATAACATCGAATGACGGCTCCGTTCCATTAAAGCCACGACACCAGGAAACAGCTAAATGGAACTTGGCCGTCTTTTGTTTAACGTTTGCAAATGCGTGTTTGTCGGGGCCCCTAAATATCCAGAGACAATGAGTACGGAACACGTGAATGCCGATTAATCACAACAGTACTCGTGTATGTTCTGGACGTGGACAGGAAGCACTGATCGGGCTTTTAAGTTTCCATTAAAACATAAAGCTGTAAAGATTCTCGCCTGTCCAAACGTCGTCTTGTGGGATATCGACTACAGGGACTTAGATGGGTAAATTATGGCATCGATTGGGCCCGGCGGGGAGGTTCCTCGCCGACGTGGAGAGCGAGGGCCACTTGGAAGCACTTAGGGGCCCCGGGTGCTGGGGTTGTCTCTAGGGTTAATGCAGCCGGCGCTGCCGGCTCTGACGGATGGCTAGGAAAGCCCCGATAAATCAGCCCCGCTGCCAGGAAAGATGGAGGGGGGATACAGAGGGGACCACTCCAGCCTCATCCACACCCCCCCATTTTCTTTTTTTTTTTGTTTAAAAGGATCTTGAAACATCAGAGGCAGATGCAGCAACACCACCATGTCTACTCCACTACCCCAGACCTGCGCTCCGTGCCAGCCCCCAGGACTCTGTGCACCTTACAATTAAGAAAGACGTCAGGAGAGCGGGGGGTGGGGGGGTGGGGGGTTAAAAGGGAAGAGTGAAAGGGACTGAGAGGAGGAGGGACAACGATATGGAAAGGCTGATTAATTAAGGGTTCCTCTCTGGCTACAGAATAGATGAAGTTTCAGGATCAATTAATTAGCGAGCTAGCCCACGCACGTCAATGGCTCTAATAGCCTGCTCATTTGTAACTTTTATTACCCCGCCGCCGTGGAGTGGCTCTCAGCCAATCAGATGCCACGTGGCGACGATGCCGCGTTGCCATTAACTGGAAAGGAGAGAGAACAGCCTCCCACCCCCCCTACCCCTTCGCAGAAAGAAGTGATGCTATCAATTATTATATCAGCAGCGTGTGCGAGATTGTGCGTATACGCTACAATCTTACATAAAGTGAGGCACAATCTCTTTATTTTTGTTGTTTTTATCCACTCAGGATAAGCATGGCGTACACGTAATAAATAAGACTAAGTTGTGATAGATAAGATATGACCCAGTGGATTGTACTTTTCCATGTGAACCATTAGTTAAATTACATACTCGGCCGTCTGTTAATTCTCGCCGTTGCATTAGCCGTATGAGCTGCGAAGTCCATTATTCTCATCCAGGCAGGTGACGCGACAGCAGAATTTAAAGCAATTCGGCGCAGACAGGCGGCGCAAAGAGCCACAACACGTTGCTCGCCGCCCTGTGCGTCCGCGGCGCTCCATACGTCGCTGATTGCTCAGATAAAAGAGCAGGCAGATGAAAGTGGCGCGAAATGGAGCGGGTGAGCGAGGAAGAGGGAGAGGAAAAGAAAGGGATGCTTTGCGTCTCCGCCCGAGTTACAAGGGGATTAGTTGCCGCTCTAATTGGCTCGCTGAGAATTCATCTCAGTTTTCATCCAGATTAGAGAGAGATTTTTTTGTTGTTGTGGCTGTTACGCAGGTCGAGTCTGCTCTGGCATCTCAGATTTCGGGCGTTGAGATTTGAGAACAGATCTGAGAAGGTGTAGACGGGCCATGTCAGAAGAGAAGATGAAGACGTGGTGTCCAACTTCAGACTACACCTAAAATACCGTATTGACTGGAATATAAATCCACCTGAATTTTAAAATGAGCCCCTCAACCCCAAGATGAGAGTAAATAAATTTTTAGTTATTTAAAGAAGAAAAGTAGTGATAGGCCAAATTAATCAGCCTATCTTTTTGCGATAAAAGGCCGATGCACAGAAAAAAAGCTTTTTTACTGTTGGTAATCTCAGGGGTACATTTTTAGTGTTTCTCTTGCCTCAGGTCATTTATGATTATTACGTTGTTGTATTTTATCAGATGCAAATATCTGCATTCTATATCGGCAGTCTACCGCCCTGCTCTCTGATTATCGACCGTTTAAAAGCTTGTATCGGTCGACCACTACAAACATAACAGACATAACAAGCCTCCCAGTATGTTTAACCTCCATGATGCCGTCTCAAGGGAGTAATCATTAACTGGTATTAAGTGAGCGCCATGAACTCCCTGACAAGCACCTGGTGGAGTCGCAGTAAGCGCACAACATCATCGCGCAGCGTATTCAGACACGTTCGTGGCTCTGTTGAGTCAGTGGCGTGAGTTTTCTGTTGTTCCCCGGTGCCACGACATTTAATTCCTATGAAGCTGGTTCTCATGAATCAGTATTTCACTTGAACGAGAACAAACCGTGTTTAATGTGACTCTCAGTCTGTGGTTCTGTTATCACTTCAAGGTCAGAGGTCATGAACGGATGCATAGCAGCTAGTGCGCTAATGTATCGGCGTCTGATCCTTCCAAACATACGCCGATCTGCCCGTAACCCTTTTACCCCGTTGCCCCGACATCCCTTAGCACCTTATTCGTCTCTAACGCCCCCGCGCCGACCCGCAGGACCGCCACCATCTGTCATGTCGCCACTGGTTAACATGGCGGCGCCTCGGAGCGTCAGCATCCGAGAAGGACAGCGGGGGTTAGTGCGCGTCAAGTACCAGTATAATGGTGAACAAGCGTGTTTCGACTGGAAGCGCCCCCCGTTCCCCGTTCAGGTTTAATTGACATGACTCCTACACAAGTTTGAGCCTGTTGTCACAGCACGCGTTGAAAAATGAGCCCGGCCGCCGCCGTGTGCTGAAACGATTGAACCGAAAGACGTTCCAGGGCTATTTCGTGCTGAGTGGTTATGTTGACCTGCGTCACGAGCCTTCCCTCCGTCCCACTTCATCATTTAATGATGATTTTCTCCTCTCTGGCAAAACCGAGTGACATTTGCATTGGACCTGGTAGTAGGTAGGAACTTACTCACCGAGCTGCGTCGAGAAATGCGGCGTTAAGAAACATTTCTATTTAACTGTCTCCTACACTGTCTGTGGGAGAGCCTCTGCAGCTGAACCCTTTTATCCACCCCCCCCCCCACACACACACACACACACATTCATATTTGCCTTTTTTTTCTTCCCCCTCTCTCTCAATTTCCCCTCTCTCTATTCTGTCTTTCTTGGCCTCAGATTGGGGTCAGGAGTTTAGTAGGGGAAAAACATTTGGAGCCGGTGGCACGGGGCCCGGAGCCTCTTGTGAAATTTTTTTTTTTTTTAAAATAAATCGCTGTTCACACACACATTACAGAGAGCATTAACCTGCCTGGCTCGGCCCTATCCAAATGTCCATTACCACTCTGCCTGGAACAACACAGTCACCAGCCAGCCAGCAATAAAACGCCTGCTATACGAGCAGCCTGCTTTTTTTTCTTGTTTTGTTTTGTTTTTCCTCCTTTTTCTTTGCTCCATCAATAGATGTGAGCAGAAACAGAGAATTAGAGAGAGAGAGAGAGACAGACGGGGGCAGAGAGTAGCGTCTGGCAGTCTTCAGAAAGCGATCTGAGATGAAAATATAGAATAAAAAAAAGAAAGACAGAAAGAAAACAGGCCTGCGTGTCTATCACTCGATGGCTGCACACTATCTGTTGGCTTTCACTCGCCGTCAGCGCGATGTTGATGTTATCACCGGGTCGATAAGTCCCAGTCTTTGAATAGACGGGCGCGCGGGTTTTCATTTGGGAATAAAAACCTGCCGTATACGAAGTGCGCCGTGCCTCATATATAAAACACCACGAGCGAATCAGCTGCAGCCTGGTTTCTCTTTGTTGCCCACACACACGTGTGTGCGTGTGTGTGTGTGTGTCCGCGTCGCTTTGTTTTTATATCTGGTTCTGGCTTGATGTGTTAGTTTCAGGTTACTGGGATGTCACCATTGATAGTCCTGTATATCACCCCCCAACACTCCGTCTCCCACTCCTCCAAGGGCAACTCAATTTGCGGTGTCAAGGGCCTCCCGATGTACGAGGAGGGGGGAGGAGCGGGGGAAAGAGATATCAAACAGAGCGCGCTGGAGAGCACCGTCACCTTGGGTGGTGGTGGTGGTGGGGGGGGCGCTATGAAGAGTGTGGTGATACATCTCCTCTTCTTTCCCTTCTGTTTAATCCCCTCCCAAACACGGCGCCTTGCATTTCATTTCTGTACTCGCTGGTTGTGGTGTTGGTCGCAGCAAGCCGAAGAAAAGCCGTCAGACCCCGTGTTGTCCAATCACACCTGGGGAAAATCAAACAAACGGTCCAGTTGCCCCACAACATCAGCACAGGGCCCGTCAGAAATGCGGCGTGCGGGTTAGCGATTGTTTTCAGGCGTCAGACTCCTGACGTGAAACTTCAGCATCTTGACGCTGGAGCCACAGGCTGCAGCAGCCAAGTGAAAGGGAAACCGGATCGCAGGCAGCTCCAAACAACAATTACAGCCGCACGCGTCAAGAGCCCCAGACAAAGAAAATGAAGAGTAACAAAAAGGAAAAGAGATTTTCTTTATTAAAATCATGGTAAAATTATATTGGTTTGGTTTTGTATTGTCTGCACTTCTGTACTTTTTCTACCATTCACTGACAAAATCATTTAAAAGTAAAAAAGTAGCCGTTGAATGAATCTTTTTTGTTTTTTTACCTCTGTGTACATGTGCGTGAGTTACAGTAGCACAGGGTCCAGATATTTATCACGTATTATTGAACGCCTTACAACAAGGAAGTGTAAAAACCCTCTAAAGGCTGCGCTTCCTTATCGGTTTTATGTTACTTTGTCAATATCCAAACCAAAATGAAAGTCTTTTTTCTTTCCTCCTCAGAGATGCAGTTTATATTTTAAGACATGATTAGTCAGACAGCAAGAGGAAGAAGGAAAGATGCAGGTCAACGGATAATTTAGATTGTTTCAGCCACTAATGGCAAATAAGCTGAAGGAAAACAGATGAGGCGAACAAGTTATTTTGATACCCGCGTACTCGTTCCTTCGTTTGACTGACAGATCTGTCGGCGCCGCCATTTCTCCCGCGCCGTTTCCCCCGCTGCGCTTGCTTGCTGAAGTTTCCTTTGATTATCTGCCTTTAAGTTTGCTCCGTTAGATTTGCTCACGGAGCCTGGATGTGAGGAAAATATCTCCTTCCGTTTGGCATTGCGCCGACAAGTGTAATTATTTTAACGTAGCCCGATTGGCGCCCGTCCTCCGAGCGACGCCGTGATTGACCCACGTGGGCACCGCAAAGGAGCGGTTGTCCGTCAGTGCGGTAAGGACAGGTACACCGAGTGCTTATTTCCAAACATACTGGACTGTTGGCACCACTTGTGCCGGTAGTTTGGTGTGAATCGGGAGACTTATTTGCCATTTCCAAAAAATGTTGATGAAAAATGGCCGCCACGGAGACAAACGCACCTAACTCGCTACAACAAGGTCATGATCAATACCTGTCTGTCCTCGATTAAGTTGAGGTAATGAAATAAAATGGAGGTATGTTTCGCCCGGTGCCAAGTTACTTAACGAACCCTGGGTGGGATTATATATAAAAATGTCAGTTTGAATCGATGGCGCGGGGCTTTTAGCGTAATGTATGCTAATGTTAGCAAAGCGGTACTGCGGCATCCATCAGGTGCTTGGCAGGATATGATGCAGCGCAAACAGCGCGTTTGATAGTTTCTTTTCAGCAGCAGGCCCCCCCCCCCGTCCTCGCGGGGATGTGGGCTCATCTGACAGTTTTCCTGTGTCCGCCCCGTCTGTATGGATCGGGGGGGTCGACGGTTATCGGACGATCCTGCAGCACGTGCAGCGCTGCGTTCTTCGCCGCTGTGCCGTACGTGGATTTGGGACATCCTCTTCTCGGTTACAGCTGACCACTGCTGCTGTTTGATGATTGGTCAGTGGCGGGGTATCGACCTGTGCGTCTGCCGCTCTTCATTGTGCCTCATCCCTGCCATTCCTCTCTGAGGTGCCCCTGCCTCTCTCTCTCTCTCTCTCACCTCCCCTCCACGTATCTCTCCGTCTGCGTCGCCGTCTTCACCTGTCTCCCTCCGTCTTCATCACGTGAAGCGTCGCCTTATCCGTCCAGACTGTCACGCCCCTCCTCTGTCTCTCTAAACATCTTCCTATCTCTTCACATTTTTTATTTCCTTTTCACTCTTTGTCGGCTCACCTCACTTTTTATTTCCTATAAACCTCTCAGTTGAAAGCGTGCACTCCCGTGGTCTGCGGCGCTAATTCTGATGCGGTCGCCCGTCGCGCCTGTCAACATGCCAGCGTGTTTGTGTGAAATGTGTGTGTGTGTGTGTGTGTGCGTTGAGGGGTCGGGGTGGTGGCCCTGCTTAGCGCTCTGGTTGGCTGAGCCCATCTGTCACTCAAAATAGGGCGACCTGCCGGTTCCGGTCGCCAGCCAGCCGTGTCGCCACTTCCACAGAATTATGAAAATTCCTGTCTATTGCTCATTGGCCCAATTGAATTACAAGCGGCGCCGTGTACCGTGCCGGGTTTTTAAACGGCTGATTTAAGCCGCACACACGCACGCGCACGCCGCGGCCTTGCGTGAGGGTTAGAATGGCTATTTACCCCCCCACCCCCCCATTTGCAGAAAGCAGGAAGATATTGTCTGCCTCTTTCATACGTCTCTTGTTTTGATAGATTTTTGATTGAGTTCTTCTCAGTGTTTGCGTCTGCTGTATCTTAATATGCCGCCGAGGCTTTTGTTTTCGTCGCACTGTTTCTGCGGTTTATGGTGAATTATTTGCTTCGCAGGACGTCTGTTCTGTGTCATTTCTCCCTGCAGCACTTCACATCTGTTGTCATTTCATTACAGACATTTATTTGACACCGCGTGCCTGCCAAGGCACTCCGGATAAATCACAATGTTATTTTGTCTGCTTCCACACACCTGAGTGGAAGGAAAAGGCAGAAAATTGTCTTATTTTCTACTTCCAGCAGTTATTTTTATTGGTATGAGCAACAGCAGAGCCAGTCTGTTTATTACCAAGCGTATTCGCAGTCAAAGGGACTCGGGTTTCAGTGAGCCGCTGTGTACTCAGTAGGTACAGTACATTCATACAGTCGGGCCCGGCGATCAAACAGAAGCTGCATTTGAATGAGTCTTTCTTCCCTCCCAAAGCCGCTGTGACAGGTTGCTACTTGTTAGACCTCCAGTCTGCCTTCCATCTCTATACTTATTTGACTGACTGGCTGGCTGGCTGGCGGTTTGTCTTTTTCTTTTCTCGTTTGTCTCTCTGCTTGCTCGCCCGATTGCATGTCTTATGTGCTGGCATATCTGTCAGTCTCTCTCCAAAACCGGGCACATTCAACTGTGCCTGACCATTTCTGACTGTGATAACAACTAAACCATGTATTAAAAAAAGCGTCTAAACATGGGATCTGTAGCGTTTAAACAGAACACCTGCGTCACATGGGCGCGAGTGGAGGAAGAGGAGCCACCATGTTATCACGAGCTCGCTCATAGATCAGTATCACCCGAGCTGCTTTGTCACCACACTGGGAAAAGTTTCCTTACCAGTCGCACACGTCGCTATCGTTGGCAGCGCGCACGGTGCCGAGGGCTCAGGAACTGGCAAAACTAAATGGTATGCAGCCACCGTGCATGATGATCATGAGAGCTGCAGCTCCTGACTGTAGCAACAGACCTTTATTTTGAAACAGGAATCCTGTAGCATGACGTTGAGCGTGCGAGAGCGCTCATTTCTGCCGACGCACTCGGAGCGCTTCACATCCTGACAGGAAGCAAAGAGACGCAACAGACGTCCCGCTCCAGCGCGCTTCCTGGCCGTATCCCCCGCTGCATTTCAACGTATACAGTCGCAGCAACTCAAACTGACAATTTTAAAGACGATGGAAACTTTATTATTTATGCATTAGCTTGTCTTGCTTTTCAGGGTTATTTATTGCACCAGGAGGTGGTTTTTTGGAGTGTGGAAGAAAGCGACTCTGTAAAACCTTTTTTTGTCTGTGTGTGTGTGTGTTTTGTCTCTCTCTCTGCCTACATCTATCTGTTCCTCTGTCTATCTGTCACTGTCTCCCCGTATCTGTCTGACTGCCCGTCATTGTGTTCGTCTGAGAGAGGAACCCACCCACGGTTGTCTGGTCTCGATCTCCATGGCGACCTAATCCTCACCAATCCCAGAACAGTAGTGTTCCAGTTGTGTTACACCAGCCTGTCATCACTGATCACTGGATAGAGTTGCTTCTGTTTTATCGGAGTGGCTTTGATCCACATCTGATGGTGTGTGTTGTGTGTGTCTGTGTGTGTGTGTGAGAGAGAGAGACAGAGATAGATACAGAGTGAGCATTTGTCTTTCTTATTCTAACAAATCTCTGCGCACAGAAACTTGAATTCACATGCATTCGTTTAAGTATGTCGGTATGTGAGTACTGTGTGTGTGTCTGCGTTAGTGTGTGTGTCTGTGTGTGCGTGTGTGTTGGCCTGGCTGGCAGTAATGAATCCAGTGGTGCTGTTGGCATGAGCAGGGCCATGCTATTAACCTCTCTGCCAGCGAGACTGATCTCACCCTGTCTGTCTGTCTCGTCGGCCTAATGACACACACTCGCACCTAACGCACACACACACACACACACACGCACAGACCTGTCCTTTCTAATCACATTTCCATTGAAGTGAAAAGTATTCTACATCGTCCAATCATCTCTATTGCGGGAGTCAAAAAGCTTCTGCCGGTGTCGAGAGAAGATTTTCTTTTTACCACCCACTCAGAGGAAGCGAAACTGTTTCAAACGTGTTAATCTCCTCTGCAGCCCCATCAGATTTCACTCCATTTTACGCCCGCCATCAGCTTCAACAAGGCTTTTTATGAGCAGTCAGAGTGAAGCTACAACTCTGGATGCTTTTGATCCGACGAGGCCGCAGTGTAGTCGTTACGTCACGTAACGCCGTCGTTTCAGATATAAATCACTCTGGATGTGGGAGACTTCCACTTTGTCGAGCCCAGAGACGGAGATTTAAAGGCGCGTTTCGAAAGTTCAGAGCTCGGAGAGAAAAAGACGGACCGGGCTGCGGAGCGTGCGCTTTGCGCCGCCAAATGGCAGCCCGTGTGCACATTTAATGAGTTTGCGGACGCGCTGTTGGCCTGTCACTGAATATAAATGCAGCGTGACATGGGATGAAAAAATCTGACGAGAAAAGCGCTGTCACATTGCCTCGCCAGCGGTCGTAAATGTTGTTTAATAGTCTGCGCTTATGTGTGTGTGTGTGTGTGTGTGCAGGAAAACCCCGGCCTCCATAGGAAATCCTTAGAGGAGCGAGGAGCACCTGGCGCTGTCTGTAGTCATAACAAACGACAAGGAGGGATTAAGACTACATTTGTATCGCTGCCAGCTTGTTACACGCACTCCCTGTTCGCATTTCTCTTTTATAACTGCTGCGTAATGTAGCATTGGCGTCTCTTAACCACGCCGCTCACAAGTCGCCGCAACTCATCCCTCGTTAGGTTTACGCGTCCTGCGTCTGCGAGCCCAGGTCGAGAGGAGGGTGCAGCCTCTTCCCAGCGTTTTTAAATCCGAAGCGAAAGTTTTCACTGCAGCCTCGGCGCCTGACCTTCACATCTCACCTGTGATTGGTTCTTTTCAGCAGGTGGCGCCGTACGGCCAGCAGGGGATGGGCGGCTACAGCCAGCAGCAGCAGCAGCAGCAGCAGACGGGGCAGCAGGGGACCCCTCCGTACTTCAGCCCCCCTCAGCAGACCCCTCCAGGCCCGACCCAGAGCCCCTACCTGCATCCTCGACCACCGCCGGTACAGGTAGGAACACACGCGCCGGACAGTGGTGCACACTGTGGAAAAAAACAACAGAAAAAGCAAAAACGGAAGCACGGAATAACTCCATAAATCACATGTAGCATCAAGAATAAAGTTTGACACATCAGCAGGAAAAGGTTTTTAAGCCAAATACTTTTCTACGGGCTGCGCTTTAATATTTTAGCAGCGCTGAGATCGGAGCGAGCGCCTTGAGGGACAAACCGCGAGTGTGTGTTTTTGTGTGTAAATGACGGTGCGGCGTGGTCCGACACGTCTGGTCTGTGGGTCGCGCCGTTCCCTCGCATTATTCATGAGATGGAGTTTAGGTAAATGTCGCTCTCTGTGTTTTTGTTTTCATATTCCCACACGTGCTCGCAAACTCTGCAGAAACAGGACGTTGGAATGCAGCGCAGGTTCACAGACTGGACAGTCGCAGAGCATAAATACATGCTGGACATTTCCGAGCACAAAACCGATCCTCGGAACAACGAAGGGCCTGTTCCGCAGATACGGATCAGGACGTGTCCTGCCAAGTTTTAGCGTGATGTTCTGTCGAAGTTTTTCGCCGGGGAGCTGCGCTCGAGCAGTTGGTTTGGAGTCGAGCGCGGGCTGCCCATGTGTTTCCCATCCAGCGCCGCAGCCAGAGGGATCTATCGGCCCCCGCGTCGGATCAGCACGAGAGCAGAACAAAACGGAGCGAGGAGGGAGAGCAGGACGCGACGGGAGCGATTACGGCAGAACCGGACAGGAAAGGAAGGATCAGATAAAACGGGGGAGGGGAAGGAGAGGACAGCAGGAATCAGATGAGTGAAGCGAGGGCGCCCCGAGCCATTCTGCCTGATCGGTATCGGCCGCATTTCACTTCATCAATACTGGCGGTATTAGTTCATATCCAAGTCCAACGCACAGGAGAAGAGCTGTGTGGAGCAGAGGAGTGACGGAGAGTAAAAATACTCCAGTACTATACTTGAGTACAGTTTTAAATGAGTGGAACTGGAGTATTTTCATTTCGTTCGACACCACGCTTCTATTCGTCCACATTTTTTGCATTTCAGAGGGAAATGTGCTTTTTTTTACTCTTTATTTACACCATATTTGACATAAAATAGAATGCATTGATATGGAGCAGCATTTAAAGGCACATTTCGTGAACAAAGCCAGCAGCAGATCCCGACCATCCTCGACCGACTTAGCATCTTCACACGATGACGCTGTTTGGCAGCGACGTGGTTTTATCTCTCGGGGTAGTTATACTATGATTTACTGAGATATAGTTAAAACTTCCTTCAGACAGCCCTTGAGTATTGAGGACATCAAGACAAATAGCCAATCAAAAAGCCATTGTGAGCACAAAAGTAGGTTGTCAGGAAAAATAGGAAAGAAGGAAATCGTTAGTCTTAACATTGTAATTTTCATTCTTAGTGAACATTTCAGCCGGCACGCCTTTTGTGTCACACTGGGGAAAGAAAGCACTTACTCTTGTTTCCTCACTTAACACGTTCACACACACTGTGTGTGTGTGTGTGTGTGTGTGTGTGTGTGTGTGTGTGTGTGTGTGTGCAAGCTACTGAACAAACTTTATTCACGTTAACATTCTCTGACGTTGTCTTTGTGAAGTAGCAGCGATTGGCCTGCGCTTTCATTTATATGCCAGGCAGTTCAGGCCGAGCGCTCTGATTGGCCAAAGCTCCGTCTCACCTGTGCTGACGGGTCCCCTTATTGGTTGCTATGCCAACTGTCATGGTGACCAGGGAGCTGCTTCCCTCCTGCTTTTTGTCATTGTTATGCATGCACGCCACTTTAAGGGAAAGCGCACGCGCTTGTTAACGCGGCATAAAAGCCACAACACCTTCAGCGGCCACCGCATCAGCGCCGCATCCCGCTGTCTTCACCTATAATCAAGAAATCCCTCCCATGCGTTCCAGCCGTACAGCATTTTATCTCCCAGGAAAACAGCAGGAAATGTGCCGACACCTCCCGCTAGCTGTCTGCTTGCCGTCGCACTATAGACCCAACTAAATCCACTCGGTTCCCTCGGCTAATAAGCTCCCGTACTTTTACATTTACATTACGTTCTTACGTCTGGACTACGAGTGGGAAATGAGCACCGGGCTTTTAATGAACGAGTCCAGTGAAAGGGCAGCCCAGTTCATCAGAAACTTAACAGACTTGATATGTGTGCTGTGTGAAAATGGAAACGTACTGTAAAGCTGGTTGTTGCTGGACTTCTTGAGAGAGAGGCGACTCCTGGCGTGAGTCTTTTCGGGTTCGCCGCTCTGCAAAACAAATGCAAAGATCCGAGCACTCACTTGATTTTCGGGCAATTACCGGAAATACACAATATTGATCTTAAAAAACATGACATTTTACACATACCCAAAAAAAGACCCCCAGAAAACAACAGCCTGTGCAGTGGCATTAAGACAAAGGTAATTATCCATTGATTGAGCGAGCAATTAAGAGCAGGAAAGAACATCAGAAAATACCAGGATAAATTTGAGATAACAAAGAAACACGGTCTGTGATTTTGGATCCAAGAGTAAACATGTCTGGAAGTCGTACTTACACGGTGCAGCTGGCCGAGATTACAAACAGAAGATCCGGTGTTTTCTCAGCTCAGCGCTGTATTGCTTTCATTTTGCTTTTCTGTTCTGAGCGTGCGTCTTTCTATTAGTTTTTGTAAACGCGTGTGTGCGTGCACGAGCTCGTCTGTGTGTACACACCAATCAGCCGAGAGCGCCGCAGCAATTCTGGCCTGTGAAAAGGTCAAGCGGTGACCTTTGTCTGTGATTCTGGGCTGAAATGAGACATGATGCGAGCCGCACGGAACGGATTACGCGCACGCACGCACGTACGCGCGAGCCGCGAGCGCGTGCACGCCGGCCCAGATTACGATGTCACTGTGCGTTTGACCCCTGTTTTCTGACCCGCCGTTACTCTGAGAAATCCAAGCTGAAAAGTTCTTTATTTTGTTCTTCCGGCGCTCTCTGTGGTTCCTCTCCCCCCACTCCACTCCCATTAACCCGAGCTAGAGGACATCCTCCAGTTGATGGAACCATTCCAGCTGCCTTTGACACAGAATTTGCTCTGCAACCGGCCGCTATTAGTTGGTTTTGTCACAAATCGAAGTGAAAATGCCGTCTTTCTTTGAGTCTCTTGCACTGCCGTGACCCCATCTGATTGCGTGGAGCAGAGCAGGCTAAGAAGACATTTCCAAGACATCAAGGCTGATGCGATGAAAAGGCTTGATGATATAAAAAATATATATATATAATATTGCATGCAGGGAAGAAGGGTGTTTTGAAAAAAAATGTGGGCGGTTTGCACCAGATATTTTTGAATTGATGACTTTGAGCTGTAGCGCTCAGAAACACTGTGACATGTACTTTAACTTAATTGCCTGAAATTACCTTTTTGAATTTTTCGACCTTGACTTGGTTTGTATGTTGTATGTGAACACAATTATTCCTGCTTTTTGGGGAAAAAAAAAAACAAAACAAAACAAAAAACAAACTTGGATGATTATATATTGAAGTATATTTTTAACAGTCCCTACAAATATCACGACACCAATGTGTGATTGCTGGCGGCGCGAGACAAATCTTCTGAAAGGGAGAGAGTCGGCGCCCTCTCCTCCTCCTCCTCTTGGCCGCACTGCACTTGACGCACAACAGATGAAGCGCGTGATATTTTGTTACCGTCTAATACTTTCTACCTCATAAAAACGGAAATGGGAGAGCAGTAATTTCAAGAATTTGGAGATTATTTTTTATGGCGTGTTTGCTTTATTGGGTAGTAGACACTGGAGTGTGACAGGATAGACTGGGGGGGGGTCGAAATGCAATGTTGGACAGCTGCCATACGTTAACTCATAATGTTGTGAGAACATGGTTTTGATCGGCTATTTCACGGAGCACCCCGCTATTAATTTTTTTTCCCACCCCCCACTAAGAATCAGTGTGTTAAATTTATGTTTGGAGAGAAATTACAAGTAACAGAATTTAACCTGGCCACTGAGTGTAATATAAAGTGGGTGAGCGGAGGACTCACGGGGCTCTGACTGCTGGTCTTTGAAGGAGGAAGTCATTCCCTGTGACATTTACTCCCTGTAGTAAAAAAGCACCTATCCAGCCTCCCTCGGTGAAACCGATCCCTCTGGTCGTTTCCTCTCCTGGGCCTTAGCCACCCCCCCGACCGTCTGTGAGTGGGCCCCAGGGAGCGGCGCCAGGGCGCTGACGAGCTCTCAGCTGATTGGAGGAGACAGGCTAATTTTACAGGGACCTGCGGTGGGCCGGAGGTGATTGGTCGGTTTCGGACGACGCGGAGTGATGCTCATGAGCGCAACATCACATGTCCACCAGAAACAATAGGGTGAGCGAGGCTGGAGGGTCCGATAATTAACACCAAAATAAAAGTAAAATATTCTTTTATTTTGAAGGCGGCTGCCTGTCTGTCCTCCGCTGGTCTGCGCACATAATGAAATGTTTACACCACTTTGAATTTTGCTGGTGATTGCTGTCCTGTAAAAAATGATAATAAAAAAACATGTATCGCTAACTTTTTATAAAACAAGCCTTTCTAAAATGCTTTTTTTACTTTTCAGATTGTCCAGTGGGTCGAAACTGAAAATGGATTTTAAATGTCTCTTTGTAAAAAGCAGTCGCTTTGTCACGGCACAACAAAGAGACATTTAATCCCTTCAGCTGATTTGAAAAGTGAAAAAAAGAAAAATCACCCTAATTTTGTGATGCAGGATTTTTACTGGGCGGCGACGATATGCAAATATTGCACACAGGGTGTAAACGTCTGCATGTACAGTATACATCAAGTGTTCCTGGTTTGTGTCCCTGATGGACTGGATGTTCATTCTTGAAGCGATGTCATTGAAAGCTCCAGAACAGCCACTAAAGGGACTTTGCGTGAAGGTGGTTTTGTAAACTTCTGCACTGAGTGAAGGGTGAAGCAGGGTGCACCATTGGCTCCTGCCAGCGTGTCATTTCCTATTTCCTGTCTGTCAATCCCTCTGCATCTGACCGGCTGCAGCAGCAGGCGCAACCCGCCCCCACCTCCCTACCCCCCCCCATCCCCCCACCACCCCTGCTTTTAATCACACCAGGTTAATTAAAAGGCCGTGGAGCCTTTCTGCCGCCTGCCCCCCTGGCTTTATTACCCCCTCACTGTATACTTGCTCTGCTGCCTCACACACACACACACACACACACACACACACACTTTCACTCACGCGGAAATGGGAGCTCACCTTGGCGACAGTGGGGAGGTTGAGGGGACGAGGCAGAGGAAATGAGAGCCGGGGAGGAGGAGGGAGAGAGCGAATAGGACGTGGCGAGAGCAGAGGGGAAGGTGGGTGGGTGGGGCACCCAAAGTTCAATGTCATTAATTGGTCACCATTTGAATATTAAGTGAAGAACTCTGTTAATTAACAGGATAATAAAAGTGCTGCTGGCTGGAAGGGGGTGGGGGGATGGACAGAGAAGGAGGGATGGAGGGATGGAGGGAGGGAGGACAGGCTGAGGAAATGGAGGACATATGGCGAGAGAGAGAGAGAGAGCGAGGCTGGGCGCGAGGTGATAAGAGGGAGAGAGAGACGTCCGTGGGTAAAGGTCTGGCAGTGGTAATTTGCAGAGAGCCGCGTTAATTGTCATAACCTTTTAAATGGCAGAGTTTATCTGAGTCCTCTAAATGTCCCTGCGTATCGCCACGGCAACCCTGGGCCTGCTGCACTCCGATTGGCCACCCCTGACGAGCACTTAAGCCTGATGAGTTTTCAAGCAAAAACTAAACGATAAAATTGAAAAAGAAAAAAGAAATGTATATATTGTACGTGTCATTTCAGTTTTGTGTGTCTGTGTGTGTCTGAGACAATGTTTTTAATTTAGTGTGTGTCTCTCTTTTTTTTTTTTTTACCTCCACGTTGACTGACACTCGCTAATTGCTCGACCAGAATCCGACACTGTTTTTTTTCTTCTTCTTCTTTTTTTCCCTCCCCTTTTTTGATTTATGTTTGTTTTTGTACAGCAGAGCTGCAATTCAAATGCAAATGAACGAGAACGGGAGAGGTGTTTTTGGAACGGTTAGGACAATCATAATAGCTCAGGAAAAAAAAAGGGGGGGGGGGGTGGTAGTTAGCGGCACAGCACCCTGGGGGCCTCATTTAGCTGCCATTTGTTAGGAAATGCCGCTACATTTGTTCCTGGATACAGACTTCACAGACAGAGAGAGAGAAAGAGAAAACACCAAAAAAAAATGTCACAGTGAAAGTCAAGCTCACCAACACGCCGCTATTGTTCCTCCATGCTTTAGCAAGAGCCGTGTGGGTGTACACCAGTTTGGGTGGATGTCCTCTTAAACGCCAGCCAAAGCGGTTGAAGTGAACGGGCGGGTGGGGACTTGCAGAGAGTGTGTGAAGTGAAGATGGCACAAAGACCGGCTCTTATTTGATTAGCCTGTGTGGAGGAATGGGAACGAAAGCCCTGGCAACGGGATCTGCAGCTTACACTGTCAGCTGCATCTGACATCGTCCCCGAGGGACGGCCCGCGCACAAACTGGTGTGGGTGTTTATGTGCTTTTTCCCCTCCCGCGTCTGCATGTGTGTCCCCCCTGTGTGTGTGTGTGTGTGTGTGTGTGTGTGTGTGTGTGTGTGTGTGTGTGTCCTGTGTCAGAGCTCCGGTCCTCTCTTGTAGTCTCTTTGTGCGAAAGGTCAGGGGGATTGCTGAGATAGAATCCAATCTGAAGGACACAGCACTAGAACAGGCCCTGCTACAAATGGACCTATTAAAGATAGGCTGGGCACGCACACACACACACACACACACACACACACACACATACACACAATCATCCTCACATATGCACACAGAGCGGCGATTTACATTCTAATGGTCACCTTTCCTGTGATGATAATAATAGGCTGCATCGTGGAGTAAATGGCCATCATTTACATGGAGTTTAACCAACACGCTGTTTTAAAAGGCCGTCGCAGGAGATGGGAAACCGTGGGTCTGCCTGGTAATGTACAGTATTTACGGCATAGCTGAAGAAAACAGAACGTATCCGCGGCGTCTTCCAAATCACTCCGGAAGGGATCAAAAGACGTAAGAGAAACACGAGAGACCAAATGTTGATTCGTCGCATTTCTCACGGCGCTCCGGCTGATTGTTGCCTCAATTACGGTTCAGTCAGCCTGATTGGTGTAAGTGTGTGCGCGTGTCTGTGCCGACGCGTGTGTGAACGTGGGGTGTTGAATATGGATGCCCCCCCACCCACCACCACCACCACCACCATCATCATCAACGCTGCCTCTCTCTGATGCGTAGAAGCTTTGTGCGCACGTCTGCTGTGTTTGTTTGGTTTTTTGCGGGGGGGTGTCTTCAGCAGCTCGACCAAATGAAAGATAAAATAATCGCCTTCAGCGGTAATTTCTTGTACATAAATAAACATACTACCTCACTTTTAACACTTGTCTGACCCTGACTGACCCAGTATATCAGAGCGTGTGTGTGACATTAGAAACTGGCAGAAGGTAGTGGCCAAATGCACTGGTGTTGTTAGGGAGTCTGTGTGTGTGTGTGTGTGTGTGTGAAGGGGGGTTTAGGGGCCCCTTTCTAAAGACATGCAATTAAGCTTAATTTTTAATGAATATTAATGGCATTAGCGTCAGATTTTGTGGAGATGTGCATCTGCCAATGTGCAGGGGAAGAAGGGGGATGACTAATTCATTTGGTAGTCATGAGGAGAGCGGCTGGAGACAGGGAAGGGGCTGCGGGAGGGGGTGGGGGGTGGTATTGATGAGGAGGAGCAGGATGGAGAAAAGGAAGTGGGATGGAAAGGTAAAGGTGGATGGAGGGAGCTGAGAAGGAGGGTTGGAGAGAAAAATCCAAATAAACATGTCTGAGAGGAAAAGAACTGAGCCAATCAGATTTAAGGAGGACACCTAATGTATTGTGGATGTTACACAAAAACTGTGACACAATCTGCAGATGCAATAGATTTTATTGCAGAAACAACGGCTTTGGAAAACAAGATTAATGCTCAAGCATTTTCAAATTAAAATAAATAATACAATTTGATGTGAATCCACATCTTTACAAAAAGAAACGATGGATGTCGGGCAGAATCAGCTGACCGTTTCGCTCTGGCTGCTCTCGGTGGCAACCTGCTTCCTCATACCGCGTTCCTTTGCCGATTTTCCTGAGACAGGCAATCAAACTGATACAAGCGAACCGGTCCCAGCTTAGATGTCGAGTTGGAACGTGTGGAGAGCGCCCGACCTGGAGAAGGTCAAGTCCAAGTTTCTTAACTCAAGAATGAGCCAAAAAAATTGGTTTTGTGGGATGATTTGAGATACTTGTTGAGGTAGCACATCCTAAACTGCGGTTCTGGAGTACAGCCTGACCTTTGACCTCTTCTTTAAGAGGGAAAAAAAATCTCTTGTGGGACTCTTAGATCGCACTGACGCAATACAGAAGATTCAATTACAAGCCGCACCGAGCGCTTTTGGAAGCGGGCACGTCGGAGTCTCATATTCCAAACAATCGTGTGCGCGTAACGTCCAAGATTTCGCAACGAGCGACTCTCCCGCCGCTCCGGAGTGGCTGGGATTAACGCGGCGCTGCAATATTGATTTATGTCCGCATAAAAAAAATAACTCTCCGGCTCTATATATTACAGCACATTCAGCAGTCATCTATTCAATCAAATCTAATATTACACTGCCTCTCCACACAGCTGTCTAATAGCATTTAACTCACAGTTTGATTCCTGCATTCCCTGATGTACTTCAAACGCTTGCCTTCAATATCCTTCATTCGTTTCTACTATGCCAAGATGAAGTCTTTTGAAAAGCACGGAGGATGAATGAGCATGAGTCTCCGTGCGTGTGTGAGTGTGTGTGTGAAGACAGGATTAGCTGTGGCCTAAGGCTTAAGGTATGGAGTGGAGTGTATTTTAGAAGCTTCTAAATTAGCTGGGAAATGGGATTTTGAGACAATGGACTGGAAAAAACTCAAATGAAAGGATGCACTCGCAGCACTCCTTCATTTGCCTCTGATGTTCTCTCGCTTTTTCCGCTCTTCATCTTCTCTCTCGCGCTCTGCTTTTTTTCCCCCCTCCTCCCTCTATCTCTTTTGCATCTCACCTCATGCGTTTCACTCTCAGCCGCTTGTTTCCATGGCTCTCGCCTCCTCCGTCCGTATTGCAGTTGACAGCGATGATGTAAGTACGTGAGCGTAAACAGTAGTACGAGGCTAACCTCACTTTGACCCACTTAAAACGGAAATCCCCTCGAGTACACACACACACACACTACAGACTCATATGCCTGAATAAATATTGGACTTGGGTCAGCAGCCACTCTGCTGTTCTCAATTCGCCGTGCAAGCAACTGTCCACATGTGCACTTTTTTTCTGCCTGGGAACTAAACTGTGCACATGACATGAGTGTGTGTGCGTGTGTGTGTGTGTGTGTGTGTGTGTGTGTGTGTGTGTGTGTGTGTGTGTGTGTGTGTGTGTGTGTGTGTGTGTGTGTGTGTGTGTGTGTGTGTGTGTGTGTGTGTGTGTGTGCGTGTTTGTGTGTGAAACTCTCATCCACCACACATCTCAGCCCCTCCCCTCTCCTTTTTCCGCCGGGTCTTTATTTACCTGTGGAGGTGTGCTCGTGTCTGAGCCGGGGTTCTGCTTCAAACGAGACACTTCCGACCGTGTAATAAAAGCCTGGCGTTTGGCGTGCATCCAGGCTCCCGGTGACAAACACAGGGGGGCTACGCGCACAAACACAAAACGCTCGCCGTGGGCCCCGACGAGGAAAACTAGCATGGCTTTGTTTTTAAAGAAACGCCGTTCGTCGCCACGGTCCTGTTGCGCCTCTCTGCACCCGCCCGCCCGTGGGATGAGATGTGCTCCAGTGATCGGACCACATCTGGGTGAACAGGGCTCCCCTTTGGGTTTGAGACATGATTTTGGTGATGACGGTGGTGGGGGGGACTATTTTGGCAGGTTGATGTTCCATTTATTTGGTTCCCTGTTTTGCATCAATATAATTATTTAAAAAATGAAAAATGCAGCAGTGGAGTTTTATTTATTCAGAGAGTCTAACTGAGATCAAGATCTCTTTCACAGCAGAGACGTGAGGAAAAAATCACACATTAACTACATCACAACACGACACTTCACACAAATATTATGGAATATATGCTCAAGTTGAACTTTAAAGTCAGAGAAAGTAATGAGAGCCTTCTGTCTTCTTACTCGCATGGATTTAATCAAAATTAGAGTTATTACATTCTGTGTTTGCATCATTTCAACTGAAATTACATTAAATGAATGACCAAAAAAATAAAATCACCTAATTCACGAATTTCCCGTTGATCACATCACACAAATAAATGTGTGTATTTGCTCTACTTTATTCTTTTTTTATTTAAAAATCTAGTTACTTTTACTTACTGGAACACTGGGGACGTTCAGTAGATTTTTAAGAAAATTGTTTTTGTGATGATGATGATTTATTATGGTCAATTAATTGAGCAGAAGGCTCGTCGAACAGATTTAATAATTCATGTGATAAACTCAACGTGGTTCTCAGGGATGGGTACTCAGTGGGTGGAGCATGAGTACCCTACTTCATGCTGAAAATGGTACTGCCCACATAGGATATACTGAACACTGACATTTCAGGAAACATTTTTTTTCCTCCCTGTATTTTTAGAATTAGTGCTTCAGTGATTTAATTGGCTAATAATTGAAATGTGGATTTGAAGGGACTTCTCCGGGGCGTTTAAGGTCATTACATTACATTTTCTTCATAATGGATGAATGAATACATTAACTTTTTATCTGTGTGTGCACAGCTTATGCAACTGTGTGCAAACTGTGCGTGCAGAGTTGCACGTATTGTATGCATGTTTGAAAAATTAGTGGAAAAAAAACAACCCATTTTCAAGAATTTACAAGAATTGATATCATTCACCCTGGATGCACAGATGATGACACATTTCATGCTCTAATAATAGATTCATTTCACACGATACATCTCTCACTGTGAAGGATAATCTTCGGCCATAAAATTATATCACCTAGCTGACAGGAATATTGCCCACCTACCACAGTATAATCACACAACAGATAAGGAATCAAACTGTGGGGGTGAGGGGCGGATTTCGAAAGTAAAAACCGAGGCCGCCCATGCGGGCTGTGTGTGTATATATACATGCGTATGTAACATAAACGAGCGGCTGTACATATGTTGTGTCTGCACGAGTGCTCGCGTGTGATCTCTCGCCGCGTCTCGCCGATCAGTTATCGCTAATCCCTTCACTCGGGGCTCTTTAACAAGTTGCCATTGTGCTGCCGACGCTTAACATGATGGAGGAACGACCTCCGCGGTGAATGAAAGAGAAGAGGGAGAAGGGAAGGAGGGAGAGATACAGAAGGGAGGGAGAGGGCAACACCTCCGACAATGGGGAGAAAATTGGTTTACACTAGATAGGCTTGTGATTACAGAGGGAAAGAAAATGACTTAGATTGAACAATAGAACTGTGTGTGTGTGTGTTTCCAGGATTAGTGGGTGGTTAGGCCGGGATTTGGTTGAAATGAATTGGCGGGTACAGCGTGCTGATAGGTGCGTGTTCGGATGTTTTTCACTCTGCACGTACTGTATCGCTTTGATGCAAATTTCCGACCTACAAAGTCCTCTTGAGGCAAACATGAATGTGAACAGAAACCACACCGCGCATGCAGACAAAAAGCTGACAGCTCCGGTTATAATTAGGAGATCACGTGATGCAAAATGCCGCAAATAAGCCGCCTGCAGCTCAAAGCGTGGTCTTTTATTTTACTCTTTCACGTGTAACGTGAAGTGAGCCTTTAAACGTGCTGATCGTAGACTGTTTCTCCGTAGGAGGCCCAGCAGGAGAGCTACAGCACCAGGGGTCCTGCCCCGGGGAATTCTGGGAAGGCCAACAACGAAGATGGCGTCTCGCAGGAGCGCCCCTCCAGTTTGCCGGTGAGTGACGGACAGCTCTGTCTGATAAGCACCGAACATCACTAGTCGCTTTATTTGTCATCCTCCATTTCCTGTATTTCTGGCTTTTCTGTCCAATCGAACGGCTCCGCTCACCCTGCAGCCCGCGGCGTGGAACTGGCGGCTCTTTTCAGAATCTGTGTTTTGACTGCCATCCGTGCTGAGGGCGGAAAGGTCACATGCAACAGCCCGCGGCCTCGGCGTCACGCGCGTGCTCGCACGTACTCCCACTCGCGCAGGAAAGCATATGCGCAGGCACAGACGTCGCTGCGCGCGGTCGCACGCGGGAGCCCACGCCGCACCGCCTCCTGGCATTTGGGCCGAGCTAAAAAATCGTTAGGCGGGTTGACTGGAGGAGGAGTAATTGAGAAGAAATTGCGAGGCCCGGGCTGATCTATGAGGGGAGAGAGAGATGTGGGCCGCTCCACTTCGTCTTCTTTTCTTTTTTTTTCTTTGGCGAAACAAATCGCTTTTTACTCTCTATCATGCCTCTCCCCTTCCAGCTCCTCAGCACTTTCAAGAATAGAATAAATAGACATTTGCAAAAGTCGCAAATATTGGCACCGCTTGAGGTGTGCGCCGTTTAATTTACCAGATACTTTGGCACCGCCGCGGGAGCGGAGGAATAAACTGCAAGAAAAGCTAAATTAAGTGTGTGAACTGAAATTAAGCCGTAATATTTTCCATACACTGACACTTTAAAAAGTCTGTCAGCGCCGGTCGTCCTCTGTCTTTCAACACACACACACACATACACACACACACAGGCATGCACGCTGAAGGCTGACTTTGCTTTGTTTCAAATCAGCGGCTGATTTATCTGTCAGTTTCCCAAGTGCACACACACACACACACTCTATATCTCTCTCTCTCTGTTTTTAACATATACTACTAATAATATGTCATGTGCTTTATCTTGGCGTTTCTCCTTTTTCCTTTCATTTTCATTCTCTGACACTCTTTACCCCCCCCGTTCTCTCTCTCCCTCTGTCTTTCTGTCTAAAGCAGCATCATGAAAGCTTTTTTTTCTCCCCCCCCCTTCCCCTCGTGCTGTAATGAAAAATGGCCTTGATGTATCAGTGTGTGAATCCGGAGCGAGGGAGAGAGCGAGGCGAGGAGCCACTGCAGTCGCGGGGGCCGATCTATTTGAACCACCACCGCTATCACCCCGTATTCCCTCACCACTTTAATCCTGGCGTTTTATCCCTTGGGTTCTCCGTGTGTTTTCACATCCCATCCAAAAGCGGGCGGCTCGCAGAGATCCTAATCGGCACCAAGGTTTGATGAGAGAGAGAGAGAGAGAGAGAGACACACACACAGGGAGAGGGAGGGAGAAAGAGAGGGCGAGATGGATAGATGGGCGGGGAGAGAGAGAGAGAGAGAGAGAGAGAGAGAAATTGCTCGGTGCTTGCCAGGCTCGTCCAGCAAGCTGTCATGGCAGAGATGTAACCACCCCCACCCCCCCTTCTCACTCTCTCGCTGGCGTTTGATGTCAGATCTAAAGCTGCTGTCATTCCCCCCCCTCTGTCAGGAGGGAGGGAGTGTGGGTCGGCAAAGTGTCATGTTGTTGTTTTGGGACGAGTCTGCTGTGTGATGTGGCGGGATTTTTGAAGGGAGACCAAAGGGGGGGGCTGCTTTAGTAACTTATAACAAATGCGAGTCACAGCGCCGGTGTACTGGAAGCACACCATGCCTGGTGTTCCATAGCATGGCGTCGTCAGCTGCTAATGCTCTAATTACATAAAGGCAAAGATGCTAATGTTTGTGCCGTGCGTTCAAGCCCGGCGTTTTGTTGCTTTTCTGTCACAGTGGCTGTGAACGTTCATCAGTTCTTATCTGCTAAAAGAAACTCTGCCTCGGCGTTTGTTTATCTGCAGCTTTTCCATTTTCCACTACAGCGTTAGCATAAACACTGCAGTATTCCTCTTGCAACGCACCACATTCGCTGTCGTCCAGCTGAGCCTGTTCCTCCAGTTCCACACAACAGTGAAGTCAGCAGCCCCAGCGAAGATTGTCTATTGTGACGATGCACCACTCGAAAGTGAAACCTCTATTTGCTTATATTTGACAGACCTCGCCTTGTCGTTGCACAGAGAGAATGTGCTGTTTTGTATCTGCAACCGAGGGCCATGACTTTTGACATCACCTTTTTAAATCTTCTGCTCCCTTGTTGGTCAACGCTGCCGAGAATGCACGGAAACTTTTGCTATTTTTCAAAATGAGCCTCGGACAGGTGTTGTAATCACAGGTCAGTTAAAACATTATTCACTGAGGGGGGGTGTTACAGAGCTTGACTGTGGTGATTGGCAGCGGATGACCTGTTTCCTGCTGCCTTGTTATTCCCTGCTGTGTGTATCCGCTGCATAAAAATATAAGAAGAGTGAGAGCTCTTTGTGTCGCGTCTTTTGCTTTACGCCGCTAAGCTAAGCCAGTCCTTCCAGTGCCACTGTGAGGTGAGGATCCGGGGATTTCATACCCACCACCCCCTTCCCTCCTCCTCTCCCCCATCCCACCTCCCCAACCCCTACTGCCGTTCCAGTCACTACATGTTCCCTGCTCTCCGGCGCTCCCCTGACAGCCTGCCAAGCTGCCGCACAGCCTCCCATCCTCTGGGACATGGGAGAGGATGGCCAGCCATGTGGAAAGACAGAGAGAGAGAGAGCTGGGGGTGGGAGGGTGAGGTGAGGAAGAGGGGGGGCAGGAGGGTGAAGAGTGGGATGAGAAAGAATGAGTAAGAGGGTGAGAGAGAGAGAGAGGGCGTGAATCAGTGAAGTGAAACGTGGTTATCTTTTTGTCACTTGTTCAGGGTGAGGGATGTTGAATTCAGGCTATGGGGTTCTGGCAGCGGCATGTTATTCACACTAGCGCGCGCACACACACACGCACACATAGACAAAAATATTCTTGTATGTCTTTCAGTGCTCATTTGCCCCTCCTTGACTTGATTTTCCATCAGACAAAAGGAAAAATTCAGGAACACTACCTCTCCCTCGCTGCCTCTTCCCCCTCTTCACTGCGGTCCACCTTGCCCTCCTCTGTTTTTCAGAGTGTTAGGTCATGAAAGATTGACAGGGCACAGCTGGAGAGGCCTGCCCCCCCCCTCCTCCCCCCTCTCCCTCTCACAACCGCACACACTCATGTGAGTCGCAATCAAACAGGCCCCCTTTTGCTCGCAAACACACATCCATCGCACACTTTGATACACACTCTGTCGTCCACGCACGCGCGCTCCCTATCAGAGCATGTCAGTCAGGCTCGCCTATACAGTATGTGCCCCCCCCACTGCTGTGTTTTATTTTAGAGTCCCCAGGCAGGCAGACAGGCCAGCAGGCAGCGCAGAGTAATGTCATCCAGCAGGGTTAGATTCAGCCTCCACATTAGTGCATGCAGGGGGGAGGAGAGGAGAGGAGAGGATCACAGTGGAGGGGGAGGAAAGGGAGAGCGGGACGCAAGTGGAAAGACAAATATGTCACATATAGCAGGATAAAATATGCAAAGAGTACATACTGTAGACGCAAACCATTCAACATATACTATATGACAAAATCCATTAGCAGTCAAGTACACTTGCCCTGTGCTAACATAATTTGTGTTTAAGTTTTTGGACGTATTTATGTGACAGACTGTATATTTTGCAGGACATGGAGAGTGGGAGGGAGGGGAGGTTGGGAGAGGGAGAGAGAGAGAGGGAGAGAGAGGGAGGGAGGGAGGAAGGGAGACTCAGAGACGAGATGTTCCCTGGACCCTGCTGCCTATTCTTAGAACAGAGAGCAGCACTGAAGGCCACAGCAGCTCCCTGCCACCGCTGCGAGCACACACACACACACACACACACACACACACACACACACACACACACACACAGGCAGGACAGCTGATCTGAAGCCAGTTTCACACTGTGGGGTACACAGGAAGGCCAGTGGCCGTGCCGGTCTCAAACCTGCGGCGCTACCCGCTCAAATGAGAGTGATCCCTTGGTGCTGGGCGTGACCTTACAGGTCACCGTGTTTGAGATTCTGCTCCGTTACGCCGCAGACCCAGATATCATGACACAGCGAGTCAGAGGACCTTGGATTCATCTAAAATGCAGACACCCCCCCCCACCCCCTCGCTTGTATGCCGGCCTGTTTTCGTTTGCCTCTCATGAATCATTTAGCACACACATGCGGTTTCGTGTACACGCATGTTGTTTTTTTTCCGTTTTTGATCCTCAAGAGCCAGGAACATGTGTTTTTGCAGAGGCCGCACCATTTGTTCCCCTACGGCTTGAAAACACAGACGCACAGGAAGTGACATTGGAAGCGGGGGGGTCTCCAGGTCTTTAATCTTTATGCATCGTCAACATCCCCCCTTCAACCAGAACGCTCACCTGTGATAATACCTTGATTATATAAATATGATAAATTCACAGATGTTTTCTGTTCTGCATCAGGCAGCTGTTTCTGTTTATTTGCAGCTACGTTAAAATACGTCAGCAGCTTTAACACGGCATGCCTGAAGTTGGCAGCATCTGCACTGCTGAAGTGTCCTTTAGCAGGGCACTGAATCCTCTGCAGCTGACAGTGGAAAAGAAACACACCGAAAGAGATTTTCCCCGTGGGGAACAATAAAGTTTCTTCTTTTTTTTGCCTGAAGGCTTTTAGTCGTATCTCATGGCAAAAAAATTTGATGGCGACACACTGTTCTACCTACTGGGAACTGTGCAGGACAGTGTAGGTTGTTAAAGCAAACTGGTAACACAAGGCTGAGCAGCAATGGTACAGAGGAGGGGCCGGGTGGGGGGGCTCCTCAGCTTCGGAGGAGGCCATGTTTATACCCAACCACTCCTGACGGGCTGGCTGAAACTGTGTGTGTGTGTGTCCCGCACACTTATCTACCCTCGATGCTTCCACATGCGTACACCCCAAGCGTGTGACAGGCTCTGTCATCCGAGAGTGAGGGGGAAATGGAGAGGGATGAACTTGGTTAAGAAAACACCAGTCTGGTTCCACTGGCGCCTGTCCACCGGCCTCTCCTACGGAGGAGGAGAGACGGGGGTGGGGGTGGGGGGTGGTATAAAGGGGGAGGAGGAGGAGGAGGAGGAGGAGAGGGAGCGAGCACTGACCCTAGAAGGAGAGAAATGTTTCCCCTCTGCATCTTTTCTTTTTTTTATCCTTTGCCCATCAGCTCTCCTCCTCTCTCTCTGGCTGGTGTCTTCTGTCAGGGCTTATTTCTTCGAACAGATTAGGAAGACTAGTTCAGATTCAGGACAGAGGAGGAGAGGCGGCGCATGGCTGTTGGTTTCCATTAAAACAGCAGCGAGCGCGCACACACGCGCCGCTGATCTGAATTTCAATGACAAGCAGGATTCTGCATAAACATCTTGTGGGGAAAAAAGCGGGCGATGTAAATGGAGAGTGGATGACTGCGTGCGCGCGTGCATTTGTATGTATTATGCACGCAGCGGTATGCAAGTATGTAGTCCTGTTTTTGTTGCTGTTGTTGTTTTCATGGGACACACATCCTTCCATCCTGTCTTCTGTGATCCTCCACTGGAGGGGGGGTGAATGTAAAGGCGCCGTGTCGGGATATGGGATGTACGCGGCAAACGAGCGTCTGCTTTAATCGTCCTTTCGATCTCAAAACGCGACGAGTTTCCCGGCCGGACGTGATGCCGCCCGATTCGCGTTTGATCCCCCATCGATAAAACGCTCATATCGATTTCAGAACGCCAAATGGATCAAGTGCGAGCTTGATGTATCGATTTCATTTTGCCCCCCTGGCACCAAGCGCTCCATTATAAATGGTGATTTTTCTGTTGGCACATTAATATTTAAATTAACTGTTAAAATCTTTTCCTTTTTATTGAGCCAGTCTGAACTGAAGATTGGAAACATCTATTTTATATTCATTAATAGTTTGGATGGCGGGGGGGCCTCTCATGTCAAATAATTTTTCAGCGTATGAATCAGGAAGAGTTTCTCTTCCCTCAGTGGATAATGATGTGGACTGAAGTAACAAATATTTGAAGCTGAGTCACATTTGCCGCAGCCGATAGGGTTTCGTTTTTTGAACTTTGCTCGTCGTAATCTACCTTCCCCCCTCCGCTCGTTTTTCACCCTCCACCGTAGAGCAGAGTGAAACACAGAGAAAATGGAGAGGGGAAGAATGAGCAGAGGACTGCATCATCGGCCTCCTTATCTCCTCTCCCACTTTCCTTCCCTTCTCTTTTATTTAGCCCCCCCCCCTTTTTACTCCACCTTGCCCTGGCTTCAGTCAGCCACTTCTAACCTTTCTGGGTTTATTTTTATGTCTGGTCCGGGATGCCTGGCCTCCCAGCAGGCTGGTTAGTGGTGGTGGTGGTGGTGGGGGTGGGGGCAGCTGAGGAACGGAGGAGAAGAAAAGTGACTTTAAGAAGGGATGGAGGGAGAAAGGAGCCGTCGGAGGAGGAAAACTCTGTCATCACCATGGCTCCCTCTGGCTGCTGGGAGGCTGAAATTACATCTGACTTTGAAGTTAAGGGCAGCAACACCGCCAGCGTTGCTATAGTGACAGCAAGTGTGTGTGCGTGTGTGTGTGTGTGTGTGTGTGTGTGTGTGTGTGTTGGTGCGTGTATGTAAACTTCTTGGGAGGTTTATTATGCATGATCCTCACTGTGACTAGTCCTGATGGCATTACAGTGCCGTTATTAATCTACTCTCGTAAGATACCTGTGCTTTAAACACATCCGCACACACCAGCACGTCTGTGTGTGAAACCATGCTAAGATGCACACACGCGCGCACACACGCGACCCATTTCACAGCTGGATTGAAACTTCACGTCGTGCCTTTTAAAGATTAAGATAAAGTTTTTTCCCTCTTATTATCTTTGAGAAGATTTAGCTGGCTGCACACTGCGCTCGTAGGCACAAACGCACACGTCAAAACACGCGCGCGCACACACAAGCGCACGCACGCAGAGTTGTTCAGATTGCAGATAGCCGTGTTTGGGTTGTCTGAGCTGCTAATATTCCACCGAGTCCTCGAATATTCATGGATTTTGTTTTATCAAACCCTGCGAGTGAGGAAAGGAGCGTGGATAGATAAATAGATAGATGGATAGATAGATAGATAGATAGATAGATAGATGTTTTGAAATAAGACCGTTTAATAAAAAGATGAAATGGGAAGGAGAGGAGAGACGTATATGGAGAGGGTGAAAATAATGTTCCATTAATGCAGAGCCAGGCGCTCGCTGAGGGCCCGGCACCAATCTGCATCTCCCTACAGTGTGTCTGCTATACATTTTTCATGAGCGCTGAGCGAGAATTAGCGACGGATTGCTGCTGCAAATCGCTTCTCCGTGGTCGGGGGGCTGGTGGGGAGAGGCGAAGAAAGAGGGGAGGAGAGTGGGAGGGCTGAAGGGGGCTCACGGGGAGATAAGTCCACGAACAACATCAACACTTGCGCACGCTGACCAGCACACGTGGTAACGATGCAGCTGGCGCCGTGTCTGATGTAACCTTGGGCCGACGAGCACCGGGAGTGATGATCGAAGGCCCGCCTTGTTTAGACCGTACGTCACTACGGCGACACACTAAACGTGAGAATGGAATAATCTGCAGTATATTTGATTAACTCGTTAACATTGCTGCCACTGTCCTTGTTTGAATCCTGCACAGGAAGTCATGTTTATATTTAGAGGGGCCACCTTGGCCCGTGTATTTGACTTTTTAAAGGGCCACTACGGCGAGCAGACGTCAAGATATCAGACCACTGCATACTACATTTCCCATGATGCAGTGAACTGATGCAGTGAGTGACACCAGCTCTCGGACAGCACAGCACCGCACGTCCGTTGCCTCCAGGCTGAAATAACCCGGATGACATCATCGGGTTATTTTAACAGACCTGGCGAAACTCCTCCAGAGACACACGAGACATGACACAGCGGTTTTACAGGATGCGTGGCACTTTCCGCAACGAGTCAAGTGACCTTTATGTATAAAAACAGCAGAGAGGTTTCTGGATGATGTGGTGTCTGTCTAACTCTTCTCCTCCCCCGTTTTCTTTTCTGACTGACTGCTTTCACTGTCCAGCTTCTCTGTTTCTCTGAAGATCACTTTTTTTAACGACGGAGTTTGCAGTTGTGCGACGGCACCGCACGCACTCGTCCCTCTGCAGTAATACTAATTTCTTTAATATGGTTTAATATTTTCAGACACACACCATACTTACCGTGGTTTTCAGAGTGTGTTTTAAAGACCTGGCACCGACTGACTGTGTGTGTGTGTGTGTGTCAGTCTAACAGTGGTTCTGGGACACACTGGTACTGGTTGACTCTCCACAGCTACAATATTGCTGCTTTGCCGGCTGTAGGACGGACACAGAGATGTCTGTGTACCCGTGATGAAAAGAAACAGGTCTTTGACAGAGGGAGAAGACATTCATTTCTGAGTGTGTCTGTCTGTGTGTGTGTGGGTGCGCGTTTGTGCGCACGCGGGGCCTGTGATTGCTGCTGTAATCTGCTCTCTCCTGCCAGCCACAGTTATTACAGTTGTCGATATGGTGCTCAGGGCTTTATAGACACAAGCAGCAAGACGCAGTCTGGACACTGGCCAGAGTGTGCGTGTTTGTGTGCCAAAGTGCTTAATATTTGTTTGTGCCCTTGTGGTACACATGTGCGCCCGTGATCCCTCGCTCCCTGTGTATGTAATTGAGCCCCCGTCTCATGTAAAGGCCGGTCCAACAGTGTGTTAATTGCTTATGTTACTGAGCGTCGGTCCCCGCGGTGCACATGATATGTGCGTTGTGAGTGTGGATTTTTTTTTCCTTCCTGTGTGCGTGTGTGGGCTTGGCCGAGTTCGCTTTTTGTGTAAAGAGTCAGCTGCGTCAGTGTTAATGGATAGAAAAGAAACGTGGGGGGAAAAATAAAATTACAAAAAAGAAAAACAGCAGCGTGGGAAGCGAGGAAAGGGCCTCAGTGTCTGGAAGGTGTTGCAGGAGCGTCACAGAGGGAATAGGAGAAGAAAGAGACGCGAGGAGGGGGGAGACAGGGAATATTTCGCTGGCGAGGAAAGCGGGGAAGGAAGGTGGCGTCGAGGTGCGGCGGGATTTTTCTCCTCGTGGCGTTCAGCCCTGACGGGACGCCTGTTGTTCGGCCCTCTCCCGCTGTTTACTGCCCTGCCAGCCTGATTACTATCAGAGCTTGGCAGAGGCTCACAATCGGACCGAAACAATGCTCGCGGTAACGTTCGCTTTTGTGACGCTCCCGTACGCACGTCAGCGCAAGCACAAAGACGCGCACCGCGAGGGTCACCGACGGCCCGCTCTCCCAGTGGCGCTGCTCTTTTTGGAAGTGCGCGACCATCTGTCGGACTTGGCCAGGCGATTAAAACGAATCTTCCCTGTGAGTGTGTGTGCGCCTACAGCGTGATTGGGTTCTCCATCGCCGCACATATCGACAACCTGTGACCTCCGAGAGGCAAGAAAAGTCCCCCCCCGTCGTGTGTGTGTGTGTGTGTGTGTGTGCGTGTGTGTGCGTGTCCATTCTTTTTGTTTTGCTGAAATAAAACCTCCATCTCTCGATGGATTCGCCACACTGGAAATTAAGAAACAATATCCCTTCTGTTCAGAGAAAACATCTTGTTTTTAATGGATTCTTTATGAGCTCTAATTCTTGGAAATGTTTCTGTGTGTTCTGAGTAATGTTTGGTTGTAATAATTGATTCTTATTAAGTTTTAATTCTTGTCTCTCTGTGGACTGAGTACATTTTAATTGTTTTAATTATTTCATTATGTATTAAAGCCCCCCCACATCATCGCTTTAAAAACCCAGCAGAACATTTAAAAAATCTGCAGGAGCCCATCTTGAACAAACAGCTCTTGACCTGTCGGAGGCAGCCGGGTTCACGTCGAGTTTTGTTAAAACACGTGCACACATCCGTGAAGTTTTCATTGTGTGCGACTTTTGGCTCACGTCTTGGTCTCTGAGCAAAAGACAAGAAAAAAAATAGACCAAAAAATTGTCAAACGTCTTAACTGTGAACTAAATATGGACATTAAATTTTGAGTCAGGTGTCTGTCCACCCGACAAATGTAATTCACCCTCCGCCCATGCGTCACACCTGCTCTCTTTACCTGCTAAATGTTTACTTGCTCGTTGCAGAGCAGGAAGCATGTAGTGTTTTTTTTTTTTTCATTTTTCTTTTCCCTGCCTGCGACATGATGCTATAAGAGCGGAGAGGGTGCACTAAAAAACGGTAAATTTACAGAGCAGAAAGCCACAACAATGAGCTAAAAAATGTTCTGTGGTTTTGTCATTTTGTGCGACACCCCCCACACACACACACACACACACACATAGAAGCGCTTGTGTGATGTGAAAATACTGATGGTGGCCGCTTTAATACTTCCCCACCACTACCTCTCCAGGGGAAACATGGTACTTTTTAGTCATTTCCAAACAGTGTATGAAGGGTTAGCTCCACGTTTCAGCATTGAAATGCTCATTAGAAGAAATACACAGGAAAGCATCCATGATAATAATTCAGTTCTATACAGTACAGGCTGAAACTCACTACGATTCGGAACGGGCATGTTTCCATATTAAATTTCATTCCCTTTGGCAACTAACATGTCGTCCCCCCGAGACTTTGGGAAAGAGTCCGATTGCGTCGTCCACCGCTGACCAGAAGACACATTTATCCAGCCAGACACTAAACCCATCACAAAAAGATTAGTCCTGTTGAGACTGTGCAGGTTTCACACACACACACACACACACACACACACACACACACACACACACTCAGATGGGGTAATTTTGAACGAGTCTTTTGATAGCTTTGCATAGCATTTGGGCTAATGGCGTGCCGTGTGCTTCCTCCCAGGTAGGTGCATCCATTAGCAGCCATATTACTGCCACATAATGGCTTATTGGTTGGTGGGGGGAAAAAATTACCAAGGAGCTGGGACGAGGGGAGGGAGCGAGACAGGCAGAGAGATAAAAAGATGAAGGAAGCTGTCTCAGGCAGGGCCTCCGAATTGAGTTACAGCTGTTATGATTTGTCGTCTCTCAAGTCTTTTTCTCTCTCTTCTTTTTCATTTCTCGTTTCCGCCCCCTTCTCCTTCACCCTCAGGGCTTCGGGAGGTTTTTTATCTTTCTAATGAGCCGTTGCTTCTTTTTGTTTCTGTTTTTGTCATTACCTCATTCGTTCTGGATGGAAGGCAGTATTTGTCATACTGTCAAGCCAGTGTTTGCATCGGGCGCACGTGCGTGTGCGTGGATAGCGGCGGAGCGAAGTGGCGTGAAGTGTTTACGGCCGTGGCTTCGGTCGGCGTCGGCGGTAGAAGGGTGGCGCGAGGGGTCGGGGTAGCGTGGCGAGCTGGCCTGGGTTGCACCCCAGCTTTATCAATATGCAGCACAGTGGGCGGCCTGCACTTGACTTGATTGCTTTAATTGTTTGGACGCAAATGCAACGCACACAGACACACACACGCACACACACGGGGGGGGGTTATACCAGTTTCTGTTATGCAGTGCTGGCCCTGAATGCATTGTTGTGATATTTTGTCCAGCAAATGTGGGACTGTGCGCTGTTCAGTTCAACTTTGCATGAGTCATTCTGCTCCTACACACTCATATGCATATTCTGTAAACACACACACACACACTCACACTCACTCAAACACACAGCTATGTGTATACAAACAGACAGTTTGGAGTAGGGAGAAGTTTAAAGGTGATTCTCTGTTATGAGCAAAAATATATACTAAATATGTATGAGACAGAATGCATGCTCTCTCTCTCTCTCTCTCTCTCTCTCTCTTTTTTCACACACACACACACACACACACGTCTGAATGAAGTGTTGAGTATGTGTCTGTGTATATATGTCCTGTATGTGTTTCAGTGGCTATCTGGAGGTAACTCGAGCAGGTGCTGACTCTTGGGTGGCATGTTTGTTTGTGTGAGTGTTTGTGTGAGTGTGTGTGTGCGTGCGTGTGTGCGAGCGCACGTTAAAATGATGTGGAAATCAAATTCACCTTGAAGTGTCCTTCCCTCTCCCCTCGCCGCCCCCGTATTTTTGCCTTCATTTCTGCTTTGAACGCACTGCAGCACTCGGTTCAAAGAGAAGCGGCTGCTCGTGTGCGTCTCTGTGTGCGTCTGTGTGTGTGTGTGCGTGCGTGTTTGTTACAAATGACAGCCAGGTTTGAGATGGAAAGAGAGAAAGACCCCCCCCCATCCTCCCCCATCAAAGAGCAGCCAGGCTTAGAGGAGCACTCGTCCTCCCCCCCACCCCCCTCCACCCCATCCTCAATTAAAACCGACCTGAGAACTTGAGACAGAGGACAAGGGGCAGGGACGGAGAGGGTGAGACGAGGTCAGCGCAGGAAAGGAGGAGGTGACGGGGATGGAGCGCATCAGCTCACGGTGGAGAGAGAGAGTTCAGTCTGTCGTTGACCTCTCACCTCCTTCCTCCCCTTCACGACAGAGAGAATGGCGGGCAGGAGGAGCGACGGCGGTACGAGCCTTTGAACGCTGCTCTGTTTTCCACAGGGGAAAGTTTTTAATCTGCCGTTGCCTCCCACCTGGAGCTGAGCTGGAACGTTTCGTGACTAGTGTTATTTCAGAAGCCTTTGTGTTTTATTCAGTCAGTGTGTGTGTGTGTGTGTGTGTGTGTGTGTGTGAGGTGTATGTTTGTGTTATGTTAGAATATGTTTGGCCTTTCATTTCTTTATTTGTTCACCTGAGTACTGTATGGAGAACGTGTATGAATGTGTGCATTGATTGTTGTACCTGCATGTGTATGCATCAGAATTTGAGCTTGTGTGTGAATGCAGTTCTTGTATACTCATATGCATACAAATACACACACACACACGCACACACACACACACACACACACACACACACACACACACACACACTCCTACACCAAGACTCTCGGGATCCCATTGGAACATTTGACCTAAAGGTCACACACTGGTAGCAATTGACAGCTTCGGATTAGCGCTCAATATCTGATATTCACAGTTGACTTTTGCACGGGATAATCAAACATGATTAATGTCTCCAGGGCTCCGCGCACTCCACTCTCAGCTTCACACAAGACCCGAGCAAATGAAAGGACCGACTGGAGGGAGGCATAGATGGATGTAAGTGCTAAGTGGAAAAGACAGGAAAAATAAAATAAAAATATTTGTTGTTTTTTTTTAATCTACGGCATCTAAGAAAGAAATGGTGGAGGGTTGAAAAGGTTGAGTGATGTGGGGGAAGGAAATCATGTAAGAAATGCAGAGTTTTACAGATCTTGGAAGGTGAAGAGAGAAAACAGGCAGACACATTTGGAACGGCGAGAAAAGAAATATTCACGTCCTCACCAGGCCAGATGGAGAGAGAGAGAGTGTATCTGACTCACTCCTCCTGGGTCCCACCGAGGCTGCTTTAAGACAGGGAAGCGGCAGGCCAGGAGACAGAAAAGGTCACCTCGTCTTTCTCTTCCTCCCTGCCTCCCCGTTCGTTCCATCTCCGAAATGATTTCCACTCAAACTCCTCGGGCCAACTTAATTTTCCCTCCGTTGCGGCGCAGCTCGGTGTCAGGATGAAGAAAGACTGCCAGCGACGGAAAAAGGAAAAGTTCTGAATCTTTCCTCCGAAGGTGCTTCCACGTCACGCTGCAATTTACAGTCTAATTACCTCTTAAAAACACAGCAGTTAGTATATTAGTTTTTGTCGCCTCCATTATTATCACTGCTCGGTATCTGCAAGGTGCTCTCAAATTATTTAAAAAGAACTTCTCTGCATCTTTTACCGGTAATTTGCTCATTTTGCAAAATCTGTCAGTGGAATTAAATTCACAATAAGAGAAGCCAGCCTCAGAATGTGCCCCCTCTGCCTCTGTACCTTTCTAAAGTCTCCTCTCCTTTCCATTACTCGCAATCTTCTTCATCC